>JASEVX010000008.1:35629855-35694855 GCA_031761405.1 Serripes groenlandicus | reverse complement strand
TAATGTAAATTATAATTATGCTGAACTGGCGTAGCATTTTAGCCAATCAGAACGTTGTTTACATTTACAATGATTCATCATATTATTTTCATGAATGAAACGTGTTTGTCTTTAAAATGCTTTATCTTATAACTCTCTTGTTGATCCGAAGTGACAAGGTGGATATACCGCTTCGACGTTAACAATTTACAATCACCTCCAAACTAAAACTTTCTAACAATTCGATTCTGCGAAGGAGAATGTTATCTCCCATTTGCAGTTTGGCAACTTGCGTTCAAATTAAAAGTAGAAATCTTATGTAGCGATGTTTTTGGAGAGAAATGATACATGCAGTTTAATATTAAGTAAGACTGACAGGAAAGAAATGTGTGCACACCTACACTTTTGTTAAGTCATCAATCCTCAAAACGGTCGAGGTAGGTCAATTAAACTGAATATTTTGAGAGAATAAAAAATATATTTTTTTTGTCGGTCTCGTAACCGAATCTGAAAATGGCTCGCATGTACTTCATCTTCATGTATTTGTCTAAAGAAAGTCCAAATCCTGCATAGTGTTCAATGTAATTTACACCAGGGCTTTTTATACTTCTTGAATAACATGTAAGACATATACGAATGGATATTTAGAGTAACAAGCAAATTCATGAAATTTATATCCCCCGCTTGTAGGAAATATTGTAGGAATAAAATCCGCCGAAAGTGACGATCGAACTTGGCCTAGCTGTTAAGGCATTTAACCTTGTTACAAAGTTTGAAAAAAAAAAAAGGTTCACATTTGTGGCAGTAATTGCACGGAAACAGCAACAAACGACATTTTTTGTTAAGCAAGGTATCATAACTCCACTGAATAAAGTCCGCCGAATGCGACGATCGAACTTGGCCTAGCCCTTAAGCCATTTAACGTTGTTATCAAATTTGAAAAAAAAATGGTTCACATTTGTTGCAGTGATTGCATGGAAACAGCAAAAAACGACATATTTTGTTATCGAATTTGGCCTAGCCCTTAAGGCATTTAACCTTGTTACCAAGTTTGAAAAAAAAAGGTTCACATTTGTGGCAGTTATTGCACGGAAACAGCAACAAACGACATTTTTTGTTAAATAAGGGGCCATAACTACACCGAATAAAGTCCACAGAAAGTGACGATCGAACTTGGCCTAGCCCTTAAGGCATTTAACCTTGTTACCAAGTTTGAAAAAAAAAATGGTTCACATTTGTGGCAGTTATTGCACGGAAACAGCTAGAAACGACATTTTTTGTTAAATAAGGGGCCATAACTCCACCAAATAAAGTCCGCCGAAAGTGACGATCGAACTTGGTCTAGGTTGTTACCAAGTTTGAAAAAGAAACGGTTCACATTTATGGTAGTTATTGCACGGAAACAGCAACAAACGACATTTTTTGTTAATTAAGGGGCCATAACTCCACCGAATAAAGTCCGCCGAAAATGACGATCGAACTTGGCCTAGCCCTTAAGGCATTTAACCTTGTTACCAAGTTTGAAAAAAAAAGGTTCACATTTGTGGCAGTTATTGCACGGAAACAGCTACAAACGACATTTTTTGTTAAATAAGGGGCCATAACTACACCAAATAAAGTCCGCCGAAAGTGACGATCGAACTTGGCCTAGCCCTTAAGGCATTTAACCTTGTTACCAAGTTTGAAAAAAAAAGGTTTACATTTGTGGCAGTTATTGCACGGGGAAACAGCAACAAACGACATTTTGTGTTAAATAAGGGGCCATAACTCCACCGAATAAAGTTATTGCACGGAAACGAAGTGTGACAGACAGACGGACAGACGGGCGAACTCATGGGAGTGTACTTCTGGGGTTATTTCCTTTGATGTTTACTTGTGGGGTGCACCCCACAAATATGCAATTCATTCCGTAATTAACCCCCTTTTACGGAATGAATAACATTAATATGCAAATGAGATACCTGTTATAAAAAATAAAAAAATAACTATTTATCTAAGTGTCTTTATAAGGGTGGTGGTTGAGCTTCATGAAAAACACGGACAGACAGACGGACAAACCCAAATTAATAACCCCCCTTTTTTCTTCGAAAAAGCGGGGGATAATAATTATATACATGTATGCTTTTATTATTCTGGCAAGGCACATGATTCCACTTTCAATCCTTGTCCACTATATTTATATAAAAGCTCACTTTGGTATAGCATGTTTCCTAGTTTATTACTGGTTAGTCATTCAGGGATCATGGAATGATGAACAGGTGTATTGTTGCTGTGATATAACTGAATTTCTATTGAAAACGCATGAACCCAAAATAACCAGCTCAGAAAGCACGAAGAATATTTGAGAAATATAATTGTCTTTCGTTGAGCCATAATCATTATGATGACTATTTGACTTTTCCTTAATTCATAAAGTTGTCTATAAGCAGAAGACATTTGAACATTCTTATTCTTTTAAGGCAACTAAGGCTCATCTAATGGCATTTCACCAATGTAATTGAATTAAAGTGGATTAGTTTTGCTGATGTTTACTCATGTGAGGGATAAAGGGCAACGTACTTGTTGAAAACAAAAACTGGTTTATTAGAATTCGGGTTTTCTGCAGGCTGGCCTCAAAGATGTTTCTGCTCAATAACTTCTTTTTAGATGGACACATTTAAATCTCATTTCATAGATAGGAAGCATATACACGGGTCATGGTCATTTTTACTAAAAGTGACTTTTTAGACCAAAATTTGTATGCAATTTTCACAAGAACATTCCTCTTTATTAAACCTTAATAAAATATTAAAAAGAGTTTTTTGGGGTCAACCACTAGGACACTATGCCAACTATTAGATTTACCGTATGAAGACTATTGGGGTCACATTTTTCATTACAACTTACTTAAAAATTATCAGAATATTCTTCTCTATTATATCTAGATTCATTGTGACTGGTACATCACAAGGCGCCTCAATAGAAGGCATAGTTTAACACATTTGTTATACCTTTATTTGTATGTTTATGTTTATTTATATAATTATATATTTCTTATATATGTGTAAATAGAATAATTTTTTATCAAGTTTTATGCTATTGTTTCTGTGAAACTGTTTCAGTCTATCCGTTGTCTTGCAATTGAAATATTTATATAACATCTATATAAAAGAGTTTGGATACTTTGACACAGTTGAACTTCTGGTTCATCTGTGATTGGTCAACCCAGGGGTTGTGAGTTCGAATCCCGGCTCGGCCAACTTTCTTTCCCACGTTTGACAAAAGTCATTGCGACGTGCGTCATTCGTCTTCCACCAATGGGCTTGTGAAAAAGCAACCAGTTGCTTGGGAAGATTGTTGTATGGAGTACTGGTGTGCGAAAACCAGGAAACATATGAGTAGGTGAACTGGCCGCCGCGATATGACTGAGAAATTGTTAAAAACGGCGTTAAACCCCAATCAATCAATCAATCATCTGTGATTGAAAACAGAATAACAGTATCTAGCTTATTTGAATAACATATATGCAGATTATTGATTATAATAGTTCCTTTTCACATAAATAAATCCATGAATTACTTTGTTGATATGATTGAACAAGGGCTTGTTTCTATAGTAACAGACATATATTGAATCAATTTAGCCACATCATAAGATGCCAATTATAGACTATGGATGTATCACCCTCTGCATGATTCTTAGCTGACTCCTACTCAAGAAGAAAATTTCAGAAAGGAGTAATTCCTCATGATAAGCACATTCTCCTTTAATCACAATGTGTTCTGATTTTCTCTGCTGTACATGCGTCAAATTGCAGGTGAGATAGGGCTAACTATTGTATATTACAGGTGGGATAGGGCTAACTATTGTATATTCCAGGTGGGATAGGGCTAACTATTGTATATTACAGGTGGGATAGGGCTAACTATTGTATATTCCAGGTGGGATAGGGCTAACTATTGTATATTACAGGTGGGATAGGGCTAACTATTGTATATTCCAGGTGGGATAGGGCTAACTATTGTATATTACAGGTGGGATAGGGCTAACTATTGTATATTACAGGTGGGATAGGGCTAACTATTGTATATTACAGGTGGGATAGGGCTAACTATTGTATATTACAGGTGGGATAGGGCTAACTATTGTATATTACAGGTGGGATAGGGCTAACTATTGTATATTACAGGTGGGATAGGGCTAACTATTGTATATTACAGGTGGGATAGGGCTAACTATTGTATATTACAGGTGGGATAGGGCTAACTATTGTATATTACAGGTGGAATAGGGCTAACTATTGTATATTACAGGTGGGATAGGGCTTACTATTGTATATTACAGGTGGGATAGGGTTAACTATTGTATCGGAGATGTTTCTTTACCCTTTCCCCACATACAACAATTCTAAATCAGACAACTAAATAGATTGGTTAAAATATATAAATCTCTATCAATGAAATTATTATTTTTGAAAAGTGTGGAAACCATTATGACAACAAGATGATTTGCTCAGGATTAGCAATATTTTGGGTTTTTTAGCTTACCAGAGCACAAAGTGCTGAAGGGAATCGCTCTTTGTCCATTGTTCGTCGGTCGTCAACAATTTGCTTGGTAACACTCTTTAGGCCATTATTATAATCAAATCTTGATGAAACTTATTCAATTTGTTTATCTCGCTGGTTTCTAGGCCAAGTTTGAATATGGTTCATGTCAGGTCAAAAACTAGGTCACTATGCTAAATTAAAGGAAAATCTAGTTAACACTCTGGAAGTCGCCTTTTTTACTTGAGCATTATGAAACTTTGTCAGAATATTGTCCAGTATACTATCTAGGCTAATGTCGAATGTGAGTCAGGTCTGATCAAAAACTAGGTCACTAAGCCAAATTTAAGAACAATCTTGTTAACTCTATAGATACCGCATGTTTTACTTAAGCAGCTTGAAACTTTGTCAGAAGGTTTGTCTTGATGATAGGCCAAATATTAGTTTAAACTTATTTATTTTACATCGATTGCGAAACAAGCCTTGGGCTTAGATTAATCACGCTCGATGTCTGCTTCCTGGAGACTTCACCAGTACTCGCGCCGTTTGTGTGGAAAAATCCCAAAGTCAGGACCCGCTCATCACGGGACTCGAACTAGGGACCTTTGATACGAGAGGCCGACGCTCTACCTCTGCACCACTGTCTTCCACGCCAAATATTGGTTGTGTTAGGTCAAAAACTAGGGCACTAGGTCAAATTGAAGGAAAATCTTGTTAATACTCTGGAAGCTGTTACATTTGCTTGAGCATGTTGAAATTTTGTCGAAATGCTTGTCTTGATTATATTTAAGATCAGTTTGTCAGAAAAAAAAATCTTGATAATATACAAGACATGTTCGAACATTGATCATGTTGAGTCAAACATTAGGTCACTTGGTCAAATTGAAGGAAAAATCTTATTCATAATCTGGAAGCCGTATTTTTAACTTTAGCATGTTGAAACTTTCTTTACCAGAATGTTTATCTTGATGATATCTAGGTTAAGTTCGAATATGGTCCGGTCAAAAACTAGGTCACTAGGCCAATATTGAGAAAAATCTTGATAACTCTCTAGAGACCACATTTCTCTCAAATATTCCTTGGGTGATCCTTTACTAAGAGTGTTGAAATTAGTTTGATGATCCGTTAAAAACATGGCTTCTCTTATTAAGTCTTAAATAACACACTCTAAGTTGAGCGATACAGGGCCTCATGGTCCTCTTGTTTTCCGTTGTTTTCAAATATAATCTACTGCAAATGCGTAAACATGGTTACTGTAATAGACGATATTTGAAAATATTGTTGGAAATCAAGCAATCAATGAAAATGAGCAAATTCTTCTTTTTACTTAATGTTTTCAAACCTGATCCAAGTTGATTCTTTAGATACTCTTGATAATAAAAAGTGTTGCTACAGGTACCATTTTACCCTGTCTACAGTACAGACACATTTTGTCTAATCTTCAACAGACGGATGATAAGTGCAATTTCGACAGTTTCCTAAATGTTTTCCTCACAAATCAATACTTTTAATTTCATTAATACTGATTTTCAAATATCTTTGCCTAGACATATTCAAATCATCTGCTTTAGATTTTTTTCTGTGTGATAAAGGATTAAACAGACTGTAAACATATCATATAAATATATATACAAGATATGTTTACAGTCTCCTTAACCCTTGATTATTAAAATCGCATTTCATTGCGATTGAAAATTACCTATCACATATTTGTTTGGTTTATCTAAACTATGTCTACCGTTCAAGGGTTGAATTAAAGATCTCTTGAAATAAGGTTAACCCTATGGAAGCCCTGGAGGTAATGAAGTTATAAGTTAGAAGTGAATGTAGTTAAAAGTAATGAAGTTAAAAGTTAGAAATGATGAAGTTAGAAGTAATGAAGTAAGAAGTAAGGAAGTTGGAAGTTAGAAGTAATGAAGTTAGAAGTTAGAGGTGAATGTAGTAAGAAGTAATGAAGTTAGAAGTTAGAAGTCATGAAGTTAGAAGTTTGGAAGTTAGAAGTAATGAAGTTAGAAGTATGGAAGTAAGAAGTATTGAAGTAAGAAGTCCCCCCCATGGCTTCCATATAACCCTGTCTTAAATAAATGTTTACATTATTTGAAATTATGTGACTTGTATTGTAACTTCCTAAAAAATCGAACAGTTGACCATCCTTTTCCTTTCATACCATTTAGAGCTAGTATGCCTTTAAGTATAAACATTATCATTCTTTATTTTCACAAAAAGTAATTTGAGACATTTGTGTAACCGTCATCAGTGGACTGTGAACGGAAAAGTAAACATTACTGATCCCTTTACTTCATGTCCAATAATTAGACTATTTTATCAGATAAAGAGGAGTAAACCGATAGTTTACCAATAATACCCCTCGTATCTTATTTAGGTATAATGTCGCACAATAAATATTATACCAAATTTAAACCTATGTTGTTGGTATTCAAAAGAAGTGCGTCAATTAGATTATTCCGTTGGGTACTCGGGACAAATAATGATTGAAATACGCCGCTTATCTAGAGCTCTGAATTACCTTCTATATTATAAACAGGATAAGACAAAAATGACACTTAGAACTGAGTAACAAATGTTGGGTTAAAGGAACATTTTTCCGAATAAGAAAATGATCTTTCCGTGAGGGTAGTTACAAAACAGAATATCATTTTTTTTTGTAACATGGACCCTCAATCACTTTAGAATACATGTAAATCTTAACAAAATTATTAGTTATCAAATCTACGTTACATGCTTATCATAAACTAATCAACAATTTTGCCTGTGTCACAATGTTCCAAAGAGCGTCTGAAGATGCACAATGATAGGTCTGCTGGTGAGAATATGTTAAACCTCATAAATGACTCTAGCGTACATGTACATGTACCAGTCCTTTATAATATCCAAGCTCAATGGCATATTTCAAGTTTTAAAATCTTAATTTAAACTTTCCCACATAAACATTTTGATATTGTCAAAAGTAGAACCCTATTCAAAAGATCCCCTTTCATTGATAGAGGTTTACCATATGTTTGCAAGTCGTTGTCTTAAGACTCTTAGTAAGAGGGAAAGTGTTAATGAATACTTATTGGAAAAGTATCAACGCGGCAGTTTGTTTGATTACGCACAGCATATGTTTGGATTGGTCATATACTATAGATTGTAGGAGAAAGACTTTTGTACCTTTTTTCCTAATCAAGACCAGATAAAAAAATCGCAATCCCAAGACAAATCTGCACAAGACTATGTTGAAAATATTAAGGAAAATTTATGGAAAATATATTAATAAAAGTATAATAGAATTAATACATTAAAGCAAAAGGAAGAATTGATTCTTATGAGCAATTTCACCGTTTGCCACATTGTTTTCAACAGTTTTCTGCTGCAGATCCGTTGAATACATTAAGATCAATTTTTCCTATTGTCACAATATTTTCAACTTAATAACTTAAATTTCATCTATAGAGAGTGTTCATACAATTGATAAGATGTTTTAAACATAATCTGCTGCTTAGTTTTTTTTATGTGTGACAGGGTTGATTTCAGCACATTCTTATCCTTGCAAAAGATAAACTCACCAGTCAACAATGAAGTTTATTTTAAACCCTTAAACCAGAAAAAACAGAAGGTTATGTTCATGTTATTAAGAATTAGATTCTTTTCTTTTTTTTTCAGGTACGCATGCAGGTATTATTGACTGACAAGTTTAACTATGGCCACTAATTCATCCATACACGGATCGGATGAAACCTATTTACAAGACTGTGATGTGTGCACATTTCAGAATGCGACCTCAGAGGCGGTGTCCTACTGTACGATTTGCAGCGAGTATCTGTGCACGTCATGTGATAAAGCCCACAGAGGTTCAAAGGCCACAAGGAACCACAGACGTTTGGCGGGAAGAAATCTGCCATCGGCGTCAACTACAACTAAACGAACCTCGCCGATCATGTTTTGCGAAGAGCATAAAACAATGATTGTTGATATGTATTGTGAAAGTCATGATGAAGTTATTTGCAGTGCCTGTAAGATTACATCTCATAGACTCTGTAAAATTACTGACGTTATTCAGCAGACAAAACAGATGAAGAAAGATGGTTCTTTTAGTATAACAAGTACACACCTGGAATATTTGAGATCCGAGTATGACAACATGAAAGCAATTAAAAAGCAAGACAAAAGTAGATTTAAATCACAGATAGAGAAATGTCTTAAAGAAATGCGCCTGATACGAAAAGAAATAAATGAAACATTAGACACCATAGAAAAGACTCTATCGAAAGAAATCAAACACGCTGATGAAAAAACAACCAAAGACATAGAAGGTCATATAGCAATACTTGACGATGTCTTATCTCAAATTATGGAAAAACTGAAAAACCTTAAAGAAATCGAGAAAACACAAGACGATCAAGTTATGTTTGTAGGAATGAAGAGGGCTATCATTGCACAACATAAATACGCTGACACATTGGCAAAAATGCAACAAGATATAAATGAAACCGAAACGGAATTTAAGCTGAATGACAGCCTCTACGATGTTCTAAAACAACTGAGGTCTGTAGAAACAGTCCTCGTTGACACACAGTGTGTAAGGACTGGCATTACATATGAACGTAAGAAGTCTCTGTTAAATATGTCTTTATCCGGTAGACGTGAATTTAATATTATGAATGCATCTGGGTGTACTTTTATGCCTGATGGTCATCTCGTACTCTGTTATGGGGGACTTGCACTACTTGATAAGGACTTCAATATCAAGTCCAAATTAGGTGAACCTGCATTTAGTGTAGCAGCCATCAATGACAATGAAATAATTGTCACACAAGGTAGTGATCAACAGATCCAGAAAGTTAAGCTATTTCCAGAGATGAAAGTCAGTAAAACCATGAAGATGGATAGACCCTGCTGGGGTGTAGATGCGTATGGTGATGAAATCTATGTGACCTGTTTTGACCTTGGTGGGGGTAATGGTGAGGTACGGGTACTTAACATGCATGGTAAAGTACAGCGTACACTGGGTCTGAGAAATGGTAAATATATATTTACGTCGCCTGAATACGTGGTCATCAATAGTGATGGAAGTAAAGTGTTTGTATCAGACCGTGAAACTAACACTGTCACATGTCTCGATACACAAGGTTATTTGATTTATCAGTACTCAGACACTGATTTGGAGACTCCGCAAGGAATGTATGCGGATTGTGAAGGTAACCTGTTAGTCTGTGGTTATTATAGTCACAATGTACATGTTATTGGACAATATGGGAGAAAAGAGAAGATTGTGTTGTCAGAGGCAGACGGTCTGATCGGACCACAGTGCATAGCATTAGAACAGAGTGATGGTTGTCTGGTTGTAGGAAAGGAAAATGTAAGATTCGATTCATTCATCAGTTACACGGTTAAATAATTTTAAATGTTTAATGAACTTCCTTATTAGGAACATGGGCTGCTTTCAGCCAAATTGGACCATATGGGTACATTTTACATTAATTATATAGAACAAGAGAAAAAAAACAATATTTAAAGCAGTCAGGACCAAGATGAGTTTGTACCTCGAAGCATTCTAATCGTGGTCTTTCCCTTTTTCCCTCGGTCCGTCACACATTTAACTTTAATATTAGTGTATTAAATGATCCTGTCTATGGGAAATGTTACAAGTTTAAATTACTGAACGTGCGTCTGTCTTATCAGAATACAAACAAGTTGACAGAATCTTCTAACCAGCTTCTGTAAGTACTATGCGAACAGTATAGATCGTGATCAGACTGTTCGA
This sequence comes from Serripes groenlandicus, assembly GCA_031761405.1. Taxonomy (NCBI): domain Eukaryota; kingdom Metazoa; phylum Mollusca; class Bivalvia; order Cardiida; family Cardiidae; genus Serripes; species Serripes groenlandicus. The sequence goes on along the minus strand of JASEVX010000008.1, from coordinate 35,684,589 downwards.
CTACAAAAGTAAACTTGAACCCTTTTTGCATGGACAGGCTCAAATATGTATTCTGATCTTAACCCATATTTTATTTAGTTTTTTTTTTGTCTGTACGCAGACGATCAGATGGAGCTCCAGAAATACATTATCACTCCATAAACTGTATTTGCGATGCAATTACGCCAACAAGTTAAAATATGTGCGGGGAAAGGAGAGATCATCCTTATACGCAATGTTTCCTTTTATCAAAATGATTTTTAAATGTACATTAAATGAGTTATAGTAAAAATTGCAACAAAACATCTGATCAAACATTATCTCAAAATATTGAAAAAAAACATCCGCTCAGGTCCTACACTGTGCGGCATACATCTAACATTATTTATTAATTGTGTAAGCAATGTTATAGCTTAAACATATTGGACAAAACATCCAATATCAGGTCATTGTGCGACAAACATCTAACATAATTTAACGTGTAATCAATGTCATTTGTTTAAGAATATTGAACCAAACGTACACTCAGGTCCTACACTGTGCGACATACATCATTATTTAATGTTTTTGTAATGTGATACTTTAAGGTTTAGTGCTTTGAAATCAAACATGTTATTATGTTATTTCTGGAAAACTTTCGGTCATATAGACAAATTAATATTGATGCCTCTGCAGCAGGCAACTTTTGAAAATATTGTGACAAAAGGAGAAATTGCTCATGTCATGAGAAAATTCTTCTTTCTCCTCAATGTTTTCTATTCTACTCAATAGTTATGCTTTTAGAGAAATTTCATAGTTTTTACCTTAATGTTTTCAAAGTCGTCTGCTGCATAATTTTGTCTTTGGGAAAGTCTAAAGGTTGTCTGTTTCGAAATGATATGTGTAATTATGTCATAGCTGGGAAACCTAACATTTTCAATCATACAGACGCATGTTTACGTCTCTGCGGCAGACGACTTTGGCAAACTATTTTGCAAAATGAGACAGTGCTCAGCATGACCAATAAATCATTTTGCCACAATGTTTTCAATTATATTCTATAATTACGCTTTCTAAAATGAGAGTTCTCATGTTTTACCTTGATGTTTTCAAAGTCGTTTGCTCCATATTGGATGTATGTGGTAAAGGGTAAAGGTTGTTTACCTTCAATACAAATGTTGAGACACATATTGACACCTCTGCTACAGACGACTTTTGAAAACAATCTGATAAATTTTTGCCACAATGTTTTCAAATCTGTTCAATTTTCAAAGACACATGCTGTAGATTATTGTTTTGGGGAAAGGGCTACATTTTGTAAAGGAAACTTTTGATACAGAATTGAAAACACTGAACACTGTTTCAAAAAGAGGTTTGCCACTTCTTCAAACAATTCTTTGAAAAAAAATAAACCTGTATAAAACTGTAACATCAGGGAAATAGAAAACCATTTCCTACTTGAGACACATTTTTAAACATAAAGAAGATGACATTCATGAACAATTTGTCAAAACAAGACTTTGCTCATAATGATTAAAATTCTTTTTGTCACGATGTTCTCAACTCTAATCAGTAATACATACCCCTATAATCGGTGAGATTTTCTTGTTTTCGATACTTTTTCCATCGTAAATTCTACCCTGTCAGTAACGGGGTAAGTTTATAAATAGCTTTCGATGCTTTTATTCTCATTCATCACGTGACTTGAAAAGTCGTCACGTGAATTGAAGAGTCGTCACATGACCGATAGGACGCATGCGCATTAAATGAAACATTTTTATACCATGAAGGTTTTATGCAAAATCACGAGGAGCTCATGCAATCACAAACAAATCTCTATGATTACTGTCGTTCGACTCCGCCAAACGTGTAAATTACGTATAACTGTACACGCCTGTCAGAGTGAACCGTATATAGTTATATCACGTGATCGTTGCAAGGTGCCCGTCTGAAGGATTCCGTGGTATTTTTAAATAGGAAACCCCTTCATCGGGACAATTGAAAACGACTCAAGTTCACTTTATTGATAAAAAACGATACATTTTCTACCCTGGTTTTACTTGGATAACATAAAGAATAACATCAGGGCGAATTCGATTTTTTTTTTTTTTTTTTTTTTTCGTGCCATCTGGATTTCAGTCGCTTTAAAATATATAATATAAATATATGATAACAATAGTTTTTTAGTTAAATACGTAAAACGAAAACAAAAATACCTTTCCCCAGCGTGTTGGCCTCGATCTCCCAAAATGATTGTAAACATTTGTCTGCGCATGCGCGTCCTTTTTTCCCCTTAATCTATTCTTAAAATCGCAAATTTTAGCACGATAACCTCGCATTTATAAAAATACTCCCATTCTTCTGTTATTAAAACCCCGGTGGTTCCCCGTGATGTTACATATACTCCGCTCTGGTATACTGCTTGTGTTAATTTGTTTGACTTCGGGTCGAAGTCAAGAGAAAAGAGGGAAAAATGTAACGGGAACGGGTATAAATATCACTTCTACAGCCTTGCTTTGGAAGCCGGCTTTTATAGCGACGTTGGTAGAGTGGTTAACCTTTTCGTAAATTTAAGCAACGTTCATCGCGGTTAGTGCGTGGATGGGTGACCCGCGATGGCTTAACGCCGGTACACGTTAAACTATGGTTTTAATTTACATTTTGATATAAAAAAAACTACTCGCATACAAACTTGAACGAGAACCAGTCTAGTGACGAACTTCTACGGAAATATCCGAAAGCTGACGGTAAAAATACGGCGCATGCGCGATCAAGACGATTAACACGGAGCATGCGCAAGCCTATTACACCAGTGACAGGTTTTTCACAACCAATATATGCACTTGTGCTGAGGCACCCGTGCAATAATTGCCCTATGATAGCAGCGCGTTAAAATTATATGACATTTTTTGAAAATGAAAAAATCATCTGATTAACGAGTTTTTATCTGGACCTCACGTCAATTCAGTGATGTCCCCGGGCAATAGTTTTACATTAAAAGCTATATCTCGGTTAAAATTCCATTGACTCTAATCAAATTTGGTACATAACTTGCCTTGTCCGTAACATAATTACAGCCATTGAAAAGGAAATGTACATTGTCAATATATAATCAAATGCTATTTTTAGATTTTAACCGAGACTGGCACCTGTGAACGAAAAACGGTATACGGTATATGGAATCCTTTTTGTTTTTATGTTTTCAAACAAATAAAAGAAAACAAGAAAATGGGGTCGTTTTTCGCTTTTCTTGTGTAAGAATAAAAAACGAAAAACGAAATGACGGTGTATACACGGACCTAAATGGACTCTACAATAGCAAACCTTACACTTGCATTACTTTTGTTTACTGTACTAAATTGCTGAGAAATCTATTTATAGGTGTTATATCCATTTAGTCGTGAACACGTTGGTTTTTATTTCTTTGGTTTACCAAAGAAGTATAGTTACGGGAAACTCAGGGCTAACCTCGTTAATTCCAGTTCTCATGTTGCCTACGCCTGAATGTAGTTCTACCAATATGCACTGCATTTTCAAATAATTCAGCATTATTGATAAAGAAACACAATAGTTATCTTATAAGTTGTATAGTGTCGTCTAGTTTTTGGAAAGGAATTTCGTATTGATATGTAATAGAGTGTTTTAAATAATCGAACGCGGTAGAATTGATCCTTACACTTATTTCGACCGAAGTACACACAACCGATTTGCCGATACACCGGTACCAAATGATTAGCCTACGCGCAATGTAGTACCTGATTTTAAACGCTTACGCTTGAAGTACAATCAAAGGAACCCAGTAATTGCTGAAAATTTAAAAAAATATAATTAGGATTTAATTAATCTTCAAAAGCGCATTGACATATGTATAATTGATGGTCTTTTATAGCGCAAGAATATACTAACATATGCTACCGGTAACTTCAAATATGGGGTACGTGTTAATACCGGAATATACTGAATATACAGAAATAGACTTTAATATACTGAAATACACTTGTGTTATTACACAAATAAGCATTTTTGAATCGACTCATGGCCTTTTATATGTATCAATACCGCTTAGAGTTGTTGGTCAGTCCGATTAAAAAATGAATTAACACTACACAACAATAAAACAAGTAAAGTGTGAAATACACAATCCTGTCAAAAGGATAAAACGGGTGTAAAGTTGTCAGCTGACAAGATGGAATCCAACCCGGGAAATTTCAACAAATATGAAGTAATGAAAGACAATACTTTTCTGTGCTGTATGTCGATTCAAAACTGCTTATTTGTGTACTACACGAGTGTAATTCAGAGTATTTCGGTATATATTCAGTATATTTCGGTATATTTCAATGTATTCCGGTATTTCCCACGTATCCCGAGCGTGCAAACCTGTTATGTTTTCGTTTTTCCTTTTATATGCAATTTCGGTGTTTTGAAATAAGTTGCATAGCCTCTCTGTAAGTATTATTTCTGTGTTTTGCTTTTATAAAAAAATGTGATTGTTCAATTGAACTGTCAATCTGCCATGTTGTTTATTTGAAACAAAGTTATCTTCGTACCCTAGTTATTTTGTACTCATTTTGACAGCTATTTCTACTTTCGTTAAAGTGTTACAAACTCCTTTCAATAACTTTCATTTATAGAAATATGCCTTAATAACACCTCAATAAAGTCGTCTATCTTTTGTATCTGGGAAAGGATATTTAATTGATGTGTAATGCAATTTTTGTTTTAAAATGTGTGTTGACTCGTGTTATTGTTACTGATTTTCCAGAGTTAAATTTTTCATTCAGTTAACAGGTTTTTAAGTATATTACTATAACATAAAAAAACTCTCTGACACCAGGCGCGTAGCTGGACCGAATAGGATTTGCAAGCCGCTATACAGAAATCATGCATGTACTTTAATGAATTAATTATTGATATGAAGAAAAGTAGAATCAAGAAAATAATGTACAAGCTTGGGCTTTTTGGCGTAACAGCAGCTACGTGCCTGGACACACGTATTGTAGTTAAAAAACCCAGCTGCTTTCCCCTTTATCATTGAGGCCTAAGTTACGCTAATCAGAGTTGGGAAATGCTATATAGTCATTAATATTTTATGAGTCGCCTGTTGAATTTCACACAATTGGGTAAAAAGGCGAAAAAGTATCTTGAAGATTTAATTTATTAACCTTTTGTTTTATTTTCCAGTGCTGTAACACATCATTTATAAATTTCCAATGTGACAGAAGTTCCCAGAAGGATGGATCGGATGGAGCTATCATAGCCAAAGTCAGAAAATTGTGGTCCATTGGATCTGAAGGCTGTAAACAATCAAACTGTTCCAATTGTTTCCCTACACAGCTGGTGTTTGGGGATTTAAAAACTGTGACGACATGAACAAACTCCAACACATGGCTATACAAACATTTCTGGGCATCGAAAGCAAACTTCTTTTATTGCCCTGGACGGTGAAACAGGACTTAATAGCCCACTCTACAGAAGACACTGATATAATTTGTCTTTGGCATAGACTATCTTGCTTACCTGTTTCACGCGTTGCACATTGCGTTTTGTCTGGGATAAAGGCAAAACAACGCTTTCAGGGGACACGTGGCAGACGTTAAGCAAATACTGGAGGACAACTACCTCATAAACCTTTTTGATGTTTATACCATAAAAGATGTGTCGCGTGAATACATAATTAAGTGTTTGAACCTTAGTATGAGACACAAGCTGGAAACAACCTGGAGAGATGGGTTACATCAATCGCGAAAGCTGCAGACGTATAAACTGTTCAAAAGACTGCTTTAAAACTGAGCAATATGTAGATAGACAATTGTCAATAAAACAAAGATCCGCATTGGTGTGATTCAGATGCTGTGTTTTCCCACTATCCATAGAATTGGAGTGATACAGGAGACCCGAGTACCACTAGATAGAAGAACCTGTAACCAAGGACACGTAAGACAAGACACACTTCCTTGTGTCGTGCCTAGGCTACAAGGAACTACGACATAAACATTTTGGTGACATCTTAGGGCAGGACAGTGATAACAACACTCTAAAAACAATGATGAGAAATATTGACTCTAAATCAATCGCTAACTTCCTCATTGAATCATACAAGAGCCAAATCAGATACTAAAGCATCGCCAGTGATATTTATTAAAAACATTGAACCATCTAAATTTAATAACTGTGATAAATTGTAGACATTATGTTGTGATGAAAGAGACTATATTAATTTTTCTGAATGCCTAAAGGAGAATTCATTCTCAAATTCAATACTTGCACAAACAAAACGAATACGATTTACTACTTAATACAATCACTGTATTAATTTACTAAAAGTAACGATAACGTGACCTTCATAAACACTTGCAAACATATATTTCAAAACAAGCAAGTTATCCTTTCATCACAATGTTTTCCACTTTAAGTAATAGTTTATCCATTCTGATGCAATGATAGAGATATTTTTTAAATAATGTTCAAAGTCAATCTGCCGCAAAATTGTTGCAGTGGTAAAGGGTTAAGTTAAATGGTTTCGGTAACCGTATATAACTGAAATACTGTTGAAATGGTGTAAATCCAAATTATAACCGAAACATGGTACGTTTGTTTTAAGTTTGCTGTATGGACTTTGACATGTTGCTTATAATAATTTTTATTGAACAACGTGTCCTTAGATAAAAAAAATTGTTTACCATAATACAGTTTTTGAATTTGTTCAAGCTGTTGTGATTGGTTACAAAATCATAGCAACCATGCGTCATTACAAAAGGGGTAAATTGAACCTTTACCTACAAATGACAACCCCTACCATTCCACTCTACCAATTTCAAGGTAACTTTATAGGAATTTTTCTTTGATGGGTGTTTTTCAATCTCTTCAAAAACTTACAATCTGTGTAGGCATTATGTGTAGAACTTTGATTGCTGCATCATCAGAAATTGAGAAAAGTACCCAAACTTTCAAAACCTTTTCCTCAATAAAGTTCATTGGTCAGATTCCAAGATATTTTGGCAGTAATGTTCTTAAAGTGATCCTCTTACAAAATCTGTTGAAGCCTTATTGATTTTGTTGACAAACAGGGCAGCAATGTGGCATTAGGAAGGGTACAAAACGACAAAACTTGTTACATTTCAAGAAACAAATGACCTTTACTGATAAGCTATTTCTTTAACAGAGTGTCCATTCCTTGCAATATCATATACATGAGCTCCTGTTCAAATTTTCACAGATATTTGCAGTTAAATATTTGTTGCTAATTTACTATCACTAAGAGTGCATGATTTAGGACCATCTTGGCCCTCTTGTTAACTGTTCTACAATTCAACTTTCAAAATGTTACAACAAAGCTTGCAATGCTATAAAAATGAACATTTAGAGTCACTTTGAAAACAAATGTTCATTTTGAGTAACACTAAAACTTGCTCCTATGTTGTAAACCTGCATGTTTTACTAATCTTGGTCTTAAATTTTGATGTAAATGGATATGTGTATAAACACTGTTTGCTGTATTTCTATAAGCACACAATGAAACAGTTTAAGTAGCATAGTTGAGTGTCATTCTGTAACAGAAACAAAGGTCTTTGAGACTAGAATACATTCAGACAAACCTCCACCTTTGTGCAATTTGATCTGATTGATCAGATAATATGCATGCTCAGATTGATGTTTATCGTAAAGAGTTATTGATGTTTTCAAGTGGTCAATAGATATATAATGATACAATTATTTTTGCTTTGGCAGATCTGTTATTCATTTCTCTGATGCGTTTATCTGCTCACCTGTCACATAGTGACAAGGTGAGATATTGTAATCACACTTTGTCTGCCATACGTCCACAATTTCTTAATAACACGATAAACTCTTATTTTAATCAGATTTATATCAAACTTATCCAGAGCTCGGTTCCTTTCGTAAACCAGTCAGGTCCATCAATGCACAACTGGATTATGGCCCTTTAAAATTGGCAAGATTGTTATAATTGACCTTGTGAACGCGATAAAAGCTTCATTCATTATCTTATGTTTATCAAACTTATTCAATAGCTAGATATCTGTGAGAGCTCGGCTTCTTTCGGAGATCAGCCAGATATGTTTATGCATGACACGACTATGGCCCTTTAAAATCAGGAAAATAGTTATAATTGACCTTGTGAGCACAATAAATCATTATTTATCACCTGGTGCTTACCAAACTTATTCAGTAGCTAGATATCTGTGAGAGCTTGGTTCCTTTCGAAAACCATTTATGCATGTCAGGATTATGACCCTTTAAATTGGCTGAATTGCTAAAATTGACCTTGTGAACATGATAGAGTCATCATTTACGTTCCAATGATTACTAGGAATTTGCTGTGCTCGAGTGGTCAGCGTAAAGGATTTCGAAACAGGGTGTCCCTGGTTCGATCCCCAGTTGCGGCAATTCGGTCATAGTGGAGTGCCCTTGGGCAAGGCACATTTTCTAACCTAGTACTGATTTGTTTATCCAGGGATCATGAATAATAAAATTTAATTGTGCGCTAAATGACCTTAGCTGTCTATGCGCCATAAAACAATATACATTCATTCCAATGATTACCAAACTTATACAGTATCTATGTATGCATGAGAGCTTGTTTCCTTTTGACCAAAGGCCCTCATGGGCCTCTTGTTCTTATATGTAAATTGTAAACTGTTAAAATTTGGCACAAATGTTTCTTAAAAAACATGGTTGTTTTAAACACATTAACAATCTAACTAATCAGGTGAGCAATATAGGGCCATCATGAACCTCTTGTTATGAAAAGTAAACACATTTTAATAGCGCATCAAGGAAACAGCCATGCAGCAGTTCTAATTATTCGCATGTGTGAATAACTAGAACTGTTGCATTGCTCTTTGAAAAGGCAGTCTGGATTTCTGTCCACAGCAGGTCATAGTGTACTGCACATTTCTTAGCAATACTAATTTAATTGTAGTATGTATAAGCACAGTTATACTTAGATATAACCCATATACTGTTGAAATGGCATGAAACCCAATTTATTGTTCAAGGTTGATGCATGCATTTTAAAATGTGTTGACACAAGTAGTATGAACTGAAATTGGTACAGTATGCATACCCATTTTAGAGAAGTATTGCTTTCTGATCTGGGTCTACTTAATTTGTCAGTGTTTTAGACTGTCACCTTATTATAATGAGTAATGGTGATACATGTATCCAGCCTGTTTCCCAAAAGTAATATTTAAAAATAATAATAAAAATATAAAAGATTGGTGAATTCATTCTCTGTGTTTATGTGTTAAGAATTTATCGACTCACTATATGGTTTATTACCACCAATATTAGTCTGAGCATGAGATGTTTTGATTTGAAAAAGATCAGATGCCACATCACAGATACTTTCTTATTGTCATCTGCTGAAGTAATCTTGTCTGTTTGATTGACAGTTTATTGGGTAATGTTTTCACTTGACAAAACTGATAGAATCTTAAATATTATTTGTATGTAAGAAAGAGGGAAACTAATAGTTTCTTTACTTCATAAAGCACAGCTTTTGCGTGCTGAGCTTACATTCCTTATTATGTAAAGGGTAAAAGCTCTGAAAACTTGAAGTTCTATTAAACCAGGTGAGCGATATAGGGCCATCATGGCCCTCTTGTTTTTATATACACTGATGAATTTGGCATTGGCATGAGTTTTTACTTAGTGCTGTTTAAACTTCCACCTAATTGTATATGGTTTCCAACCATTTCCATCACAATGCATACATATATGTTAATGTAATATATCATGGAAACTCAATAAGTGTACAGGTAGGTGTACCCAAAGAAATGCAGTGCCTTCAGCGCTTTGATTTTTATTGGTTGGGCTCTTATGCCGTTTCAACAGTGCTTCGATCAATTAAATCAGGGCGACCAGTTCATCACATTATGTGTTTTGATGTGTTTGTTACACGAATGGGGCTAGTCAATCACCATGAGGGAATAACTGTCCGAACCGGGAATTGGAACTCACGTCCCATGGATTGAAAGTGTTCTTCGTTACTAACTGAGCTGTGCCCTGGTAGCTCAGTGGGTAAGGACGCGGGTTGTAAATTCAGCGGATGTGAGTTCGAACCCCAGCTAGGCAAAAATTCTTTCCGACTTTTGACAAAAGTCGATGTGAAAAGCATCATTCTTCTTCCACCAATGGACTAACAGTCTATGTGACAAAGCAGCTTGGAAAGTCTGTTGTGTGGAGTAGTGGTGTTGGAAGTCTAGAAAACACATAAGTAGGTAAACTGGCCGTCGTTATATTACTAAAGAATTGTTAACGGCGTTAAACTCCAATCAACACGACTGAGCTATGGAACAATGTTGATGAAAAACAACATTTGTAGACACTGTGAAGATCTAAATAGCATCACTAACAAAATAATGTTTAGTCTACTTCAACATCAACCGTTTACCGACCGCATCGGTGGTGAAGTAGTAGAACTTCCAGCAACGCGGTAAGTTGAGGGTTCGATCCCCAAACCGGTCATACAAAAGAATTTAAAAATGTTAGGAAATTAAGTTTTCCTTACAAAATATGTACTATTTTGCTTTTTCTTCTTCTTTTGATAGGTTATTTTAAAATGTCTAACGTATGTCTTTTGAAGATAATTTTAAAATATGTTATGTTGCTGCTATGTTGTATCCCTTTGCAAAGCATTTATGACTATTCATGAAAGACACAACTTTCAGAGTATCTCCTGTTTATGCTTTGCAACATAGCTGAGCTGGACAGCTTAAGAAATTGTTCATCACATCTAGCATAGTGCTTATTTGCTGATGAATATCATCGTAAATTGTTAAACAATGAAAGCTTTTTTAGATCACCTTAGCACGAAATTCGAGGTGAGCTTTTGTGATCAATCACCGTCCGGCGTCCGTCGTCGTCGTTGTTGTCGTCGTCATCTGTCCGTCCGTCTGTTAACAATTTTCTAAAAATTACTTCTCCTACTAAACCAATGGACTTGTTTACAAACAGATATATAGGTAAACAATTCGAAAATCTTCTTGTCTGCGTCTGAAAGGTCTAGAGTTTAGATATTTTGTGTGTAGCATTGTTTTGCAGTCCTCTACCAGTATTGTTCAAGTTATGCCCCTAGGGTCACCCTTTTCACATATAAAGATATAAAGGGAACAACTTTTGAATTTTTCTTGGCTGAAACCAAAAGGCCTAGAGCTTAGATATTTGGTGTGTACCATTGTCTAGTGGACCTCTACAAAAGGTGTTCAAATTATGCTCCTGGGCCAAAATTCGCCAAGACCCAGGGTTCACCTGTTTTACAAAGAGAGATATATGAACAAACTTGAGCTCTTCTTATCTGAAACAGACCTTTTAGTTTCCTTATGTCCTATTAATCTTACGAAAGACGCTCAAAATTGGTAAGGTTATTTTGCCTGGTGCCAAATGGATCTATACTTGACATAACTTTACAAATCACATTGCATAGGCGAGCGATCTAGGGCAACCATGACCGTCTTGTTTGTTTTACTTGCAAAATATGTTGTATATTGCCTTGTCTTCTTTTTATAGGTTATTTTAAAATAACTTATTTATGACTTGTTTTGACAATTTTGAACGATGTTATGTTGTTGCTATGTTTTTGTTTCATTTGCAAACATTTCCGACCAGACATGCTTTGCAAATACTTGACTGTTCATGAAAGACACAACTTTCAGAGTATCTTCTGTTTATGCTGCGCAACATAGCTGAGCTGGGCAGCTTTAGAAATTGCTCTTCACATCTAGCATTATTTTGCTTATGTGCTGATGAATATCCTTATGAAATGAATGATTTCTTAATTGCAAACCTTTTTGTATATTGCATATATATTTTTAAACTGTTATCAAATGAATGGCTTTCTTGTTTTTACTTGCAAAATATGTTGTGTATTGCCTTTTCTTTTTAAAGGTTATTTTAAAATGTCTAATGTATGGCTTTTTATGACAATTTTTTAATATGTATTGTTGTTGCTATTTTCTGTTCCTTTGAAAACATTTCTGACTAGATAGGCTTTGTAAATACTTGACTATTCTTGAAAGACACAAGAGTATTATATGTATTGTTTATGCTTCGCAAGTTAGCTCAGACGCACTCGCCACAGGCTGTCAATTCAGAGGTTTTGATCTTTTCTTTCAAATAACTAAACAATTTCACCGTGACGAGCCACATTCGTTTTCCACCGATTAATATGGCATTTGTTACATGAAACAGCCAGGAAATATTTTGGGAAATGCTACTGGAACTACATGTAGCTTCATTAAAACCAACCTATGTATCTAATCAAATATAAATATATAATAAAATCATATAACATAGTTAACGTGTTTATTGTTTTAAATATAATAACATTATATAACGAAGTATTTGTACGTTTTGTTCTAGCATTTCAAAACATGTAAAAATGACATTTGATGCCTCTGCATCACAGTTTCGAAATATTTGTAGAAAGGGAGGAATTGCCTTAACAAAATAATTGAAATACTGAAAACAAAAACGCAAAACTTCAATGACTGACCAATATATCGGGATTTCTATTCCAAAATTATACTGTCATATACGGCGAGTTTTTATTATTCTACCAAAATTGTGAAAGTCGTCTGCTGTAGATTTGTTAAATGTTGGGAAGGATGATTTTACTTCTGTCTCAGATGAAAAAGTAGCTTCCAATTATCAAATTGTTGCATTGACTTTTTACATGACTTTTAAAAACATCATGGAATAAGAGTGACATAAAGACATTTTGGTGCATGCAAATATGTCATAAAGTGAAAGTGTGATGGCCGGAAGGACTCAAGGCTGATAAATGGTCCCTATGAGTCACACAGCCAAGATAGGCGAAACAAAATGATTATACAGCTTATGATAAGCAAGTATTCCTATTCGCACAGTGTTTCCCACTCTGTACCAATATCTGGGAATCTATATAAAAATGAATAAACGTTCAGTGACATTGATACATACATGTAGAACTGCTGCATGGTACTTTCTTAGTGTATATCTGCCTGTCGCATTCTAACCGCGTATCTAATTCTAACGATGGTCATTTCGTCATCTGACGAATCTTCTGATATTTCGATATGTGTATCTGACTTCGGCGATACTCGTCTTTTCTCTTATAAACGACGAATCAAAGGACCATGCAAGGCACATTTCTTAGCCTAATATTAGTTTGTTTACCTTAGATTCACGAATAACTGTTTATAGCCTAATACTGGTTTGTTTTTCCTGGAATGACGAATGCATGTTCTTAGCATTGTACTGGTTTGTTCACAAAGGAATCACGAAGAAAGTGTTCTTAGCATTGTACTGGTTTGTTTACACAGGAATCACGAAGAAAATGTTCTTAACTTTACACTGGAATCACGAATACATGTGCTAACCCAAGTACTAGTTTGTTTACACAGGAATCATAAATAAATGTCCATGATATAACTGAACTAACGTGAAAACGGCGCGTAAATACTAAGAAAACAAACAGACAAAGGAAGATGTCCTACCTGCAGGAGATATTTCAGATACATACGAGGATTGTTCGATAAGTTCGTAGACTTTCTCTATAGTTTCTAATGAGGACATATAATTAGTTAATTTGCTATTTTATTTGAATAAAAAAATGTTTCGAGTAAATAAATGAATAAAAACAAACATTTTTTTTTTTTATTAAGGTAAGCAATATTGGCTTCCATAGCAACGCATGTATCGCTACCCGGAACACGCGATTTAAATGAGTTGATTATATAACCTAACACATCGATCCAATTTAAATATTAAGCTCAAACGTCTTCAAAATTTGCCGCAATTTCGTCTGCCGCATAACTGACATTGTGACGTCATTTCTTGAAAGTTTTACGTGATTACAAACAACAAGCGCGAAGACAAATGAAAAAGTCGGAACTTGCTGAGATTGAAGTTTGTCGGAAATGACGTCAACTGGCGACGTCGAAACCCGAGCGGTTATCAAATTTTGTGTTGGTTTAGAGAAGACTCTAACACAGACAATAAAACTTATAGAAAATGCGGGAATGAAGCATAAATGCAGCCGAGCGTTAGTATTCAAATGGCATGATAGATTCAGGAATGGACGTGACTCAATTGATGCGGCAGAATCCCAACAGTTAGATATGCTTTAGTGCAAAAAGTAAAAGATATCATTTACGATGATCGGCGGTTAACAGTTCGAGACCTATCGGCCCACTTTGATGTATCCGTGTCAACTATACACAGTATGTTGAAAGAAGATCGGCATATGAGCAAAGTTAGCGCCCGGTGGGTGCCAAGATTACTAAAACCGGAGGAAAAAGAAAAACGCGTAAACGCATCCAGAGACTTTGTGGCAAGATTTGAAGCGGAAAGTGATGCTGTTTTTGGACAGGATTATTACGACAGACGAAATGGCTATGGCACTTCGATCCTGAAACAAAGGCGCAGTCGTCGGTATGGAAAACACCTCGGACCCCTCCACCAAAAAAGGCCAGAGTTAACAAGTCGGGCGGAAAGCACATGTTTGTGTTTTTCATAAACAGGGCAGGGATGATTCTTCAACACCAGATACCGGACGGTCAAACGGTGAATGCAGATTATTATTCAAAGGTATTGAATTAGACCTTTATTGATTTATTATTATTATTAATCATTTTTATAATTTGAATAAGCTTTATACATTTAAATTATATTTATTATAAAAACAAACATACATAATTATGACACATTCATCAATAATTACGAAATAGTGAAAATAATTTGTATTATTTTTCAGGTTCTCAGACGACATTTAATTCGGGCGTTGACTAAGAAACGACCCGGAATGTCATTAGAGTGTGTACTCTTACATCAGGACAACGACCCCCGCCCACACGGCTAGATCAACATTTTTGGAAATTGACCTGCTTGGGTTTGAATTAGTAAATCACCCACCATACAGTCCGGATTTAGCGACGATGGACTTTAGCGTATTTCCCGAGCTGAAACGGCAACTGAGAGGAAAAAAGTTTGATTCTGTGACTGAACTTAAGCTGGAAAGTCAACGAATTGTATCATCATTTGACCAATCTTGGTATACAGATACTTTTAACAAATGGGTTACGTTACAGGAAGTGTATACGGGTGAACGGAGAGTATCTGGAGAAAGAGTAAAAAATAATGTTTTGCGGTGAAATGAGGAACGTCGTGCGCGACGTCGCAAAAAACAACGCCGTGTCCCGGGTACCCACACCTGACATTGCTACATTTGTAATATCTTTTTAATTGTAAAATATGTTTAACTATAGTTTTTTTTTATTCTATAGCGAATTGAATGCACATTCCAGAGATATATAATTTTTTCTAATAGACTTTTATAAAAAAAAGTCTACGAACTTATCGAACAACCCTCGTATAGTCAACCAAGACTTAGTCACGACAGACATGAAGGCAGACATATTGACAAATTACTCAAAAACACAATTGTGATATATTTATGTATGTTTCTAGGCTCCATCAAACTAGTTTGACTTGATATTCTATCAACGCCAAACACTTGGCCAATGCATATGAGATACCACATAGAACAACGACAGGGTTACAATACAAATAAACCTTGTCAACATACTTTCTGACGCCATCGTAGTAGATGAGCTGCGAAAATGTTGTTACAAAAGAAGAAATTAACAGATCTTTACAATTATGTGTGAAGAGTATCTTTAGTTTTAAAGATTATTAATAATCTTTCGCTGATGAACACTGCAATTGAGATCACTGCAGCAGACCTATTTTGAAAACACTGTGGGAAAAGAGGAAATTGTTCAAAACGAACAATTTCCCTTTTTGCCTGTGACCTTGTATTCAACCCTCTATCACAATGACACATCTATCATTTCCCCCAGACGGTTTCGAAGCAGTCAACCATTGTTGGAAGATGAAAATTTCTCATTTCGCGCAATTTCTATGTTTCCTTTACTATTTCAAGGAGTGCACATATATTTGATTAACCATTTCTCTGAAATGTAGAACATAAACAGATATTCATTAATAATTCTCCTGATAAATAACATTGCGCGGAGAAGGATAGGTAGAATTAGATAAATCCTTTGCCAATATCTTTAAATGGAGAAGTTAAATTGAGAATAGCCATTTCACTGGTCAATATCTTAAATGTATATGGAAAGGTAGAATAACAATTTCAAAGTAGAATTGTTTGGTCACTTTCTTGAAATAGAGAACGAAAAGTTGAATAACCATTTCCCTCGTCAATAGCTTTAAATGAAGACTGAAAAGAATATAAAAATATTTAAAAGCTGTCCGCTGCATATTCGTTTGATTGTGTTTAACGCCGATGCCTATGGTATTTCTGACATATCACGGTAAAGATTGCAACTTAGTTATGATCCCTGAGCGTTCAACACAATATTAGACTAGATTATGTTTATGCAAACAAACAGTAAGTCTTAATTATATATGACAGTGGATGTCAGAATGCATTATTTAACTATTTACCTGATATGATATATAAAGTTCATTTAAAATATTTCAGGAAAAGTTGAAAGATCTATCAAAACAAAGATCTATATTAACAGTTTTGGAAAATATTTGAAGTCACTATGACTAATTCCTCCCTTTCCCGTACAGTTATAAAATTCGTCTGCTGAAAAGGCATCAGTATTGTTTGAATCAAGGAAATGGTTGCAGTTAAAGGGAGTTAATTTGACTAGTGGGAATTTATAGCATTAAAAGAGTTATTCTTTGCCTCAATCAAGGAAGTAGAAAAGATAAAGTTAAATTTGGACAGTGTCGGATATTTTGTTGAAAAAGAAGACTCCGTCAAGAAAAAAAGATTTGAAGTGAATATCGTGCTCTGCTTACTCTAATATTTGGTGAGTAATGATTATGTAGTTGTTGTTGTTGTTGTTGATGTTGAATGTGATCTTGTATTTGTGTCTTGTCTCCAACATATATAGCAAAACACTTATCTTTTAGTAATATTATAAAAAGGAGTAACCCAGTATGGTTGTTAAGGTTTCACCGTTTTCCTGATATGGATACATGTGCACGCCTGTGCAGTAGATACAATTTAAGAACATTATTGCAGATCTCGCATTATCTCCTCCATTCCCCTGTGTCCAGAATAAGCGTTAATTATTTACAGATATTACGATCCCTACCTTAATGTCCGACTAACATCAATTTACATAAGACGACAATGAAAACAGATACGCTAAACTATGTAACATACTCTCTAAATGAAAGCATACTTATTGAGTTCAGTTGAAAACATTGTGGCAAATGGAGAAAATGCTCAATATAGGCATACTTTTGTTATCTCATAACGTTTTAAGTCGTCCGCTGCAAATGCGCCAAACGCTTTCTACCTGTGGGAAAGGGTTAAAGCAGACAACTCTTCCCAGTAAACAAAAGACGTTGGATTGACGTTGTATAGACGTTGGACCCCGACGTTGGATTAACGTTGGATTTTGGTTGGTTTTGCAAACCGTTTAGACGTCATATTCCCGACGTATATCCAACGTCAGAACCTGATGACTTTCCAACGTCAGAATTGCGACGTCTATCCAACGTCAGATCCCGATGTCAGATTAACGTTGGATTTTGGTTGGTTTGCAAACCGTTTAGACGTCATAATCCCAACGTCAGAAATGTGACCATTTACGACGAATATTCAGCCATTGCCTAGCAGCAATATTACCCATATCCAACTATTTTCAAATCATAATGCATCCATGTGTTAACCCTTTCTCACATACCAATAGCCTAATGGTCAAAGCATCCACTTCTAATCTAGGTCTAAGGTTCTGTCAAAAGGTATGACACTATAAATGAACTCTTTTACTTGTGCAGACGACTTTGAAAAATGGGCACAAATTTGGAAAAACTAGAAATCAATGTATAGTTATTGCAAAGAGTTGTAAATATAGTGGCAATGGAGAAATTGCTTATGATTGATTATGAGCAATTTCTCAACATGGCATTGTTTTCAAAAGTCGATAACTGCAGCGGCGTCAGAAAACAAGCCTTTATATGTGGAAGTACATATAACGCTTTAGGTTTAAATATATTATGTAGATGGACGGAACATTTCTCCTATATCTTTTTGAAATCAGACAAGCACTTTCCCTGGCTGTACAATTTCAATAGATTCCACGGAAAACCTGCTTTGAAAAAGTGTCCATGTAACATTGGGACGGAATTCCATGGAAGAAAATAAAGATTTGTCAATGGATATTATCTTTTTTTTTCACGAATAGTTCAGGATAATTGTCAATGGACCCTGTTTTTTATTTCACATTGACAATAATATTCATAGCTACTTAAAATTATCAGTACATTGACATTGAAATGCATAAAAGTTTATAATTATAGAAATATAACATATTGCATTTTTTTTTCAATTTACTTTTGTTTTCTTTATATTCCAGGGAGGACAGCAAAAACAAACAAAATCACTTTTTTTCTCCTTCGTTTTTGATTGGTTCTTTCAGCTCTAGATGACTTTATTTTCCTAATTTATTCTTGAACCGTCACCAATGACAAAAATACGAATGTCTTTGTCTTGATTTCTGAAACATACAATTATGACATACATGTACATGTTATTCAACCTTTTCCTTATCAGTCCACATTAGGTCATAGGATTTCTAAAACCTCAACCGAATGGCTTCGACAAAGTATAAGCTTCACATGCGAGATTCAATTTAAATTTTGGTCATGACCTTGAACCTGCATGACTATTTAAATATTGCCTTCTGCACACTCAATATAGTAAAAAAAAATGGAAGTCATTTCATAATTAATCATAACAATTTTTATCTATCAAGCGAAAATATATAGCTTTATCAAGACAAATCGATTGTTGCACTCTACGTTTGAAAACTGTTCATGAAACAACATTATAAATTACACTAAATAATTAATTTAACTTCTTGTACTGCAAACTAATCTATTTCATTGTTATATTAAATGGCAGAGCTCTAGATAAGAGGCGTTTTGCATGTTCTAAATTCCTGATTTGACCCTCCAACCCTATGTTGTGGGCACTCAAAAGAATCGTTTCAGTGACAAAGGGATTGCTTTAATAATAAGAAAGAAATTGTCGGGAAAAGAGCTGAATATCCCACTCCTCCTTATCTTGACCTCTGATTAAATGGTGCTTTTTTTCGACTGAATAATGGTCGTGGGTTATTAAATTTGTGGTTTTCCGAGGTCTTACAACATAATAAGCATGCATGTATGATTGATCTATATTTCACTTGATTTTAAAGTACTGCAGTAGATAGATTGACCTTCAAATCCACAAAAAGAAGCACACTACATATTAATATTAATTTCTATAAATACTATAGAAAGTTAAATTATTTTGCATGATTAAACGATTCACAACCTAACAGTGAACAACACATACTATAACTTGCTATAAGGCCCTCTTGTTTATTGGCAGGCTTCCTCTCCCCATTCTTTAGAGATGTACCTTTCAAAGACTTTCCAATATGATCTTCTTTGTTCAGAGCTCTAAATAGCAGAACTACAACTTTACTGTAGGATTCCTGTCGAAATTTGGCTTTAAGGCTAGACCTGTAAAAATATGTGTTGCACTGGGATGATTCTCGTTCAGTGTCTCCGGTTAGGGTGTAATTTATGATGCTATTATAGTTAAAGAAAAAGAGAATAATATGGTGAATTAACCCTTTCCCTCATGCAGATAATTACTGACACCTCTGCAGCAGACGACTTATGAATAGTTTGCTAAGAATCAATATAGATTTCTGAATGTCCATCTCATGTGTTATAGTGCATCATTTTGGTGATATATGAATAGCTCTGTAATTCAACATAGAATAACATACCCTTCGGAGATTAGTACGACTGACTCCATGTCTCTATTTCTAATGTCAAATGTCATCACATGACATTACAGACTTTATCTTTGTTATGTAGTTTACTGGTAAAATGTATGCGCCACCCTGTTCTGGAGATAAATACAATGGCATGGTATTTCACCAAGATTCCGCGTCAGGGTTCACAGCAAAACATACCATTCAGATATCAAGGCAAAAAATATAAAGTATAGTTCAGCCAAGGAGTGGATGCCAAAGTCATACAGCAACAATGGACTTTTGAATCTGAGGGTAATTGAAACGCAGTTTAAAAAAAGAGAATGTCAACACCTTAACTGGTCTTAAACGCGCACTGAAAGGAGTGGAGAAAAAAGCTATACATAAGACATAGGGATCTTGGCCGAAACGGCGTGGAAGCTATACTATTGTTATGGAGCTCAACGTGAACATTTGGTGTAAAAAAATGTAAATTGAATACGTTTTGTGGCTTTTCAATATCTTCAAATAAAAGTTGAACACCTCTCGTATATATATGACAACATTTGTAGCATATGTACACATTTTGACGCATCTGCAGCAGATGACTTTTTAAAAGAATGTGCCAAAAGGAGAAGTTGATCATAATGAGCATTTCATCTTTTGCCACAATGTTTCCCAATGTTTAAATATATAAGCGCTTTAATTCACAGACTAGTCATTAGTCGCCGGGCAGAAGCCCGCGACTTCTATTTTTAATAGGTTTTCTGAAATCACATGGGAGGGGGGATTATTATTAGAAAGAAACACATTTAGATGTCTTGAACATATTACAATTGTGTTTGTTTAAAAACACTAAGTAATGACAAATCTAAAATGAAATAAATATTCTGATGTTTTAGGTATTTTCAGTTTCTTTATTTTGACTCGCATTTATGTTTTTTTGTTTTATTTACGAAGACAAAACAGTCCCTATTAGCTAGACTGGTATACATTATTTTACACTGCATGTATTCAAAAGTCGATAACTACTAACCTTTACGTCGCAGTCTAATTTGTTTACTTACGCGCACCTGCGTGACTCGCGAATACCAACTGCGTAGATCAATCGCCTTTGCAGAGAGCCGCTCTTTACACTCACTTACAAATAGTAAATTATAGGTGATTTAAAATGTTTATTTGGTTCGAAACAAATGAAGAAAAGAACAAACCGAGATAAAACTGGTATTAATGGAAAAATGACTTTGAACGAACAAAGAGAGCCTATAAAGAGAGTTTCAAGAACGACACCTCTGCGAATAAGAAAGAATCGGGTCTTTCGTACAAAATTATTTCGTCCTTGACAATTTTAAATGTGTCATTTAATTCCCTAAAGGCATATTTCTTCCGATCTGCATATTGTTATACATCATTGACACAAGGGCGCTCATCATAATATAATTTTAAAACATGAGTAGTTTGTTGTTTTCATTATAAAAAAGAAAGGAAATAATTAAAATAAATTAACATGTTGTAGGGCTAAGTTTATGTTCGAAATTAAGTTTAAATTATACAACAATTTCAATGAGATTTAACTGTTTAGTTAATATTATATTTCGAAGGTGGTCTAATTTATAAATATTGGACTGCATTTCAACATTTGTTAAAGTATGATATAATTAGGATGCTAAGCTAATATCATTTTGAGAAAAAGAGAAAACTCATGTCTTCAGCGATTTAGCCCTTATCTCATTGTTTTAAAAGTAGATTGCTGCAAAGGTGTCCACTGTTGACTTTAAAAGAGGAAAGGTAAAATGACGTGCCATTGCATGCAAATCCTAAATTGTCTGTTTTGTGGTTTTATTGAAAAATAATAAAATTCAAATATTCTGACAAACATCTTGAAAAGTGTATGTGGAATTCACAAATCTTATAATTATTCCTTAATGAAAGCACTGTATACATACTAAGACTAATGATTGGCAAGATTACTCATTTCCATTACTGTTTATGATCAATAATTAGTTGGTTGTGTGTATGGTCAACCTACTTTGGGAATGGAGATTGATCATAAACAATGAAAGGCTTCAATTATCATTCACTTCGTTGACAAAACAATGCAAGTTATGATACATTTTCACTTGACCCCACCCCTGATGTTCTAATATGCCCCTCAGTTGATAACTGTTTATTCAACTACTATAATGTTAGTGCTATGCATAGCTGCACTATGGATATCCGGCGACATTGATGCGTTGCATCAACTTTCTCTTGTTGTTAATTTAAATGAGGAGAGTGCCTTGTTTAAAATGCCGGAAGATTTAAAAGGATTCCTAATCTTAAATGTTCATCAAGATCGGTGGTGGTCACATTCCTGTATTTCTTCCTATGAGAGATGTTTTATTTTAATGTTTTCCTTTTGTCATCAGTCCTCTGCTACAGATGCGTCACAATGTATCTGAATGTGTGAAATAGTAAAATGCACACTAGGATTGGCATGTCCAATAACAGCAATGTACCTGTCTGTTCTCTCACGTCAAAATACATGAGATATACGTAGTGCAAGAGTTTGCCCATGCCACATGTCTTCACTATCCTATGTTGTATCCATAACACGTCAATAACTACCATAGTAAATACAAACTTCTAGGATCCAGAGTCGTCACCCTTTTCGACGTTCTCTGAATATATGGTTTGTGCCCGTCCATGAGCAAAGGTACAAATGGCATGTCTAAACAGTTAAGGTTCAGACGATCGTGTTCATCTTCTCAGTCTGACAGAAGCGGTTAACAAGCTTGTGTTGGTACTATGTAAACAGTGTAATGCCTGATCTGTTCTACAATGCTGTACCTTTTCACATTTAAACCTTGATACTGATTTCTAATTAACTAACTGCCTGGTTTTTTGCACTATGTACCTACGCCGATATATTTAGTTTTCATTTTGGATCAAGTTTGAAACAAATGAAATCAAATATCTTGAAATTAGGAAATAATGATTATACTGATAAGAGTTAAATACCGGTTCTTCCTCAGAAAACAGTTCTCATATTATACAATTTCCTCAGGCAATATTTCTCATAATACGCAAATGATTAAACTCTTTAGACAATAATTCTCAAAAAAAATACAATTGAATCAATTCATCAAACAATATTTCTCATATTATACAATTAATGTATCATTATTAAACCAATTCTTCAGACATTTTTATCTCATATCATACAATTCAATCAATTATTTTAAGTAACTATACTTCAGGGTTGAGATCACAGTTTCGTACTGTATTTCATCCTGAACTTCTTTTGTCACAAGTCCTCTGCTACAGATGCGTCACACTGTATCTGAAAATGGGAAAGGGTAAAATGCACATTGGCATGTCCAATTGCTCTCACGTCAACATAAATGATATATCCGTAGAGCAAGAGTTGTCCAATGCCACACTCCTTCACCATCCGATGTACTATTCATAATAAGTCAATATTTACCATAGCAACACAAAAGGGGTGATAACTACTAGGATCCGGAGTTGTCACCCTTTACGACGTTCCTTGAAAGAGATAGTTTGTGCCTATCCATGAGCAAAGGTACACATGGCATGTATAAACATTTAAGGTTCAGATAACCGTGTCCATTTCCTCAGTCTTATTAGGATTGACACAATTTGACAGAAGCCGTTTAAAGCTTGAGTTGGTATCATGTGAACAGTGTAGAACCTGATCTGGATCTACACCGTTCTACCTTTTCACATGTAAGCCTTGATACTGATGTCTACTTAACTAACTGCTTGGTTTGATACACTATGTACCTGCGCCGATATACTTAGTTGATATTTTGGATTAAGTCTGAAACAAAATAAATATAACATCTTCAAATTAGTAAATAATCATTAGACTGAGTTAAATACCGGTTTTTCCTCTGAAAACAGTTATCATATACAATTTTGTGTGTAATCAAAAATAGAATATTTCATTTTCCCAGTAGTTTTAATCAGATTAAAAAATAAGCTTCATTCTTTATATGTCTGACATTTCCTTTCTTAACCAACTTTCAACAAATTTACAGCAGACGTCATAGAAAACATATATGTACAATTTGGAAATTCTTTTAAATGAAAGCATAATTATTCGGTTGCGTTTAGAACAAATGGAGAAAATGCTAATTTCTCTTTTTCCCATACTGTTTTCAAAATTAATCTGCTGCAGATGCGTAAAAAGATGTCTACATGTGGGATAAGGTTAAATGTTTTCAAAGCAGACAACTTTTAAAACTATCAACACAAGTAAAGAGAAAACTTGTCTTCCAAGGAGTGTCCATGTTTGTTAAGGGTCATGAGGACCATTATTCTACCAAAACACATGTGAAGCCTTTAAAGGTTCTGAACTCCAGAAGGAAATCACAATTTTGAAATGTCGAAACTTCTGCAAATATTGCTAATAGTGACAACAAAGTAAGTAATTAAAAATTCAAAACGAACGGTTAATTGAAAGTCATGAAAATGTACAAAATTTGACTTACTGGGTATGTCTAACCAGTAAAAAGTAAGCATAAAAGATAAATAATTAGATGTTTATTGTAGTCGAAAGTGAAATAAAATCTTTACCAACAATTAAAACTTACAACAGATACAAAAGCAGGGTAATGGAATAATGAATGATTATAGAATAAAATTGGAATGTCTATTTTATCGGAGGCTTACTTTATTGTCAGTTAATCCGCAGTAATTATGAAGGAGCGACATATTTCAGGCTTGCAAGAACATATTTGATAACTGTTGATGTAGTTTTACCAACCATTAAAACTTAAAATAGATGCAAAAGCAGGGTAATGGAATAATGAATGATTATAGAATAAAATTGAAATGTCTATTTCATCGGAGGCTTACTTTATTGTCAGTTAATCCGCAGTAATTATGAAAATGACACATTTCAGGCTTGCAAGAACATATTTGATAACTGTTGATGTAGTTTTACCAACCATTAACACTTAAATTAGATACAAAAGCAGGATAATGGTAAAATGAATGATTATAGAATAAAATTTGAAAAGTAAACCCACTCTCAACTTTTTAGGAGTGTATACATTTTCGTCAACAGCAAAAACTACAGTAGGGATGTAATACAGTTGTGTATATCACTGTTGACAACTGTATCTGACAACCAAATACCCGTAATTGAACCCTGTGTTAGACTTTTCCACATTTTCAATAATTTAACCAATACAATTCGTAATTTATCCTGTCAAATGAGCCTTCTTTCTACTAAAAGTCCCCGGTAACGCATTCGATAGCGACGCGGGCTCTCAAACCATGTGTTGTGAGTTCGAAATCCAACATTTTCCCCGGCGTCTGACCTATTTCACAGTGACAAGGGTCATTCTCCTCCCATCAATGGCATAACAGTCTATGTGGAAAAGCGACCAGTTACTTGGAAATAATGTGGTGTGGAGTACTGGTGCAAAAAAGCCAGGAAACACATGCATAGGTGAACCGGCTGTCGTGATATGACTGAAAAATAGTTGATAACGGCGTAAAACCCAAATCAATTAATCTTAACATATATTACAATCCTTTCATTAAAACTTTCCATCAAACAACAAATATACAGCATACGTTAAAAATCTTCTGAAATTGTTGGAAATCTCTTTAAATGAAAGCATACATATTGAGTAGAGTTGAATGCATTGTGGCAAAAGAAGATATTGCTCATTATAAGCAATTGTTCCTTGTATCGCTAGATTGTACACGAAAGACACGAGTAATATGTATTGTCCACTAAAGTATTCAAAACAATGCAAGTTAGCATTTTCCCATTTAAAGTAAATCTGCGTGCATTAAGTTTTGTGTCCTATATTTCAAACACTATTAAACTAGGCTAGAGTTACCAAATGTGCTTAATATCTTGGCATGATGTATTGTGTTCCAAAATAAGGTCACTTCGACTTTGACCCCATTAACAATAAAAAAATGTCTGGGCTGTATTTCCTGCACTAGCCCCTATTTAAACAGCGACTTTTTGTGCCAAATTAATTTCAAATCGGGCTAGTACTTTTGGACTAGACGGGTTTTTGTTAAGCGTTTACTCTATACATGTAAGCAAAACAAGCCCCGTCCTTTTTTTGTCACGTTTTCCAACGGATAAGAATAATTTGGATGATTTTGTTGAGAATCAACATTTGTGTCAAACTGTTAAATATTAGGTCTATATACTTTTTGATAAGACAAATTTTAAAGTTTTAAAAAAACACTGATATTGAAAACATTTCCCTCCTCTTAGTTTTTAACGGATGGTAAACTCTCTCTCTCTCTCTCTCTCTCTCTCTCTCTCTCTTCTCTCAGTCTCTCTCTCTCTCCTCTCTCTCTCTCTCTCATCTCTCTCTCCTTTTTTTCATTTTTCTCTTTCTCTCTCTCTATCTATCTCTCTCTCTTTCTCTCTCCCCCTATCTATCTATCTCTTTAGCTCTCTCTCTCTCTCTATATATACATGTATATCGATTTCTCTCTCTCTCTCTTTTTCTCTCTATACATATCTCGCTTTCTCTCTCTCGCTTTCCTCTCTCTCTCTCTTTCTCTATCTCTCCCTCTTCTCTCTTTCTCTTTCCTCTCTGTCTCTGTCTCTCTATGTCTCTCTCGATATATATTGATGACCCTGAGTGTCCAACAAGTACTATACTAGAAATGTTCAATTCCCAATTGCACTCCAGAATTAACCTCATAAGCCAAAAAAGAAGCTGGTAAGGAGTGTCGCATATTTCCCATGCTTATTTTTGGGTTTTCAAAACGAAAGCTATACACAATTTCTCGTAAGGCAAACAGTTAGCCTTAATTTTAAATTGACAGAAGATGTCCAGAATGATTATGTAACTATTTACCTGATATGATATTTCAAGACAGTTGCTTTTCAGGACAAGTTGAATGATCCATCAAAACAAATGATCAATATAAAAGTTTTTCAAAATTAGTTGAAGTCACTATGATCAATTTCTCCTTTTCCCGCACAATTATAAATTCTCTGCTGAAAAGGCATCAGCTGTTGTTTGTATCAAGGAACAGGTTTACGTTCAAGGGAGTTAATTTGACTAGAGACATTTGATGTGTTCGAGTTATCCTTAGCTGCATAGGATAAAGTTAAACTTGGACAGGGTCGGACATTTTGTTGATCAACAAAAGAAAACTCCGTCAAGAAAAAGAGATTCAAAGTGCCTTTTCTGCTCTGCTAACTTTTCAAATTTGGTGAGTAATGATTTATGTAGTTGTTGATGTTTAATGTGATCTTGTGTCTGTGTCTTGAAACATTTATATATAGCAACAAACTTATCTTTTATAAAAAATGCAAAAAAGGAGTAATCCAGTTGTTTTTGGGTTGCTCGCCTGTGCTGTAGATACAATTTTAAGTACAGTATTGCATATTTCGCAATATCTCCTCCATATCCCCCTGTGTCAAAAATAAGCGTTTATTAATTACAGATATTACGATTCCCTACCTTAACCTTTTCCGACCCAACAATTATTTACATCAGACGACTATGAATACATGTAAGATACTTTCTAAATGAAAGGCATAATTCATGATGAGTTGAGTTGAAAGAATAGTAGCAAATAGAGAAAATGCTCACTATAGGCATACATTTGTTATCTCATAACGTTTTTTAAAAGTGTGCCAAACGCTTTTCTACCTTGGGAAACGGTTAATTGTTTTTTTTAAAGCAGACACCTCTTTAAAATAGCAGTACTATTAAAGGTAAAGTTATCTCAAAATGTACATATTTGGTAAGATTCAAGAGTCTCTATGTTCTACAAATCCCTTTACTTCAATTTATCAGAGGCAGTTTTTACTTTCAGTTGATCCGCGAGTTTATTTGAAAAATGTCCGGCTTTTTGGAGCATGTTTGTTAAATATTTATATCAATTTACCAACCAACAGATATTACGTATGCGCACCATATATTTATAAATGATATTCAGAAATAAATTTGGAAAAGTAAAATGCAATCTGAATCCGTTCAAAAGTGGATAAATGGTAGTCTTACAAGCGTATAAATAGGTTTTTAATCACAATTGATAACTGTATCTAACACCATTTTTTTTTTTTTTTTTTAAAGTTTGTGTATTTTTAAGGTATACTAGCGCTTAAAAAGTATAAAAACGAATACAAATAAAGGTAAACGGATATTCATATTATACATGGCAATTAAAAGCAAAATTTGAAAACGTACAAAACTTAAAAGCATTATTGTTGCTTTTTCTGTAATAGATGTATTTAACTATCACAAGGTAAACAAACTGTTGAATCGCTGCCTGTATTTTAAGGTTTGTTTTCAACACTAAAACAGTAATCTATCATGTTACAATCGCATGCGGCATGTGGAGATAAAGAAAGGGTGTTTTAATTGCAATGTGTATATATATGAGCCTCCCGTCTACCTATATGATGTATTGGGATATTTGACGGTACCACTAAGTTAGCGTATATAGTGTTGTGCATTTTGAGAAATCATACAACAATTGCCCCGTTCGTTTTATAACTAACAAACATCAATATCGTCTTTTGATTGTCTTTTAATGTTAATTATAATTATGCTGAACTGGCGTAGCATTTTCATTAGCCAATCAGAACGATGTATACATTTACAATGATTCATCATATTATTTTCATGAATGAATCGTGTTTGTCTTTAAAATGCTTTATCTTTTAAATCTCTTGTTGATCCGAAGTGACAAGGTGGATATTTTGTTTTATTAACAATAATGCCCACCGCTTCGATGTTAACAATTTACAATGACCTCCAAACTAAAACTTTCTAACAATTCCATTCGTGAGTGTAAGGAACGACAACTCTGCGAAGGAGAATGTTATCTCCCATTTGCAGTTTAACAACTTCCGTTCAAATGATACATGCAGATTAATAAGGAAGACTGACAGGCAATAAATATTACAGATTACGGCCCTAGCAATAATCTCATTTATTTTGGGGCTGACAAACCGTGGTGGGTTGGGAGTTGCTTTTAAATAGTGCTTTTGGAGTTTTGTGAATCATTTACTTCCGGGTTAATTCACCTATCTGTTATGATCAATTCTAGACGACAAAGCGCTTGCATTTACTATTGGATTTGATTAAGCGTCTAATCACCTGTTACGCAAAGTCTCGGACACTTCAAAATTTGAGAATATTCGGAACACTCAGCCTTTTTTCAATCGGCTTCAAGGAACCATGCACAAAATAGATTTCGGAAAAACGATTTAATATCCAAAATCATCGGCGATAATTTTGGAAAGAATATGCCGTGGAGGAAAAGAACACAGACGAGTAATCCGTGTGGAAGGGAACGGGAGAAAAAATGGCGGTGTCGTTGTGATCAATAGAATTGTCTCGCATCATTGACGATCTCGTCACGTGGTGAGTATTCTATCATTTTAGGCGATCCTATGTCAGTCTGGTTCATTTCAAGGACAAATTTATTGCAGGGGGGACGCCTAGACGTCTCGTATTGAACTTATTTATGATAGGAAGAAATCGCGATTTGAGTTGGATGACATATCTGCCCATACACTGGACCGTGCAATGTTTCGCCGTCAAGGAACCCAATTAACCTCGATTTTTGAAAGCTGAACTTGTTGGTAGCGGCAACTTCACTTAATAACTTTGCTCATAGTTTCCAATTGTATTATTCTGGATCATGATAACTAGCAAGTTTAGCTAGGGAGTCATGTGGATGCCATACAGTATGAGTTACGGCTGGTACTGTTTCGGGCCCATTTTAAAAAATCGTCTTCTGCCAAAAGCAGGGTATATCCGCTAGCTCTCTTCCCCGAAGAACAGCCAGTGAATGTAGGCTTGTACACCAGGTCATTCACAGAATGACTTTATATACTGTATCCTATTCTCTGCTCAGTTCAATTCACAAGCTTTGAACTCTTTGCCTGTATTTTCGATTTCGACGAACTTGGTTTTTATTTTGTTATGGCTTTGTCATTTGATTGCCTGCAAGACAGGGGAACTTTTTGCCATATTCCGCAGACTACGCGAAAGTCGTCGATCCTTCTCCTTAAAGGTTGTTATTTTAGACAAGCTAAAGAAGGCAATCTTAAGGGGACTGAACATCTAATACTTTACCTAGATTATTTATTTTTTATTGTTTTGGGGAAAAGGGAACTGAACACCGTGCTTCCATAATGTCTGTTTTCTGTCACAAAATGGGTTTGCTAGGATAACTTACTGCTTGAGTATATGTACGGCCAGTGAGTGGACGGCGTGGTGATCCAAGATTTTTGGATATTTAAACTTAAAATTGTTTACTTTTATTGGCACTCCTCCATCCGACCTCGGTGCCTGGACTCTGCATTAAACAGGAACGGGGTGTCGATGGGGGAAGCTTTGAATTGGTGGGGGCTGCCTTGCATGGCATGTCAACAATGACGGAAACCTTGTGAGGTGGCCTCCGTCTGTTATCAAGCATATGCCATTCCAAATTTATGTCATTAGATTTTAGGGGAGAGGGTTGTCCAGAACAAGCAATGGATGTCTTGTAGTAGCGCATCTCTCGTGGACCCCGCTTTTAGGCCCTTTGGATTTTAAAAGTAAACTAAGGATGGATATGGAGGTTTATATTGTAATTATCGGAATGGACCCGATCAGAATTGTAGTACTCAGTGTGTTGTCCACCACGCCGTCCACAGTTATTGTTATACCCCAACGGCCAATTTTATTCCACTATTAATAAATCGGTTAACAGTAAACATGCCTTGATCTAACAGGGCCTCATTGGGACATAACCATTCTAGCAATTTCCAGATTAAATTATCACTTCCATATGGGGAGAGAGCCTTCGAAAACAATTTTATGGTGATAATTTAACAATAGTTCCCATAGTTTATTCCATGACATGAAAATATCACCAAGTCATGACACTTCTTAGGGCATTCACCTTACTCTTACAGATATCTTTTATAACCTTTCCCTTGATTTAGACGACATGTTTGACCTTTGAGATTGAATATCGTTTTAGGGCTGTGCATGTATCTGGCCATTCAAATAAACTTGCTAACTTGTTAGGCGGCTTAAGATCGCAAAGATTACTGGTGCGTTTAAGAAAACTTAATGCTCCCTTGGCCTAATTACACAACACTATTGATTTCCTACTGTTTTGAGTTTGGTTATTCTCCTTTGCATGCTTACAAGAAGCCATGTGATTATTTGTGCTATATGCTCATTATGTTGCTTACATCCGTCTTAACGTTATGCTTCAGTTTGGTTCACAAGCTGCACCATTCCTTAGTTTATTTACAGATATTTGGCTCATGGGTGACCCACTGATTGCCAGAGTGGAAGGATGAGCTAATTTAAGGAGGTCACATGGTCTGGGTTTGTATGATTAAAAGATGCCAGTGGTATTTACTGTAGCCTACTACTTCCCAAGTTAGTTTATCACCTGTCACCAATGGTCAGTCATGATCGTAGTTCTCCTATCCTACGTGGGAATGATCTTGTTGGTACTACACAATGGAAACTTATGAAGTACATGAAATATTAGCTAATCTGTTTTCAAAGTTTTCTGCTGCAGAATACAGATTTGTTGTATGTAGGTATGGGATAACTTATCATCATACATTCTTTCCGACGTTTAGCAGAGGTCGCTGTGACAAACGTTGTTCGTCTCTCACCAGTGGAAAAGCAGCCAGTTGCTTGGAAAAGTATGGAGTACTGGTGTGAAAAAACCAGGAAACATGAGTAGGCTAACTGGCCGTAGTGATATGACTGATTATCAGTCTATGTGGAAAAGCAGCGAGTTGCTTGGACAAGTATGTTGTATGGAGTACTAGTGTGAAAAAAACAGGAAACATATGAGTAGGTGAACTGACTAGCAGTCTATGTGGAAAAGCAGCCAATTGCTTGGAAAAGTACTGGTTTAACGGTGTTAAACCCAAATCAATCGATTGGTGGGAAATCATCATGGATTTCCTGGAGAGGCCTTGAATCTAATCAAGTGAGCTTTGGGGGGAAAAAATAAGTAACAAAAGGAACACATTAATACAACTGGACATCAGATTGTGAGGAATTTATGGAATGGTAGATCAATTATATGGGAAATTGATACCAAAATAAGTGGACTTGTGTATAGGAGAGAGGGATGACCTGGATTAGCCATCCGACCTCAGTGCCTGGACCCTGCATTAGTCATGAACGGGGCTGGGGGAAGGCTTTGAATTGGTGGGGACTGCCTTGCATGGCATGTCAACAATGACGGAAACATTGTGAGGTGGCCTTCCCCAGTTATCAAGCATGCCATTCCAAATTTATATCATTAGTTTTTAGGGGAGAGTTATGTCCAGAACAAGCAATGGATTTCTTGTATTAGCGCATCTCTCGTGGACCCCGCTTTTAGGCCGAATCTGAAAATAGCTCGCATGCACTTCACGTGTTTGTCTACAACAAGTTCAAATCCTGCAGAGTGTTCAATGTAATTCACACCAGGGCTTTTTATACTTCTTGAATAACATGTAATACATATATGAATGGATATTTAGAGTAATAAGTATATACATGTATGCTTTTATTATTCTGGCAAGGCACATGATTCCACTTTCAATCCTTGTTCACTATATGTATATAAAAGCTCACTTTGTTAAAGCTCACTTTGGTACAGATGTTTCCTATTTAATTACTGGTTAGTCATTCAGGGATCATGGAGGTCACGTGTTCGCTAATTTAATTATGTACAGCGCTATATGCATTCATTATTAGTTAAGAATTATGCTAACATATGTTCACCTATTTAAGCTTTCCTTAATTCATAAAGTTGTCTATAAGCAGAAGACAACTTTGAAAATTCTTCTTCTTTTAAAGCAACTGTCGGAATTTAAATTTAAGATGTACTAAGGCTCATCGGATGGCATTTCACCAATGTATCTAAATTAAAGTGGATTAGTTTTGCTGATGTTTACTCATGTGAGGGATAAAGGGTAACGTACTTGTTGAAAACAAAAACTGGTTTATTAGAATTAGGGTTTTCTGCAGGCTGGCCTCAAAGATGTTTCTGCTCAATAACTTCTTTTTAGATGGACACATTTAAATCTCATTTCATAGATAGGAAGCATATACAAGGGTCATGGTCATTTTTACTAAAAGTGACTTTTTAGGCCACAATGTTTATGCAATTTTCACAAGAACATTCGTCTTGATTAAACCTTAATAAAATATTAAAAAGAGTTTTGTGCGGTCAACCACTAGGACACTGTGCCAAATATTAGATTTACCGTATGAACACTCTTGGGGTCACATTTTTCATTATAACTTACTTAAAAATTATCAGAATATTCTTCTCTATTATATCTAGATTCATTGTGTCTGGTACATCACAAGGCGCCTCAATAGAAGGCATAGTTTAACACCTTTGTTATACGTTTATTTGTATGTATATGTTTATTTATGTATATATATATATATATATATATATATATATATATATATATATATATATAAGTATGGATCCTACATTAAGGGGAAATGCCATTTTTCTATAACTTAAGGCGAACTTATTTCTAAGAACTATTTTTGAAATTTACTACAGACCTTTTCACCTTATACACTATCTCCGTGGCCTTCTAATTTCACCCTAAACTCAATTTTAAGACAGTTTCCTCGCTAATTGCTTCGCCTTAAGTAAAGACGATAAACGATTCCCCCCATGTCGCTAAAATTTTTCCTCAAGTCGGTTTCTAACTATAAAACCAGCATAATGACGATTTTTTTTTAAAATTACATATCTTCTTATATTTAATGAATATTTCTTAGATAAGTTTATTGTACGATTTTCTGTATAGAAGACAAACAGCATCTACCGTTTCTGCAATTATCTCTTAATTAAAGTGAATTATGTATCAAATGAGTATGTTTGACCTTACTTTCCTACGCTACTCTTTTTAGGTCTTTGGGATGGCATTGTTCCTGGCGTCCATCCGTGCGTCTTTACGTCCGTCCATCCGTTTGTAAACTGTTTTTGTTAACACGACACAGTTCACAGTTTTCAAACTCGCACATATTGTTCATAGTGATGAGAGCTCGGGTACTATTGACGCCATTGATGACCAGATGTGATCCAGACCAACTAGAAAACACCAGTGACGAACAGACCGACTACCAGACGATATTGATGACCAGATCAACTACAATGACCAGATGTGATCAAGACCAACTAGCAAACGACATTGATGACTAGACCAACTACTAGACGACAATAATGACCAGACTAACTACCAGACGCCATTGATGATCATAATGTGATCAAGACAAACTAGCAGACGACATTGATGACCAGCTGTGATTCAGACCAACTAGCACACGCCAGTGAGGATCAAACCTACTACCAGATGCCAGTGATGACCAGATGTGATCCAGACCAAGTAGCAGTGTTGTTATTAAAAGCTGCCTTTAGTTAGACTTTCATACGGAAGCATGTACTACATAAGACAGTAGCAACTCCTTGACATTTTAATTCATAGCGTATGGTATATTCGCCTTAAGTGTGCAAAATACCGTCTAAAAAGGTATGATAGTATTTCGTGACGTAGTGTTCTTGTTAAAAGTTCGTTTCCGTTAGCCAATGTACGGCCTTTGTGTTACAAAGTATTGTATATAATAATGCAGTTAATTGTTCAGGTAGGCGTTCATTTTCAGCTTATAAAGAACCCCTTAGTCACTTTTATTATATTCGGCATATTTTCGCCCAAATTGTTAGTTTTGTGGTTTCAAGTTATGATTATTATTCCGTTACGTTCAGCGCTGGCATTTGCCAAATTATCTATACTTTCAAACGGAAGCATTGTTTAGATTAGACAGGAGCAACTCTTTGACATTTTAAGTTATATAGCATATTCCCATAAGTGGGTTATGTGTGCAAGATGCTGTGTATAAAGGTATAATAACGTTTCATGACATTTAAACATTGATTTATTTCCATAGCTCATAAGTACGTACCGCAACCAACAGTAGCTATTACTTGTCAATAGCAACAGTGTTATTATTACAAGCTGCCATTAGTTAGAAAATGTGCGGCTTCTCTGTTACAATGTATTATATATAATAATTCAGTTAATATTGTATTCGCCTTAAATGTGCAAACTACCGTGTATAATAGTATGATTACATTTCGTGACATTGAAATATTGGTTACATATGTCACATTGTCATATTTATTTCCACAACACAGAAGCACGTACAACCAGCAAGAGCAGCTATCACGTTGTCAATAGTAATAGTATTCTTGTTAAAAGTTGGTTTCGGTTAGTCAATGTACGGCATTTGTGTTACAATATATTATATATTATAATGCAGTTCATTGTTCCAGTTGTCTGTCTGCAGAACCCATGTCTCGACTGTCTGTCTGTCTGTCTGTCTATCCCAAATCGTGTCCGCTCCATATCTCCAAGACGGCTTGAAGGGTTTTCATGAAACTTGGGTCACATGTTCACCTCATCAAGGCGATGTGCAGAACCCATGTCCCGACTGTCTTTCTGTCTGTCTGTCTGTCTGTCTGTCTGTCCGTCTGTCTGTCCCAAATCGTGTCCGCTCCATATCTCCAAGACGGCTTGAAGGATTTTCATGAAACTTGGGTCACATGTTCACCTCATCAAGGCGATGTGCAGAACCCATGTCTTGGCTGAATGTCTGTCTGTCTGTTCGTCTGTCCGTCCCAAATCGTGTCCGCTCCATATCTCCAAGACGGCTTGAAGGATTTACATGAAACTTGGGTCAAATGTTCACCTCATCAAGGCGATGTGCAGAACCCATGTCCCGACTGTCTTTCTGTCTGTCTGTCTGTCTGTCTGTCTGTCCGTCTGTCTGTCCCAAATCGTGTCCGCTCCATATCTCCAAGACGGCTTGAAGGATTTTCATGAAACTTGGGTCACATGTTCACCTCATCAAGGCGATGTGCAGAACCCATGTCTCGACTGTCTGTCCGCCTGTCTGTCCCAAATCGTGTCCGCTCCATATCTCCAAGACGGCTTGAAGGATTTTCATGAAACTTGGGTCACATGTTAACCTCATCAAGGCTATGTGCAGAACCCATGTCTCGACTGTCTGTCTATCTGTCTATCCGTCTGTCCGTCCCAAATTTTGTCCGCTCCATATCTCCAAGACGGCTTGAAGGATTTTCATGAAACCTGGGTCAAATGTTCACCTCATCAAGGCGATGTTCAGAACACATTGTCTGCTTTATAGATTGGAATGTTTTGAAAGATTTTGACAGATATTTGAGGGGGAGACATCTGTTTTTTGCAAAAACAATTCTAGTTATTATTATTATTATTATTATTATTATTCGGTACATTTTCGCCTTAAGTGTAAGTTTTGTAGTTTCAAGTTATGATTATTACTCCGTTACGTTCAAAGCTAGCATTTGCCAAATTATCTATACTTTCAAACGGAAGCACTGTTTAGGTTAGATAGCAGCCACTCTTTGACATTTTAAATTATACAGCATGTTCGCATAAGTGGTCTATGTGTGTAACATTTCATCACATTTAAACATTTATTTATTTCCATAGCACAGAGTTACGTACAGCAACCAGCAGTCGCTATTACTTATTACAATAGTGTTGTTATTAAAAGCTGCCTTTAGTGAGACTTTACAGTTATGGTAACTTTGTGACATTTAAGTTCATTCCTTTTCTTTCCTGTCTGAGTCAGTTGTCACGGAAGCAAGCAAATCGGGCAACCGTGTCCATAACTTCGCAATGATAATATTATTGTTAAAATTTGCGTTTCGTAAGCAGACGTTTTATTTGTGATCTACGATGCGTTGTATATAATAAATAAAATAATGCTTTTCTAAAAAGACATTCATTTCCAAATTAAAAATAATATTGGATATTTAACGACAACCAATGTTTATTATTAATATCAATTTTATTATATTCGGTACATTTTCGCCTTAAGTGTTAATTGTAAGGTTTCAATTCATGATTATTATTCCGTTACGTTAAGTCAACGCTGGCATTTGCCAACGTATTTATACTTTCGAACTGAAGCAATTTTTAGAATAGACAGCAGCCACTCTTTGACTTTTTAAATTGTACAAAATGTTCGCATAAGTGGGTTATGTGTGCAAGATACCGTGTATAAAGGTATGATAACATTTCATTGAAATATTGATTACATTTATCATATTTATTTCCACAGCACAGATGCACGTACAACCAGCAACAGTAGCTATCATATTGTCAAAATTGAATCACTACTGCCATATACTGCAAAATAGCATACCCTAGCGACCATGTTTTCGACTTATTAACATGGCTTGGGGGAATAATTAGTTTAGAAAGCACCCAAGAAACATTTCTGCAAAAGTATTTAAAAATTAATTTTCTAGTGTTCACTACAGCCATAAACAACTCATAACGTGCTGCTAAGAACGGAATGGTAGCATACAGTAACGTTACAAAGCGCTCTCATCCAACATTTGATTATGCAGAGACTTCTTCTTCTACTTTGTTACTGTCTAGGGCTTAATGCATCGCAGGCAAGTGAGGCCATCAAAATGGTAAAAACAGCCAATTAGGCATATTTACAAATAAAAATGAAATAAAAAACATCTGTGTTAGTTTAGGCTGTGTATGACTGCAGACGGGACTTAAATCAGTCTACAGACGTGATCTGCGCAAGGTCCGGAGGAAGGGGGTTCCAGTCCCTGAAAAGTTCGAGGAAAAGACTGTGCATGTACTGTTCATGGTACAGTGTTTGGTACATCTTTTATAGATGACACGTAGTGAAAAATCGATAGACATACAAAAAAACCAATTTGGTCTATTTATAGCTTATTGTTAAAATGTGTTTGATGCCCCGCTTACTTGTGATTTGTTAATTGTATATTATTATTTATTTATATATACATATGTATATGTGTATATTATTATTTATTTATATATACATATGTATATGTGTATTTATGTCTATATGTAGGAGATGGATAAATGGAATGGTACGCAGGACAGGGTAGACGAGAGAGACAACCGACATTATATATTTGACATTGAAGTTTATATAAAGATTTGCAAGGGGTATTTGAACGCGATTTGATTTACACTAAAGTTAATTAGTACTCGTGTGAGACCGGTATGGCAAAATATGCGAATGGGCCCTGGTCTTTTTCTTGAATATAGTGATCTTAGCCAAACCGATGGTATAGTCGGATAGACGAGAGTTTCTTCTACCATCAAATGACAAAACAACATAGGGTCGGGCTACTTTTAAACGTTTCGATGCGGAACACAAGTTGAATACGCACATTTGCGATCCATTTGGTGTACTTTCCCCTAAATTAACGTTTATATATATTTTTTAGTTGAATGTCTTTAGGGCCATGCAGATGATACTGGCAGGTTATACATTCTTTTTCAATGATGGTTTATGCTACTTTCCAAAACACCACAGTTTGGCGTGTTTCTTCTCAAGGATGTTTCTTGTCACTTTCCACAATGTTTCCGTCATATCACTGTGTGAGAACAGAACATAACAGACTATAAGTTTCATATATGGTTCATCTTGAAAAGATTTACATTATACATGGGCATACGATACATATCAGACGATGACAATTTGTTTAATGCTAATCCTCTGTCTGGGTTTCTGTGATAAAGAATAGAACAGAACAGAACAGAACAGAACCTTTCATTAATAATATAAACAGTGTGGTAAGATGAGCCATTGCCCATCGTGCTTTCAATGGTCGTTTTGATTGCATTGTTGGAAGCGAGTTGTTGCATGACTAAATAAGTGTTGAAAGTGGCATAAAATATCTGCATGTCAGAAAGGAAGGGTGAGTTTGTGTTCACTGGTCTTCGCACCTCTGCAGGTCAAATCCCTTTCATCGGTACAGTGAACGATTTTCCCATAACCCCTTTCCCACATGCATACACTCCCTATAAATGAACTATCGAAAACATTGTGATAAAAACAGCCATTGCTCATCATGTTTTCCAAGGTCGTTTTGCTTGCATTGTTGGGGTTTTAGGCCGTTTTCAACAGCATATATGCCCAATTGCCATCACAGTGCACATACTCGTGTTTTTTGGGTGATTCTACCCAGCTAGGCAATAGGACTGAAAACAGTGTGGTAACAGGAGCCATTGCTCATCGTGTTTTCAAAGGTCGTTTTGATTGCGTTGTTGGTTGTTTTAGGCCGTTTTCAACAGCATTTATGTTAAATACACCTCACTGCTCACACACACATGCTTCCTGGGTGAATCAACCCATCTACGCGATACGACTGAAAACAGTGTTGTAAAAGGAGCCATTGCTCATCATGTTTTCAAAGGTCAATATGATTGCATTGTTGGGGTTCATAGGAGGCCGTTTTCAACAGCATTTATGTCCAATCACTCTCACAGTTCACAAACTCATGGGACCTGGGAGAATCAACCCAGCTATGCGTTAGGACTGAAAACAGTGTGGAAAGAGGAGCCATTTCTAATCACGATTTCAAAGGTCAATTTGTTTGTATTGTTGGGTGTTTTACGCCGGTTTCAACATCATATATGTCAAATCACCCGCACTGTTCGCATACTCATGCGACCTGGGTGATTCAATCCAGCTACTCAATAGTACTGAACACACTGTGACAGAGGGAGCAATTGCCCGCCCTACGTTCCGAGGTCGTTTTGTTTGTAGTGTTGGGTGTTTCAGGCCGTTTTCAACATCATTCCAGTCATACCACCCCGTCAGTTCACACACTCGTGATCCCTGGGTGAATCAACCCAGCTATGCAATAGACCTGAACACATTGTGGCAAGAGAAGCAATTGCCCGCCATGCTTTAACATGTCGTTTTGTTTGCACATACTCATGTTTTTTGAATGATTCTACCCAGCTAGGCAATAGGACTGAAACAGTGTGGAAAGAGGAGCCATTGCTAATCATGATTTCAAAGATCGTTTTGTTTGTATTGTTGGGTGTTTTACGCCGTTTTCAACATCATATATGTCAAATCACACTTACTGTTCACATACTCATGCGTCCTGGGTGATTCAACCCAGCTACTCAATAGTACTGAACACACTGTGACAAAGGGAGCAATTGCCCGTCCTGCTTTCGGAGGTCGTTTTGTTGGTATTTTGGGGGTGTTTTAGGCCGTTTTCCACATCATTCAAGTCATACCACCCCGTCAGTTCACACACTCGTGATCCCTGGGTGAATCAACCCAGCTACGCAATAGACCCGAACACATTGTGGCAAGAGAAGCAATTGCCCGCCATGCTTTAACATGTCGTTTTGTTTGCATTGTGTATGGGTTTTGATCTTGGAAGCGAGTTGTTGCATGACTAAATAAGTGTTGAAAGTGGCATAAAATATCTGCATGTCAGAAAGGAAGGGTGAGTTTGTGTTCACTGGTCTTCGCACCTCTGCAGGTCAAATCCCTTTCATCGGTACAGTGAACGATTTTCCCATAACCCCTTTCCCACATGCATACACTCCCTATAAATGAACTATCGAAAACATTGTGATAAAAACAGCCATTGCTCATCATGTTTTCCAAGGTCGTTTTGCTTGCATTGT
The DNA here is from genome assembly GCA_031761405.1 of Serripes groenlandicus. Classification (NCBI taxonomy): domain Eukaryota; kingdom Metazoa; phylum Mollusca; class Bivalvia; order Cardiida; family Cardiidae; genus Serripes; species Serripes groenlandicus. The sequence goes on along the minus strand of JASEVX010000008.1, from coordinate 35,644,305 downwards.
TGGGGTTTTAGGCCGTTTTCAACAGCATATATGCCCAATTGCCATCACAGTGCACATACTCGTGTTTTTTGGGTGATTCTACCCAGCTAGGCAATAGGACTGAAAACAGTGTGGTAACAGGAGCCATTGCTCATCGTGTTTTCAAAGGTCGTTTTGATTGCGTTGTTGGTTGTTTTAGGCCGTTTTCAACAGCATTTATGTTAAATACACCTCACTGCTCACACACACATGCTTCCTGGGTGAATCAACCCATCTACGCGATACGACTGAAAACAGTGTTGTAAAAGGAGCCATTGCTCATCATGTTTTCAAAGGTCAATATGATTGCATTGTTGGGGTTCATAGGAGGCCGTTTTCAACAGCATTTATGTCCAATCACTCTCACAGTTCACAAACTCATGGGACCTGGGAGAATCAACCCAGCTATGCGTTAGGACTGAAAACAGTGTGGAAAGAGGAGCCATTTCTAATCACGATTTCAAAGGTCAATTTGTTTGTATTGTTGGGTGTTTTACGCCGGTTTCAACATCATATATGTCAAATCACCCGCACTGTTCGCATACTCATGCGACCTGGGTGATTCAATCCAGCTACTCAATAGTACTGAACACACTGTGACAGAGGGAGCAATTGCCCGCCCTACGTTCCGAGGTCGTTTTGTTTGTAGTGTTGGGTGTTTCAGGCCGTTTTCAACATCATTCCAGTCATACCACCCCGTCAGTTCACACACTCGTGATCCCTGGGTGAATCAACCCAGCTATGCAATAGACCTGAACACATTGTGGCAAGAGAAGCAATTGCCCGCCATGCTTTAACATGTCGTTTTGTTTGCACATACTCATGTTTTTTGAATGATTCTACCCAGCTAGGCAATAGGACTGAAACAGTGTGGAAAGAGGAGCCATTGCTAATCATGATTTCAAAGATCGTTTTGTTTGTATTGTTGGGTGTTTTACGCCGTTTTCAACATCATATATGTCAAATCACACTTACTGTTCACATACTCATGCGTCCTGGGTGATTCAACCCAGCTACTCAATAGTACTGAACACACTGTGACAAAGGGAGCAATTGCCCGTCCTGCTTTCGGAGGTCGTTTTGTTGGTATTTTGGGGGTGTTTTAGGCCGTTTTCCACATCATTCAAGTCATACCACCCCGTCAGTTCACACACTCGTGATCCCTGGGTGAATCAACCCAGCTACGCAATAGACCCGAACACATTGTGGCAAGAGAAGCAATTGCCCGCCATGCTTTAACATGTCGTTTTGTTTGCATTGTGTATGGGTTTTGATCTTGGAAGCGAGTTGTTGCATGACTAAATAAGTGTTGAAAGTGGCATAAAATATCTGCATGTCAGAAAGGAAGGGTGAGTTTGTGTTCACTGGTCTTCGCACCTCTGCAGGTCAAATCCCTTTCATCGGTACAGTGAACGATTTTCCCATAACCCCTTTCCCACATGCATACACTCCCTATAAATGAACTATCGAAAACATTGTGATAAAAACAGCCATTGCTCATCATGTTTTCCAAGGTCGTTTTGCTTGCATTGTTGGGGTTTTAGGCCGTTTTCAACAGCATATATGCCCAATTGCCATCACAGTGCACATACTCGTGTTTTTTGGGTGATTCTACCCAGCTAGGCAATAGGACTGAAAACAGTGTGGTAACAGGAGCCATTGCTCATCGTGTTTTCAAAGGTCGTTTTGATTGCGTTGTTGGTTGTTTTAGGCCGTTTTCAACAGCATTTATGTTAAATACACCTCACTGCTCACACACACATGCTTCCTGGGTGAATCAACCCATCTACGCGATACGACTGAAAACAGTGTTGTAAAAGGAGCCATTGCTCATCATGTTTTCAAAGGTCAATATGATTGCATTGTTGGGGTTCATAGGAGGCCGTTTTCAACAGCATTTATGTCCAATCACTCTCACAGTTCACAAACTCATGGGACCTGGGAGAATCAACCCAGCTATGCGTTAGGACTGAAAACAGTGTGGAAAGAGGAGCCATTTCTAATCACGATTTCAAAGGTCAATTTGTTTGTATTGTTGGGTGTTTTACGCCGGTTTCAACATCATATATGTCAAATCACCCGCACTGTTCGCATACTCATGCGACCTGGGTGATTCAATCCAGCTACTCAATAGTACTGAACACACTGTGACAGAGGGAGCAATTGCCCGCCCTACGTTCCGAGGTCGTTTTGTTTGTAGTGTTGGGTGTTTCAGGCCGTTTTCAACATCATTCCAGTCATACCACCCCGTCAGTTCACACACTCGTGATCCCTGGGTGAATCAACCCAGCTATGCAATAGACCTGAACACATTGTGGCAAGAGAAGCAATTGCCCGCCATGCTTTAACATGTCGTTTTGTTTGCACATACTCATGTTTTTTGAATGATTCTACCCAGCTAGGCAATAGGACTGAAACAGTGTGGAAAGAGGAGCCATTGCTAATCATGATTTCAAAGATCGTTTTGTTTGTATTGTTGGGTGTTTTACGCCGTTTTCAACATCATATATGTCAAATCACACTTACTGTTCACATACTCATGCGTCCTGGGTGATTCAACCCAGCTACTCAATAGTACTGAACACACTGTGACAAAGGGAGCAATTGCCCGTCCTGCTTTCGGAGGTCGTTTTGTTGGTATTTTGGGGGTGTTTTAGGCCGTTTTCCACATCATTCAAGTCATACCACCCCGTCAGTTCACACACTCGTGATCCCTGGGTGAATCAACCCAGCTACGCAATAGACCCGAACACATTGTGGCAAGAGAAGCAATTGCCCGCCATGCTTTAACATGTCGTTTTGTTTGCATTGTGTATGGGTTTTGATCTTGGAAGCGAGTTGTTGCATGACTAAATAAGTGTTGAAAGTGGCATAAAATATCTGCATGTCAGAAAGGAAGGGTGAGTTTGTGTTCACTGGTCTTCGCACCTCTGCAGGTCAAATCCCTTTCATCGGTACAGTGAACGATTTTCCCATAACCCCTTTCCCACATGCATACACTCCCTATAAATGAACTATCGAAAACATTGTGATAAAAACAGCCATTGCTCATCATGTTTTCCAAGGTCGTTTTGCTTGCATTGTTGGGGTTTTAGGCCGTTTTCAACAGCATATATGCCCAATTGCCATCACAGTGCACATACTCGTGTTTTTTGGGTGATTCTACCCAGCTAGGCAATAGGACTGAAAACAGTGTGGTAACAGGAGCCATTGCTCATCGTGTTTTCAAAGGTCGTTTTGATTGCGTTGTTGGTTGTTTTAGGCCGTTTTCAACAGCATTTATGTTAAATACACCTCACTGCTCACACACACATGCTTCCTGGGTGAATCAACCCATCTACGCGATACGACTGAAAACAGTGTTGTAAAAGGAGCCATTGCTCATCATGTTTTCAAAGGTCAATATGATTGCATTGTTGGGGTTCATAGGAGGCCGTTTTCAACAGCATTTATGTCCAATCACTCTCACAGTTCACAAACTCATGGGACCTGGGAGAATCAACCCAGCTATGCGTTAGGACTGAAAACAGTGTGGAAAGAGGAGCCATTTCTAATCACGATTTCAAAGGTCAATTTGTTTGTATTGTTGGGTGTTTTACGCCGGTTTCAACATCATATATGTCAAATCACCCGCACTGTTCGCATACTCATGCGACCTGGGTGATTCAATCCAGCTACTCAATAGTACTGAACACACTGTGACAGAGGGAGCAATTGCCCGCCCTACGTTCCGAGGTCGTTTTGTTTGTAGTGTTGGGTGTTTCAGGCCGTTTTCAACATCATTCCAGTCATACCACCCCGTCAGTTCACACACTCGTGATCCCTGGGTGAATCAACCCAGCTATGCAATAGACCTGAACACATTGTGGCAAGAGAAGCAATTGCCCGCCATGCTTTAACATGTCGTTTTGTTTGCACATACTCATGTTTTTTGAATGATTCTACCCAGCTAGGCAATAGGACTGAAACAGTGTGGAAAGAGGAGCCATTGCTAATCATGATTTCAAAGATCGTTTTGTTTGTATTGTTGGGTGTTTTACGCCGTTTTCAACATCATATATGTCAAATCACACTTACTGTTCACATACTCATGCGTCCTGGGTGATTCAACCCAGCTACTCAATAGTACTGAACACACTGTGACAAAGGGAGCAATTGCCCGTCCTGCTTTCGGAGGTCGTTTTGTTGGTATTTTGGGGGTGTTTTAGGCCGTTTTCCACATCATTCAAGTCATACCACCCCGTCAGTTCACACACTCGTGATCCCTGGGTGAATCAACCCAGCTACGCAATAGACCCGAACACATTGTGGCAAGAGAAGCAATTGCCCGCCATGCTTTAACATGTCGTTTTGTTTGCATTGTGTATGGGTTTTGATCTTGGAAGCGAGTTGTTGCATGACTAAATAAGTGTTGAAAGTGGCATAAAATATCTGCATGTCAGAAAGGAAGGGTGAGTTTGTGTTCACTGGTCTTCGCACCTCTGCAGGTCAAATCCCTTTCATCGGTACAGTGAACGATTTTCCCATAACCCCTTTCCCACATGCATACACTCCCTATAAATGAACTATCGAAAACATTGTGATAAAAACAGCCATTGCTCATCATGTTTTCCAAGGTCGTTTTGCTTGCATTGTTGGGGTTTTAGGCCGTTTTCAACAGCATATATGCCCAATTGCCATCACAGTGCACATACTCGTGTTTTTTGGGTGATTCTACCCAGCTAGGCAATAGGACTGAAAACAGTGTGGTAACAGGAGCCATTGCTCATCGTGTTTTCAAAGGTCGTTTTGATTGCGTTGTTGGTTGTTTTAGGCCGTTTTCAACAGCATTTATGTTAAATACACCTCACTGCTCACACACACATGCTTCCTGGGTGAATCAACCCATCTACGCGATACGACTGAAAACAGTGTTGTAAAAGGAGCCATTGCTCATCATGTTTTCAAAGGTCAATATGATTGCATTGTTGGGGTTCATAGGAGGCCGTTTTCAACAGCATTTATGTCCAATCACTCTCACAGTTCACAAACTCATGGGACCTGGGAGAATCAACCCAGCTATGCGTTAGGACTGAAAACAGTGTGGAAAGAGGAGCCATTTCTAATCACGATTTCAAAGGTCAATTTGTTTGTATTGTTGGGTGTTTTACGCCGGTTTCAACATCATATATGTCAAATCACCCGCACTGTTCGCATACTCATGCGACCTGGGTGATTCAATCCAGCTACTCAATAGTACTGAACACACTGTGACAGAGGGAGCAATTGCCCGCCCTACGTTCCGAGGTCGTTTTGTTTGTAGTGTTGGGTGTTTCAGGCCGTTTTCAACATCATTCCAGTCATACCACCCCGTCAGTTCACACACTCGTGATCCCTGGGTGAATCAACCCAGCTATGCAATAGACCTGAACACATTGTGGCAAGAGAAGCAATTGCCCGCCATGCTTTAACATGTCGTTTTGTTTGCACATACTCATGTTTTTTGAATGATTCTACCCAGCTAGGCAATAGGACTGAAACAGTGTGGAAAGAGGAGCCATTGCTAATCATGATTTCAAAGATCGTTTTGTTTGTATTGTTGGGTGTTTTACGCCGTTTTCAACATCATATATGTCAAATCACACTTACTGTTCACATACTCATGCGTCCTGGGTGATTCAACCCAGCTACTCAATAGTACTGAACACACTGTGACAAAGGGAGCAATTGCCCGTCCTGCTTTCGGAGGTCGTTTTGTTGGTATTTTGGGGGTGTTTTAGGCCGTTTTCCACATCATTCAAGTCATACCACCCCGTCAGTTCACACACTCGTGATCCCTGGGTGAATCAACCCAGCTACGCAATAGACCCGAACACATTGTGGCAAGAGAAGCAATTGCCCGCCATGCTTTAACATGTCGTTTTGTTTGCATTGTGTATGGGTTTTGATCTTGGAAGCGAGTTGTTGCATGACTAAATAAGTGTTGAAAGTGGCATAAAATATCTGCATGTCAGAAAGGAAGGGTGAGTTTGTGTTCACTGGTCTTCGCACCTCTGCAGGTCAAATCCCTTTCATCGGTACAGTGAACGATTTTCCCATAACCCCTTTCCCACATGCATACACTCCCTATAAATGAACTATCGAAAACATTGTGATAAAAACAGCCATTGCTCATCATGTTTTCCAAGGTCGTTTTGCTTGCATTGTTGGGGTTTTAGGCCGTTTTCAACAGCATATATGCCCAATTGCCATCACAGTGCACATACTCGTGTTTTTTGGGTGATTCTACCCAGCTAGGCAATAGGACTGAAAACAGTGTGGTAACAGGAGCCATTGCTCATCGTGTTTTCAAAGGTCGTTTTGATTGCGTTGTTGGTTGTTTTAGGCCGTTTTCAACAGCATTTATGTTAAATACACCTCACTGCTCACACACACATGCTTCCTGGGTGAATCAACCCATCTACGCGATACGACTGAAAACAGTGTTGTAAAAGGAGCCATTGCTCATCATGTTTTCAAAGGTCAATATGATTGCATTGTTGGGGTTCATAGGAGGCCGTTTTCAACAGCATTTATGTCCAATCACTCTCACAGTTCACAAACTCATGGGACCTGGGAGAATCAACCCAGCTATGCGTTAGGACTGAAAACAGTGTGGAAAGAGGAGCCATTTCTAATCACGATTTCAAAGGTCAATTTGTTTGTATTGTTGGGTGTTTTACGCCGGTTTCAACATCATATATGTCAAATCACCCGCACTGTTCGCATACTCATGCGACCTGGGTGATTCAATCCAGCTACTCAATAGTACTGAACACACTGTGACAGAGGGAGCAATTGCCCGCCCTACGTTCCGAGGTCGTTTTGTTTGTAGTGTTGGGTGTTTCAGGCCGTTTTCAACATCATTCCAGTCATACCACCCCGTCAGTTCACACACTCGTGATCCCTGGGTGAATCAACCCAGCTATGCAATAGACCTGAACACATTGTGGCAAGAGAAGCAATTGCCCGCCATGCTTTAACATGTCGTTTTGTTTGCACATACTCATGTTTTTTGAATGATTCTACCCAGCTAGGCAATAGGACTGAAACAGTGTGGAAAGAGGAGCCATTGCTAATCATGATTTCAAAGATCGTTTTGTTTGTATTGTTGGGTGTTTTACGCCGTTTTCAACATCATATATGTCAAATCACACTTACTGTTCACATACTCATGCGTCCTGGGTGATTCAACCCAGCTACTCAATAGTACTGAACACACTGTGACAAAGGGAGCAATTGCCCGTCCTGCTTTCGGAGGTCGTTTTGTTGGTATTTTGGGGGTGTTTTAGGCCGTTTTCCACATCATTCAAGTCATACCACCCCGTCAGTTCACACACTCGTGATCCCTGGGTGAATCAACCCAGCTACGCAATAGACCCGAACACATTGTGGCAAGAGAAGCAATTGCCCGCCATGCTTTAACATGTCGTTTTGTTTGCATTGTGTATGGGTTTTGATCTTGGAAGCGAGTTGTTGCATGACTAAATAAGTGTTGAAAGTGGCATAAAATATCTGCATGTCAGAAAGGAAGGGTGAGTTTGTGTTCACTGGTCTTCGCACCTCTGCAGGTCAAATCCCTTTCATCGGTACAGTGAACGATTTTCCCATAACCCCTTTCCCACATGCATACACTCCCTATAAATGAACTATCGAAAACATTGTGATAAAAACAGCCATTGCTCATCATGTTTTCCAAGGTCGTTTTGCTTGCATTGTTGGGGTTTTAGGCCGTTTTCAACAGCATATATGCCCAATTGCCATCACAGTGCACATACTCGTGTTTTTTGGGTGATTCTACCCAGCTAGGCAATAGGACTGAAAACAGTGTGGTAACAGGAGCCATTGCTCATCGTGTTTTCAAAGGTCGTTTTGATTGCGTTGTTGGTTGTTTTAGGCCGTTTTCAACAGCATTTATGTTAAATACACCTCACTGCTCACACACACATGCTTCCTGGGTGAATCAACCCATCTACGCGATACGACTGAAAACAGTGTTGTAAAAGGAGCCATTGCTCATCATGTTTTCAAAGGTCAATATGATTGCATTGTTGGGGTTCATAGGAGGCCGTTTTCAACAGCATTTATGTCCAATCACTCTCACAGTTCACAAACTCATGGGACCTGGGAGAATCAACCCAGCTATGCGTTAGGACTGAAAACAGTGTGGAAAGAGGAGCCATTTCTAATCACGATTTCAAAGGTCAATTTGTTTGTATTGTTGGGTGTTTTACGCCGGTTTCAACATCATATATGTCAAATCACCCGCACTGTTCGCATACTCATGCGACCTGGGTGATTCAATCCAGCTACTCAATAGTACTGAACACACTGTGACAGAGGGAGCAATTGCCCGCCCTACGTTCCGAGGTCGTTTTGTTTGTAGTGTTGGGTGTTTCAGGCCGTTTTCAACATCATTCCAGTCATACCACCCCGTCAGTTCACACACTCGTGATCCCTGGGTGAATCAACCCAGCTATGCAATAGACCTGAACACATTGTGGCAAGAGAAGCAATTGCCCGCCATGCTTTAACATGTCGTTTTGTTTGCACATACTCATGTTTTTTGAATGATTCTACCCAGCTAGGCAATAGGACTGAAACAGTGTGGAAAGAGGAGCCATTGCTAATCATGATTTCAAAGATCGTTTTGTTTGTATTGTTGGGTGTTTTACGCCGTTTTCAACATCATATATGTCAAATCACACTTACTGTTCACATACTCATGCGTCCTGGGTGATTCAACCCAGCTACTCAATAGTACTGAACACACTGTGACAAAGGGAGCAATTGCCCGTCCTGCTTTCGGAGGTCGTTTTGTTGGTATTTTGGGGGTGTTTTAGGCCGTTTTCCACATCATTCAAGTCATACCACCCCGTCAGTTCACACACTCGTGATCCCTGGGTGAATCAACCCAGCTACGCAATAGACCCGAACACATTGTGGCAAGAGAAGCAATTGCCCGCCATGCTTTAACATGTCGTTTTGTTTGCATTGTGTATGGGTTTTGATCTTGGAAGCGAGTTGTTGCATGACTAAATAAGTGTTGAAAGTGGCATAAAATATCTGCATGTCAGAAAGGAAGGGTGAGTTTGTGTTCACTGGTCTTCGCACCTCTGCAGGTCAAATCCCTTTCATCGGTACAGTGAACGATTTTCCCATAACCCCTTTCCCACATGCATACACTCCCTATAAATGAACTATCGAAAACATTGTGATAAAAACAGCCATTGCTCATCATGTTTTCCAAGGTCGTTTTGCTTGCATTGTTGGGGTTTTAGGCCGTTTTCAACAGCATATATGCCCAATTGCCATCACAGTGCACATACTCGTGTTTTTTGGGTGATTCTACCCAGCTAGGCAATAGGACTGAAAACAGTGTGGTAACAGGAGCCATTGCTCATCGTGTTTTCAAAGGTCGTTTTGATTGCGTTGTTGGTTGTTTTAGGCCGTTTTCAACAGCATTTATGTTAAATACACCTCACTGCTCACACACACATGCTTCCTGGGTGAATCAACCCATCTACGCGATACGACTGAAAACAGTGTTGTAAAAGGAGCCATTGCTCATCATGTTTTCAAAGGTCAATATGATTGCATTGTTGGGGTTCATAGGAGGCCGTTTTCAACAGCATTTATGTCCAATCACTCTCACAGTTCACAAACTCATGGGACCTGGGAGAATCAACCCAGCTATGCGTTAGGACTGAAAACAGTGTGGAAAGAGGAGCCATTTCTAATCACGATTTCAAAGGTCAATTTGTTTGTATTGTTGGGTGTTTTACGCCGGTTTCAACATCATATATGTCAAATCACCCGCACTGTTCGCATACTCATGCGACCTGGGTGATTCAATCCAGCTACTCAATAGTACTGAACACACTGTGACAGAGGGAGCAATTGCCCGCCCTACGTTCCGAGGTCGTTTTGTTTGTAGTGTTGGGTGTTTCAGGCCGTTTTCAACATCATTCCAGTCATACCACCCCGTCAGTTCACACACTCGTGATCCCTGGGTGAATCAACCCAGCTATGCAATAGACCTGAACACATTGTGGCAAGAGAAGCAATTGCCCGCCATGCTTTAACATGTCGTTTTGTTTGCACATACTCATGTTTTTTGAATGATTCTACCCAGCTAGGCAATAGGACTGAAACAGTGTGGAAAGAGGAGCCATTGCTAATCATGATTTCAAAGATCGTTTTGTTTGTATTGTTGGGTGTTTTACGCCGTTTTCAACATCATATATGTCAAATCACACTTACTGTTCACATACTCATGCGTCCTGGGTGATTCAACCCAGCTACTCAATAGTACTGAACACACTGTGACAAAGGGAGCAATTGCCCGTCCTGCTTTCGGAGGTCGTTTTGTTGGTATTTTGGGGGTGTTTTAGGCCGTTTTCCACATCATTCAAGTCATACCACCCCGTCAGTTCACACACTCGTGATCCCTGGGTGAATCAACCCAGCTACGCAATAGACCCGAACACATTGTGGCAAGAGAAGCAATTGCCCGCCATGCTTTAACATGTCGTTTTGTTTGCATTGTGTATGGGTTTTGATCTTGGAAGCGAGTTGTTGCATGACTAAATAAGTGTTGAAAGTGGCATAAAATATCTGCATGTCAGAAAGGAAGGGTGAGTTTGTGTTCACTGGTCTTCGCACCTCTGCAGGTCAAATCCCTTTCATCGGTACAGTGAACGATTTTCCCATAACCCCTTTCCCACATGCATACACTCCCTATAAATGAACTATCGAAAACATTGTGATAAAAACAGCCATTGCTCATCATGTTTTCCAAGGTCGTTTTGCTTGCATTGTTGGGGTTTTAGGCCGTTTTCAACAGCATATATGCCCAATTGCCATCACAGTGCACATACTCGTGTTTTTTGGGTGATTCTACCCAGCTAGGCAATAGGACTGAAAACAGTGTGGTAACAGGAGCCATTGCTCATCGTGTTTTCAAAGGTCGTTTTGATTGCGTTGTTGGTTGTTTTAGGCCGTTTTCAACAGCATTTATGTTAAATACACCTCACTGCTCACACACACATGCTTCCTGGGTGAATCAACCCATCTACGCGATACGACTGAAAACAGTGTTGTAAAAGGAGCCATTGCTCATCATGTTTTCAAAGGTCAATATGATTGCATTGTTGGGGTTCATAGGAGGCCGTTTTCAACAGCATTTATGTCCAATCACTCTCACAGTTCACAAACTCATGGGACCTGGGAGAATCAACCCAGCTATGCGTTAGGACTGAAAACAGTGTGGAAAGAGGAGCCATTTCTAATCACGATTTCAAAGGTCAATTTGTTTGTATTGTTGGGTGTTTTACGCCGGTTTCAACATCATATATGTCAAATCACCCGCACTGTTCGCATACTCATGCGACCTGGGTGATTCAATCCAGCTACTCAATAGTACTGAACACACTGTGACAGAGGGAGCAATTGCCCGCCCTACGTTCCGAGGTCGTTTTGTTTGTAGTGTTGGGTGTTTCAGGCCGTTTTCAACATCATTCCAGTCATACCACCCCGTCAGTTCACACACTCGTGATCCCTGGGTGAATCAACCCAGCTATGCAATAGACCTGAACACATTGTGGCAAGAGAAGCAATTGCCCGCCATGCTTTAACATGTCGTTTTGTTTGCACATACTCATGTTTTTTGAATGATTCTACCCAGCTAGGCAATAGGACTGAAACAGTGTGGAAAGAGGAGCCATTGCTAATCATGATTTCAAAGATCGTTTTGTTTGTATTGTTGGGTGTTTTACGCCGTTTTCAACATCATATATGTCAAATCACACTTACTGTTCACATACTCATGCGTCCTGGGTGATTCAACCCAGCTACTCAATAGTACTGAACACACTGTGACAAAGGGAGCAATTGCCCGTCCTGCTTTCGGAGGTCGTTTTGTTGGTATTTTGGGGGTGTTTTAGGCCGTTTTCCACATCATTCAAGTCATACCACCCCGTCAGTTCACACACTCGTGATCCCTGGGTGAATCAACCCAGCTACGCAATAGACCCGAACACATTGTGGCAAGAGAAGCAATTGCCCGCCATGCTTTAACATGTCGTTTTGTTTGCATTGTGTATGGGTTTTGATCTTGGAAGCGAGTTGTTGCATGACTAAATAAGTGTTGAAAGTGGCATAAAATATCTGCATGTCAGAAAGGAAGGGTGAGTTTGTGTTCACTGGTCTTCGCACCTCTGCAGGTCAAATCCCTTTCATCGGTACAGTGAACGATTTTCCCATAACCCCTTTCCCACATGCATACACTCCCTATAAATGAACTATCGAAAACATTGTGATAAAAACAGCCATTGCTCATCATGTTTTCCAAGGTCGTTTTGCTTGCATTGTTGGGGTTTTAGGCCGTTTTCAACAGCATATATGCCCAATTGCCATCACAGTGCACATACTCGTGTTTTTTGGGTGATTCTACCCAGCTAGGCAATAGGACTGAAAACAGTGTGGTAACAGGAGCCATTGCTCATCGTGTTTTCAAAGGTCGTTTTGATTGCGTTGTTGGTTGTTTTAGGCCGTTTTCAACAGCATTTATGTTAAATACACCTCACTGCTCACACACACATGCTTCCTGGGTGAATCAACCCATCTACGCGATACGACTGAAAACAGTGTTGTAAAAGGAGCCATTGCTCATCATGTTTTCAAAGGTCAATATGATTGCATTGTTGGGGTTCATAGGAGGCCGTTTTCAACAGCATTTATGTCCAATCACTCTCACAGTTCACAAACTCATGGGACCTGGGAGAATCAACCCAGCTATGCGTTAGGACTGAAAACAGTGTGGAAAGAGGAGCCATTTCTAATCACGATTTCAAAGGTCAATTTGTTTGTATTGTTGGGTGTTTTACGCCGGTTTCAACATCATATATGTCAAATCACCCGCACTGTTCGCATACTCATGCGACCTGGGTGATTCAATCCAGCTACTCAATAGTACTGAACACACTGTGACAGAGGGAGCAATTGCCCGCCCTACGTTCCGAGGTCGTTTTGTTTGTAGTGTTGGGTGTTTCAGGCCGTTTTCAACATCATTCCAGTCATACCACCCCGTCAGTTCACACACTCGTGATCCCTGGGTGAATCAACCCAGCTATGCAATAGACCTGAACACATTGTGGCAAGAGAAGCAATTGCCCGCCATGCTTTAACATGTCGTTTTGTTTGCACATACTCATGTTTTTTGAATGATTCTACCCAGCTAGGCAATAGGACTGAAACAGTGTGGAAAGAGGAGCCATTGCTAATCATGATTTCAAAGATCGTTTTGTTTGTATTGTTGGGTGTTTTACGCCGTTTTCAACATCATATATGTCAAATCACACTTACTGTTCACATACTCATGCGTCCTGGGTGATTCAACCCAGCTACTCAATAGTACTGAACACACTGTGACAAAGGGAGCAATTGCCCGTCCTGCTTTCGGAGGTCGTTTTGTTGGTATTTTGGGGGTGTTTTAGGCCGTTTTCCACATCATTCAAGTCATACCACCCCGTCAGTTCACACACTCGTGATCCCTGGGTGAATCAACCCAGCTACGCAATAGACCCGAACACATTGTGGCAAGAGAAGCAATTGCCCGCCATGCTTTAACATGTCGTTTTGTTTGCATTGTGTATGGGTTTTGATCTTGGAAGCGAGTTGTTGCATGACTAAATAAGTGTTGAAAGTGGCATAAAATATCTGCATGTCAGAAAGGAAGGGTGAGTTTGTGTTCACTGGTCTTCGCACCTCTGCAGGTCAAATCCCTTTCATCGGTACAGTGAACGATTTTCCCATAACCCCTTTCCCACATGCATACACTCCCTATAAATGAACTATCGAAAACATTGTGATAAAAACAGCCATTGCTCATCATGTTTTCCAAGGTCGTTTTGCTTGCATTGTTGGGGTTTTAGGCCGTTTTCAACAGCATATATGCCCAATTGCCATCACAGTGCACATACTCGTGTTTTTTGGGTGATTCTACCCAGCTAGGCAATAGGACTGAAAACAGTGTGGTAACAGGAGCCATTGCTCATCGTGTTTTCAAAGGTCGTTTTGATTGCGTTGTTGGTTGTTTTAGGCCGTTTTCAACAGCATTTATGTTAAATACACCTCACTGCTCACACACACATGCTTCCTGGGTGAATCAACCCATCTACGCGATACGACTGAAAACAGTGTTGTAAAAGGAGCCATTGCTCATCATGTTTTCAAAGGTCAATATGATTGCATTGTTGGGGTTCATAGGAGGCCGTTTTCAACAGCATTTATGTCCAATCACTCTCACAGTTCACAAACTCATGGGACCTGGGAGAATCAACCCAGCTATGCGTTAGGACTGAAAACAGTGTGGAAAGAGGAGCCATTTCTAATCACGATTTCAAAGGTCAATT
>JASEVX010000008.1:35346994-35629655 GCA_031761405.1 Serripes groenlandicus | reverse complement strand
GTCAAATCACACTTACTGTTCACATACTCATGCGTCCTGGGTGATTCAACCCAGCTACTCAATAGTACTGAACACACTGTGACAAAGGGAGCAATTGCCCGTCCTGCTTTCGGAGGTCGTTTTGTTGGTATTTTGGGGGTGTTTTAGGCCGTTTTCCACATCATTCAAGTCATACCACCCCGTCAGTTCACACACTCGTGATCCCTGGGTGAATCAACCCAGCTACGCAATAGACCCGAACACATTGTGGCAAGAGAAGCAATTGCCCGCCATGCTTTAACATGTCGTTTTGTTTGCATTACGTATGGGTTTTGATCTTGGAAGCGAGTTGTTGCATGACTAAATAAGTGTTGAAAGTGGCATAAAATATCTGCATGTCAGAAAGGAAGGGTGAGTTTGTGTTCACTGGTCTTCGCACCTCTGCAGGTCAAATCCCTTTCATCGGTACAGTGAACGATTTTCCCATAACCCCTTTCCCACATGCATACACTCCCTATAAATGAACTATCGAAAACATTGTGATAACAACAGCCATTGCTCATCATGTTTTCCAAGGTCGTTTTGCTTGCATTGTTGGGGTTTTAGGCCGTTTTCAACAGCATGTATGCCCAATTGCCATCACAGTGCACATACTCGTGTTTTTTGGGTGATTCTACCCAGCTAGGCAATAGGACTGAAAACAGTGTGGTAAGAGGAGCCATTGCTCATCGTGTTTTCAAAGGTCGTTTTGATTGCATTGTTGGTTGTTTTAGGCCGTTTTCAACAGCATCTATGTTAAATACACATCACTGCTCACACACACATGGTTCCTTGGTGAATCAACCCATCTACGCGATAGGACTGAAAACAGTGTGGTATAAGGAGCCATTGCTCATCATGTTTTCAAAGGTCAATGTGATTGCATTGTTGGGGTTTATAGGAGGCCTTTTTCAACAGCATTTATGTCCAATCACTCTCACAGTTCACAAACTCATGGGACCTGGGAGAATCAACCTAGCTATGCGTTAGCACTGAAAACAGTGTGGAAAGAGGAGCCATTGCTAATCATGATTTCAAAGGTCAATTTGTTTGTATTGTTGGGTGTTTTACGCCGGTTTCAACATCATATATGTCAAATCACCCGCACTGTTCACATACTCATGCGTCCTGGGTAATTCAATTCAGCTACTCAATAGTACTGAACACACTGTGACAAAGGGAGCAATTGCCCGCCCTGCTTTCAGAGGTCGTTTTGTTGGTATTTTTGGGTGTTTTAAGCCGTTTACCACATCATTCAAGTCATACCACCCCGTCAGTTCACACACTCGTGATCCCTGGGTTAATCAACCCAGCTATGCAATAGACCTGAACACATTGTGGCAAGAGAAGCAATTGCCCGCCATGCTTTAAAATGTCGTTTTGTTTGCATTGTGCATGGGTTTTGATCTTGGAAGCGAGTTGTTGCATGACTAAATAAGTAATGAAAGTGGCATAAAATATCTGCATGTCAGAAAGGAAGGGTGAGTTTGTGTTCACTGGTCTTCGCACCTCTGC
Source organism: Serripes groenlandicus (assembly GCA_031761405.1). Classification (NCBI taxonomy): domain Eukaryota; kingdom Metazoa; phylum Mollusca; class Bivalvia; order Cardiida; family Cardiidae; genus Serripes; species Serripes groenlandicus. Next base: position 35,628,122 of record JASEVX010000008.1, on the reverse strand, counting down.
AGGTCAAACCCCTTTCGGCGGTACAGTGAACGATTTTCCCATAACCCCTTTCCCACATGCATACACTCCCTATAAATGAACTATCGAAAACATTGTGATAAAAACAGCCACTGCTCATCATGTTTTCCAAGGTCGTTTTGGTTGCATTGTTGGGGTTTTAGGCCGTTTTCAACAGCATGTATGCCCAATTGCCATCACAGTGCACATACTCGTGTTTTTTGGGTGATTCTACCCAGCTAGGCAATAGGACTGAAAACAGTGTGGTAAGAGGAGCCATTGCTCATCATGATTTCAAAGGTCAATTTGTTTGTATTGTTGGGTGTTTTACGCCGGTTTCAACATCATATATGTCAAATCACCCGCACTGTTCACATACTCATCCGTCCTGGGTGATTCAATCCAGCTACTCAATAGTACTGAACACACTGTGACAAAGGGAGCAATTGCCCGCCCTGCTTTCAGAGGTCGTTTTGTTTGTATTGTTGGGTGTTTCAGGCCGTTTTCAACATCATTTCAGTCATACCACCCCGTCAGTTCAAACACTCGTGATCCCTGGGTGAATCAACCCAGCTATGCAATAGACCTGAACACATTATGGCAAGAGAAGCGATTGCCCGCCATGCTTTAAAATGTCGTTTTGTTTGCACATACTCATGTTTTATAAATGATTCTACCCAGCTAGGCAATAGGACTGAAAACAGTGTGGTAAGAGGAGCCATTGCCCATCGTACTTTCAATGGTCGTTTTGATTGCGTTGTTGGGTGTTTCACGCCGTTTTCAACATCATATATGTCAAATCGAACGCACTGTTCATATACTCATGCGTCCTGGGTGATTCAACCCAGCTATGCGTTAGGACTGATAACAGTGTGGAAAGAGGAGCCATTGCTAATCATGATTTCAAAGGTCGTTTTGTTTGTATTGCTGGGGCTTTTACGCCGTTTTCAACATCAGATATGTCAAATCACACGCACTGTTCATATACTCATGCGTTTTGGGTGATTCAACTCAGCTACTCGATATTACTGAACACACTGTGACAAAGGGAGCAGTTGCCCGTCCTGCTTTCAGAGATCGTTTTGTTTGTATTATTGGGTGTTTTAGGCCGTTTTCCACATCATTCAAGTCATACCACCCCGTCAGTTCACACACTTGTGATCCCTGGGTGAATCAACCGAGCTATGCAATAGACCTGAACACATTGTGGCAAGAGAAGCAATTGCCCGTCATGCTTTAAAATGTCGTTTTGTTTGCACATACTCATGTTTTTAGAGTGATTCTACCCATCTAGGCAATAGGACTGAAAACAGTGTGGAAAGAGGAGCCATTGCTTATCATGATTTCAAAGATCGTTTTGTTTGTATTGTTGGGTGTTTTACGCCGTTTTCAACATCATATATGTCAAATCACACTTACTGTTCACATACTCATGCGTCCTGGGTGATTCAACCCAGCTACTCAATAGTACTGAACACACTGTGACAAAGCGAGCAACTGCCCGTCCTGCTTTCAGAGGTCGTTTTGTTGGTATTTTTGGGTGTTTTAGGCCGTTTTCCACATCATTCAAGTCATACCACCCCGTCAGTTCACACACTCGTGATCTCTGGGTGAATCAACCCAGCTATGCAATAGACCTGGACACATTGTGGCAAGAGAAGCAATTGCCCGCCATGCTTTAAAATGTCGTGTTGTTTGCATTGTGTATGGGTTTTGATCTTGGAAGCGAGTTGTTGCATGACTAAATAAGTGTTGAAAGTGTGCATAAAATATCTGCATGTCAGAAAGGAAGGGTGAGTTTGTGTTCACTGGTCTTCGCACCTCTGCAGGTCAAATCCCTTTCATCGGTACAGTGAACGATTTTCCCATAACACCTTTCCCACATGCATACACTCGCTATAAATGAACTATCGAAAACATTGTGATAAAAACAGCCATTGCTCAACATGTTTTCCAAGGTCGTTTTGCTTGCATTGTTGGGGTTTTAGGCCGTTTTCAACAGCATGTATGCCCAATTGCCATCACAGTGCACATACTCGTGTTTTTTGGGTGATTCTACCCAGCTAGGCAATAGGACTGAAAACAGTGTGGTAACAGGAGCCATTGCTCATCGTGTTTTCAAAGGTCGTTTTGATTGCGTTGTTGGTTGTTTTAGGCTGTTTTCAACAGCATTTATGTTAAATACACCTCACTACTCACACACACATGCTTCCTGGGTGAATCAACCCATCTACGCGATACGACTGAAAACAGTGTGGTATAAAGAGCCATTGCTCATCATGTTTTCAAAGGTCAATGTGATTGCATTGTTGGGGTTTATAGGAGGCCGTTTTCAACAGCATTTGTGTCCAATCACTCTCACAGTTCACAAACTCATGGGACCTGGGAGTATCGTCGGGGTGTTAATGCGCATATTTCTTGCGCATGTCCTTTCCGGTTGATTTTTTACTTTGCTCTTTTACGCTCGTTCATTCGCTCTATTAAATTGCGAAGCTGTCAAAACTGTCAAAACAACCGGAAAACTCACTGAAAACTAATTATGTCCGCTCAAGTTCGGTTAAAGAGTGGAAGATTTATATCATCTCAACGTGCGAAAGGAGAAACAAAGCGAGATATTTTCAAAGGGAAAACAGAAAGTAGCAGCGACAGAGGACAAGCGTTAACGGATTCACCGACAGACCAAGCGGAGATTTTGGATCGCCAAGTTAATGCAGTTTCCGATTGGCAACAGGGAAGGAGGATTGTGGAAATGGGGCACTTTGCAGATCAGCTTGTTTGCGACGACTGTGATGTAACTTTATCATTAAGAAATATTTTTGCTGAAACGAGACATGGCTACGGCTCCTTATTATATATCAACTGTACGTGTGGAACCGTGAATGCTGTCTCAACAAGCAAACGACACCAGCCGAGTAAAAGGGGCGGAAAAGTGTTTGATGTGAATACTAAAGCTGCATTAGGTAACTGACTTTTAATCATAATTTGCTGTGTTTGTATAACATTTCCATATTTACATAAACTTGTACTCACTGAAAATTATATGTATTGACTTCAAGTCTTGGAAAGGGAGGAGGGGAGTTAACACCTGACAGACATTATTTTGATGTATTTGCACATTCAATTTCAACACATTCAGTTGTAACTTGTATCTCTTGGGTGAAAAATAATAACACATATTAATATTCTAGAGGGATACATATATGACATGGTATTTAAAATGCTATGCTAGTGTTTTCAGCTATTAAATCCCATCTTTTTGTCAATGGAGCCTACATGAAACATACACAAAATATTATTTCATGATCCTATGGAGTCCTTCATAGAAATACATCGCATATGCTAATTCTTGATTGTGTAGATATCCTGCATCGTGGATTGCTAAATAAATGGTGAAGGGAAAATCAAAATAATTTGGACAAGATCACATGTGAAGAAATGGAATTTATTAAAATACTTGATCAAAATATATTAAAATGATAACAATGAACTGGCTACTGTTTAATGAATTGTAAACTGGATTTATTCTTTTAGTGTATGCAGCAGAAGACATATATTAAATAGTAAGTATTTAGTGTTATAGAGCTATTTATGTATATCATCAAACTAACCACACATACTGAATGTTACCTTCAAATACAGGATTATGCTATTGAAAACCACATGTTTTGTGTATTGTGATTGCTTCCTTGTATTGTGATGTACTTGCTTGTTTAGCCTATAACCATCTTCCCTGCATATGTTATCCTTACATGTTAGAATAATACAATGCCTCATTGTCATGCTCTATGCTATATATAGCTTCCCATTTTTCACAGACTAGTGGAATAACAAATAACTAACAGTTACTGAATACTAACATTCTAATATCAATCTGCATGTAAAGCATAACAAAGATATTTATATATCTGTGTAAGTATTTACTAAATGAAATACTATTTGCTGCTGGAGAGATCTTTATCATTTTGAAAGAAATAATTTAAATAAAACATGCTATATAAAAAAAAATAGGATAATCTCATTTGCTTTCACAAGTTTTATTTTAATGAGTAAATACATATTAGTGTTTTGTCCAAAAAGAAGGGGAATTTCTAATTATAGCCCTTAATCCTTACCCTACATATTAAAGCAAATCTTCAGCAGACAATTTTTAAGACATTGAGGCAAAATGTTGGAAAATCTTTATTTATAAGGGAAAATTTGATAATTAAAAACAGCTGAAAACGTTGTGGCAAAAGAAAAATTTGCTCATTTTTTCTATTGTCACATGTTTTCAAATATTCGTCTGCTGAAAAGGCATCAGCAGATCTGGGCGTCAGAAAGCGTCTATATGTGGAAAAGGGTAAGCTTTATAGAACCACTTTTTAACACTGTCACTTTCATGGTACAAATATGAAAAATCTTCTAAATGAAAGAATAATGAAGTGTAGAAAAGAAAACCGTAACTGTGACAAACGATTAGCATTGTAAATGAGTTATATTTCCTCATCAGTCACAATGTTTTTAAAAGTCGTCTTAAAGTCATCGGTTACTGTCTAAAGGACAGGTGATTTTTGAAAATATTTATTCTGGAAATATGAGTATATGCTCAAAACAAGCAAATACTCCTATTTATTTTCTATTTTTCTTCTTCTCATGAAATGCTTTCAATTAATACATAAAGATTATTAATAAATAATGAAAATGTACTCTTTGTAGCCAAAATGATATCTGTGATGAAATGATCTTTCTTTAAACAATCTAGATAGAGAAAAATAAATTAAAAAATATTTCTGGACACCACCAAATGTGATTAAATGTTAACAACTTATGTCAACAACTTCATCCAAAGAAATCTTCAAGCTAAGTAAATTTGTGAAATATATTCTCAAGTACTTCAAAGAAACCAACCACACATTTTCAGTGAAAATAATATGATTGTCTATCTGTTTATGACAGAGGTGTAAACTGACCTTTTACAAACAGCATCTATCATATGAATTGTCTCTCTGAGAGAATTCTTTTGAGTATCCATACTATAGGGTTAGAGGATCAAATAAGATTTAAACACCTCTTAACTAGAAACTATGTATGACATGTATGAAATTATGCACATTTGCCATCCAGTTTTTATTGTCTTGGACCTAAACCTAAATTGCCTTATCTTAATTTAATTTTGTGAGGACCATATGAAGGAGGAAATTTCTTTCCTATATTCTCAAAGCAAACAATTTTATGTATAGACCTTAAGAAGAGCTTTTTGGGTGGAATGATGGGTGCAAACACCTGATAAACATGCATAACACTTGATAAACATGCATAGATTGTCTAGACAAACAAATGCATGGCTATACATATTACTAATCATATGTTATTAACTAGTGTCAAAAAACATAACATTTTACTAATAAAACCCCAGAAAGGCTGAACAAATTTGAGTCTGTGACACATGGGTAATGGATTCTGCATGATAATACAGATAAAACTGCAACTGCCTCAGACACAGTCATGCTGATGGACACATAGAACATCCATCAAATACGATTATACTATTGGATGATAATACAGATCTACATTTAATTATATGTTACTGACTCACACTCTATTATTCTGTCAATCTGGGCCTTTTTCAAACTTTAATAAATGTATATTTCCTACCTACATGTATGGAGCTTGAACATTCCATCAATCACTTAACACAATAAACACAATAACGTAAATAACACAAGCATAAAATTTAACACATATCCTTTCATATTATTGTGACACAGCAATTGAACGTGACCAATATTTATTCCAAATTATAGACTACACAAAATCTCAACACATGTGTAACAGGTCAAAACACCAACAACAAAAAAACAGAGAATCTAAAAATAGAATCTATTTTAATCTACTTGAAGAAACTATAGTCTTTATCAGCGAATATTAACATTTATTATATAACCTATAAATATACGCCTTTTCATTGGCTAAAAAGTATTTTTTTAGAAAAAATATCTAGCGATATTGACCGTTTTTTTCTGATATTGACCAATTTTATAAATAGTAACAGGGGAAGACCGGGGAATCCCACGAGCCGCCTATTAATATCCTTCGCCTTTATCCGTACGCTACGGAATTTTCCGAGGCGCCTTCCGAATGACCACGGAAACTTCCGAGTGGTTATTCCGGTGACGTAATTTTTTTTAAATGACGTCATGCACGTGCATTATCAACATTTTAGACGCGCGTTTTAGACTGTTATCATGTCAAAAACGTACTGTTATCACGAGACAGAAATACAACATACAACAGAAATGTTCCTTGAGTGGTCCTCTGTTTTCTTTTAAGTTGATCAATATCAAAACGATATGATACATTAAGGGTTATACAATAAAACAGTTATGGGCTTTTCATCTGTACATGATGTTGATATGTACCAAAAAATCATTATTGACCTCGGCTATCACCTCGGTCAATAATGATTTTTTTGGTGCATATCACATCTTATTGCATACTTTCATATTGTCCCGTTCACTTTGCATTGAAGAAAGTGGTCATGATTATAGGTTATTGACCCTGTACTGTGAAATCATCGTTGGACCGAGTTCTTGGGTTGACGTTGCCGAGCTTGCGAGGCTACGTTCGCCAAAGAACGAGGTCCAACGATGATTTCACAGTACAGGGTCAATAACCTTTGTATTGCATACTTTCATATTGTAAACTATTTGCTTTACGTTGTGGAGGTTTTTTTTATTATCTAGAATTGATAAATCTGCTTCCGAATTAGAAACAAACTGTTTGTTTACATAAGTAGTAATATTTGTGCAAATGCCGTTTGAATTATAACGATGACGTAATTTTTTAAAATGACGTCATGCACGTGCATAACCAACATTTTAGACGCGCGTTTTAGACTGTTTTCATGTCAAAAACGTACTGTTAGCATGAGACAGTAAGAAATTGTCCATGATCAATATATGAGAATTTAACATTACAATGTCCCGTGAGGTTTAACAATGATATTTAGGTCAGCTATGTTTCCTTACGTAACAAAAGTAGTCCCAAGCATGTTAATTATGCAGAATTTTCGCACGTCCTTATCTACGGTCATGATCACTCCTTGACAGCGGTCATGATCGAAAAATCATGACCACTTTCTTCAATGCAAAGTGAACGGGACAATATCAAAGTATACAATAATTTTCGATCATGACCGCTGTCAAGGAGTGATCATGACCGTAGATAAGGACGTGCGAAAATTCTGCATAATTAACATGCAAGGGACTAATTTTGTTATGTAAACAGAAGCAGATTTATCAATTCTAGATAATAAAAAAAACCTCCACAACGTAAAGCAAATAGTTTACAATATGAAAGTATGCAAGTATGCGATGGTTTCACAGTACAGGGTCAATAACCTATAATGTATAACAGCTGAAAATTCCATAATTGTATAATATATAACATCTGATATGGAATTTTCTCTCTCTCTCTCTTTCTTTCTCCCCCCTCTCTCTGTCTCTTCCCCCTTTCTTCTCTAATAATATGGAATTTTCTCTCTTTTTGTTCTCCCCGCTCTCTCTCTCTCTCTTTCTTCCCCCCCCCCCCCCTCTCTCTCTCTATCTCTCTCTCTCTCTCCCCCCCCCTCTCTCTCTCTTTCTTTCTCCCCCCCCCTCTCTCTCTCCCCCTTTGATAATATGGATATTTTTTTCTATCTCTCTTTCTCCCCCTTTCCTCCTCCCTCAAGTGACATTATGTGTATTTAATTTGTAAATGATATTGTTATTTTCATGTGTCTCATATTGAGATTTAGAAAATAACAAAAACCATTGAATTAAATTGAATATGGATAAAATGAAAGGTTTCAATATTGAACTGTGAACAATCAGGTGGTCATTATTTAATTAACAAAAGGACAACGTCTGAAGGACCTGATTGATCTGGGTCAACTCTGTTTACAAAGGTGATAAAGCAGTGTAAATCAACTACAGGGTTGATGACAGACAAAAGAAAAAACTACTTTGCATACAAATACGTTTATACTTAGGTATATTACACAGTGGAATAGGACATAGGCAAATTGAGAGTTTTATGTCTGTGTTGGAGATTCCTGTCCTTGCCCCATCTACCTTGAAAAGAAGGGAGAAAGAGATTGCATCCCATGTAGAAACCATGGCTGTGGAGTCCTGTGCTGAAGCCCTGAGGGAAGAAGTGTCAATGATAGAACCTTGTGATAGGTAATATTTGTAACCATGAACATTTAGTGAAATTGCAGGTCATTTAACCCTTTCCTTCATATAACAAATCTGCAGCAGATGACTTTCAAAACATTTGAACAAAAACATTGAATTTCTCTTTAATTGAGAGAACATTTATTGACTAACATTGGAAGTATTGTGACAAAAGGAAAAATTCCTCTTCATGGGCATTTTCTCCTTCTGCTACTAGTTTTTGAAATATGATGTGGTGCAGAGGCCTCAGAAAGCATGATAACTGAAGTGTGAATCACCTTTACACTTACAGATTGTAACATTTCTAAATATCATTTTATTGTTTATATTTATATACCTCAAAAGTAACTTGTTACTGTATAACAATTATTTAAGCTTCATGGCACAATGAAATAGACATTATTGTATTGACCAGCCCATTCATCTTTTGTAATATGAGTTAAATTAATTTTTAATTGCTATCACAATAAAAATAACATTTTGGTATCAAATCAACACTTTCAAAGCTTAGATATATATATAAACTGTGTTGTTATAGATATGCAAGTGATGCTCTTATCTCAATTTAGTTATAAATGAGAGTTTTAGCTGAACTATTCAATTTTATTTTATTTTCACTTTCAACACTGCAGTATTTTTAGAGCGCCAGAGCCAAAGGTTCAACGTGATCTATTGTGATTTTTAATGTGATTGTTCTGTATCTGTGGTTGATCCTTATTAATTTTTAGCAATAAATGACGTCAACTGATAAACAACTAGACAAGTTTCACCTAATTTAACGGGAATGTTGCTTTGGTAGTCACCTTTAACCCTTTCCCACATGCAGCAAATATGCTGCAGACAAATTTGAAAACATGCAGATAGAAGTATGGAATATCTCAAAAATAAAATGGACTTGCTGGAAACAGTTGAAACTATTGTGACAAAAGGAGAAATTACTTATATGTGGGAATGGGTTAATCCTATTGTCTGATTCAAAGATAATTGGGTAGAAATGTTCTAAAATAGATTACCAAAATAAAATCATTCAATCAGAAAAGAAGAAAAATGCCTACAATTTAAATTTGAATTTCTTCTCTTTCGAATACAATTGTCTGATTGTAAGATAATAAGGTAGAAGAAGTCCTTCAGGACCCATCTACATAATTTGGCACAGCCATTTTGATTGGCGGCATCATAAAAACGGTACAATTAACTCTGTGCTTCAAATAATATCATCTCTTATCCCTTTCCCTCATATAGACGCTTTCTGACGCCTCTGCAGCAGACGGCTTTTTGAAAACATAGTGACAAAAGAAGAAATTGCTCAATACGAGCAATTTCTCCTTTTACCACAATGTTTTCCACTTTTATTTATAGGTTATCCATTCAATTATAGTGATTTTCTATTTTTTTTCACAAAATATGTTCAAAGTCGTCTGCTGCAGAATTGTCGTATGCGGGTTAAACCATAAGACTGATATCAACCAATTTTCATAAGATTGTTTCTTTGGTGGTCCTCTTTCCAATAAGTTCAAAGATTTAAGTTATTGTGAGAACTTTGGCTGCAAAAAACTTGTACAAAAAATGATAAATGGAACATCTCTATACAAAATAGAATAAATGTTGACCTTTTGCGTCAACAGAGCAAATTTCTCATTTTGTGCATCTTTTCCTTTTTTTCAAACGTTTTTAATTATCATTTGTAGAATTCGTCATCAACATACGTCCACATGTAGAATAGGGATTGTTTGTATACAATATGAGCCGTTCTAGGAGAAAACCACCATTATGGACTCTGCGTAATGTATAGACCCAGATCAGCCTAAGCATGACGCGCAGGCTAACCCGGGCTGACACTTTTCGCCTGCTGTATATGTTTTACTTCATAAATCATTACTCTGTATTGGCTGCTGTTGTATCAGAATGAGGGGTTGGAGAGTGAGTGTTAGTGTGTGTCTACAGGGGTTAATCAACGTCTTGCTTGATTTTTTTCAGTACTGAAAACCAATTTCTTCAGACTCCATGCAGTGAATTTAAATACGACATGGGTTGGCAGAAGCGTGGCTCGGGGCGTAGCTACGACAGCAAATCTGGTGTAGGAACTCTGGTGGGAAACAAGTCTGGAAAAATAGTTGCATATGGCCTTAGATCTAAAGATTGTAGAAAATGCAGCTATTTTGAAAGTAAATCTGAAACAACGCCCACCCACCAGTGTTCAAGAAACTGGCATGGCAGCTCTAAGGCCATGGAGCCAGATGTTGCACGCTGCCTTGTCCTAGAAATAGAAAACAAAAATGTAAATGTTGATGTGATCATTATGGATGACGATGCTACAACCATGGCCAAAATTAAAGAAACCGTCTCGCATCCTGTTAAAAAATGGTCAGACATTAATCACAAGAAAAAACTTGTTGGTAACCAGTTGTACAATTTACAAAAAACTCACAAGTCTTTAACAACCAAAGTAATACAGTGTTTTCAAAAGTGTTTTAGTTATGCTGTGATACAGAATAAGGGTGATCCGGAAGGGCTTGCACGATCTTTTAAACAAATTGTCCCACACTCATTTGGAGAACACAGCATATGTGACAGCTGGTGTGGTTATCAAAGAAACCCAGATACATACAAACACAGTTCTATGCCATATGGAAGGGATCTTTCAGGGGAAGAGCTCAGAAAAGATTTGGAAATTGTATTTGCGGGACTGGTCAGAAATGTTGATAAAATTGCACCAGGAGCATCAACCCACGATGTGGAATCTTTTAATAATTTATTGGCTAGTAAGCACCAAAGAGATGTCATTACTCATCGTCTAGCAGTCTAAAAAACAGGTTAAACTGTGCAGTGGCACAGAAAAATGTTGGTAATACTTACATCAATCAAGTAAATATGAAGATGGGTATATCACCTGGAACATTTTACTCAAAATTAGCTAGAAAAAGAGACAAACTTAGGGCAAAGAGACTTCAACATGAAAATACAAAACAATTTAAAAAGAGGAAACTAAACAAAAAACTAAAGAACAGGTCTGTTTGTGCCCAAAAGGAATTGAGAGAAGGCATTTCATATATGTCTGGTGTAGCAAACATTCATATATCTAATGTCACAGAAATACCTGCACCTGTATTCACCCCACAAATTGAAAAAGTACACTGTGAAGAAGCATATAATTTGGTTTATTGTGATATTGAAACAACATCTCTGTGTAAAAAATGTGATATTGTGCAATTGTCAGCTATATGTAATAATGACCAGTTTAACCATTATATATTACCATCTAAGCCAATTGTATCTGCTGCATCAGAAGTAACTGGTTTGACATGTTGGGGCAATCAAATGTTTCACAATGGTCAGTTGGTTTAAAGCAAAAGTTTAAAAGTTGCACTCAATTTGTGTTTAATTTGGTTACAAAGCAAAAGAAATTGTATCCTTGTTGGTCATAACTTTTTAACATTTAATTTGCCAAGACTTATCCGAAAATTTGATGTATGTAATCTTCTTGGCGTATTTCAGCAGACAGTTACTGGATCAGTTGATACTTTAAAATTATTTAAGAATATGTATCCTAATTTAGAATGCTACAGACAGGAATATCTAGTTTCACATTTTCTGAATGCAAATGATTCAGCTCATAATGCACTAGCAGATGTCAAAAGTCTTCAAATGTTAGTAAATCATTTTGAATTTAATAGAAATGTCTTGTTTTGTCATAATGAATCATTATCTTCATCTGTAGAGAAGTACAAGCATGGGTGTATTACCAACAATAATATGGAAACTCTTGCCTGCTTGCTGCGTTCAAAAGTTGTATCACCTGTTATGGCAAAGAAAATTGAATTAAGTGGATTGTGTCTTCCTCATTTGAAATTAGCAATAGCACACAATGGATATGAGGGACTATCACAGTTATTCAAAGCAAAACTTACAGATGGAAAGGCCAGAGTTACAAACCTTCGACGTATCATCGAAAATGTCTACAGACATCTTGCTCAATCGTAGATATTTATTGTTGAACAAGGTGTCCAAGATATTTATTGTTTACATGACATGTTTTTTAACTATTCTAACATTCAGCTTTCAAAATAATACACCCATGTTTGTATTGCTCTACAGATAAAAATAATGATACACTTTGCAAAATTATGTTCATTTTGAATAACATTACTCAGGAATTGGTTCGCATGTTGTGAACTTTGGTATTTCACTAATATAGATCTTCACTTTTTGCAAATGGATATATGTACATACACTGTTTGCTATATATATACACACTATGTAACAGATTCAATAGCATAATCATTTGAGAGTCATTCTGTGAGAACCAGACCGAAGGTCTTTGTGACTATCATAGATCCAGATCAATCTACACCTATGTGCATCTTGATCTGATTGATCAGATAATATATAATTGCTCGGACTTATGTTTATTGTAGAATTATTAGTTTATAATTGACGTTTTCAAGTGATAACTTGATGTATAATACAAACATCTATGCATTTGCGTGTCTGTAATTAATATTTCTGATGTTTTTATTATGAAAATTAAACAAATGATTAAATCACATCAATAAAACAGCGCTTCAGCAGTTCTGATTGCTCGCATGAGCGAGTAACAAGAACTGATGCTATGTCGTTTTCAAAAGGCTGATCCACTCCGGGATATAGTGTGATAAAATTATGTTTTAGAAAATTCCTATGTTCTAGTTACGACAAGGCAACTGTACAACTGGGTTGCCAGGTTTTTAGTACTTTTACATGACTCTAATTTGGGGAAACTAGGTGTGCCAGTTTGGCTTCCCGCTCACAGCAGGCCATGGTAGATTGCCTGTAGGCAAGGCACATTTTCTTAGCCTAGCACTGATTTGAAAGTCGTGTATTATCAATAAGCAAACTGTTGCTGGGTTATAACCAAAATACTGTTGAAATTGCATAAAAGCCAAGTAATAAACAGAAAACATATATTATATGTGTGGTTGAAGGTTGATGTAAGAATTTTGAAATATGTTGACACTAAAAGAATGAAATGTAAAATGTTTAACCCTTTCCCTCATATAGACGCTTTCTGACGCCTCTGCAGCAGACAGCTTTTTGAAAACATAGTGACAAAATAAGAAATTGTTCAAAACAAGCAATTTCTTCTTTTTCCACAATGTTTGCCACTTTTAGTCATAGGTCATCTATTCAATTATAGAGATTTTCTATTTTTTGACAAAATATGTTCAAAGTCGTCTGCTGCAGAATTGTTGTATGAGGGAAAGGGTTAAGAGTACATTGTGAAAACCCAGTTTAGAGCAGCATTGTCTTCTGATCTGGGTCTGCTCAATGTGTCAGTGTTTTAGACTTTTACTTTATTATTTTGAGTAAATGATGATATCTAGTCGGTCACCCCCAAACAAATAATATTTAATTTTTCTTAAGAAAACTTGATGAATTCATACATTTTCTGTGTATAATAGGACTGAAAACCTCCCAATATGGTTTATTTCCACAAATGTTAGTCTGATAATGAGATAAGATGGTTTTTTTTTTAAAAGACTAATCAGATGCGACATCATAGATATATCTTTTTCTGAATATTTTGTTTATAGTCATCTGCTGTAGTAATCTTGAATACTGGATCTCAGAAATGAGATGTCTCAACTAGGAGACTTTCATTTTACTGTTTTTACAGTTTACTGTGTTATTTTTTTTTACTTCACATCACTGATAGAATCTAAAATTAAATTTGTATGTAATACAGAAGAAAAGCAATAGTTTCTTTATCATATTGAGCACAGTTTTTATTAGCTCTACTGGCCAAAGGCCAGAAGAGCTTATGCCGTGGTGTGGTGTCGGTTCCTTTTGCAAACCAGCCAGATCCGCCCATGCAAGACTAGACTATGGCCCTTGAAATTGGCAAAATTGCTGTAATTGAGCTTGTGAACACAATAGAGGCTCCATTTACTAACTAATCTTTACCAAACTCAGATAGTAGTTAAATATTGATGAGAGCTCGGTTCCTTTCGAAAACCTGCCAGATGTGCCCTTGCATGACTGGATTATGGCCCTTAAAATTGTCAAAATTGCTATAATACAGCTTGTGAACACAATAGAGCCTCGATTTACAATTTCACCAAACTTAGATGGTAGTTAAATATTGATGAGAGTTCGTTCCTTTCGCAAACCAGCCAGATCCGCCAATGCAAGACCAAATTATGGCCCTTGAAATTGTCGAAATTGCTATAATACAATGACCAAGAAAATGACCAAAGAACCATACCAGTAGAGCATAGGCCCTCATGGGCCTCTTGTTTAGGTATACTTAAAACAAAATTTTAAAAATCCCTCTTATCTAGAAAGGCACCACCCCCTTCGCACTTGAAGGGCATTTAGAAGCATTTGTCACCTGAGGATTGTTGAAAACATTGTCTCAAAAGGATAAAATGGTCATTATGGGCAATTTCTAAGTTTGACACAATGTTTTAAACTCTTTTCTTCTATGCTACCTTCATTTCTATAGATTTTGTATGAATTATTGCTGCATGTTTGTATATGGAAAAGGGAGTCATTGAGGATTTTATAATGACCTGTGCCTTTCTTTTCACAAAGGGGTTATACTCCATTGTGAAATACATCAGTAATATATAGGAAAGTATAATTATTGAATGCTATAATTTCCAATTTTGTCGCAATGTTTTCAAAAGTTGCTGCATAGGCTTCAAATTGCGTCTACATGACTGTGAAAGGGTTATTTCAACATCCCTTATAAGTTATTCAGGAGAAGTATTGAAAAAAACCATTTGTCTGCAAAAGAAGATTTTAATGATCATAAAGGTAGATAATTCAAGGCAAAATATATCAAATAAGCAAAGCAATCAGTGTTTTTGTTTCATTGCAATCAACAACTCTTCTATAAACAAATAATTAGTACCCTACCATTCTTGGGGACTATAGGTTTGGTCGATTCCGTGTGTCTGTCTCTGTCTGTCTGTCTGTCTGTCTGTCTGTCTGTCCATCCGTCAGTTACACTTAACCTTGTCCAGCCCGTATATTTACCATGCATCATAGGATTGCAAAGAACCTTGGCACAAACATTCACCATGATGAGTCGGCGTGTCACGCGCAAGACCCAGACCTGTACCACAAATGTCGAGGTCACAGTTAGATGTCAACGGTTAAAATGAGTACTATTGATAGGACTGGACCTTGTCCGCCCCACATTTCAACCGTGCATCATAGGATTTCAAAGAAACTTGGCACAAATGTTCACCATGATGAGGCGGCGTGTCGCGCCCAAGACCCATCTCCACCGTGCATCATAGGATTTCAAAGAACCTTGGCACAAACATTCACTATGATGAGTCGGCGTGTCACGCGCAAGACCCAGGCCTGTACCACAAATGTCAAGGTCACAGTTAGATGTCAACGGTTAAAATGAGTACTATTTGATAGGACTGGACCTTGTCCGGCCCACATTTCAACCGTGCATCATAGGATTTCAAAGAAACTTGGCACAAATGTTCACCATGGTGAGGCAGCGTGTCACGCGCAAGACCCATCTCCACCGTGCATCATAGGATTTCAAAGAACCTTGGCACAAACATTCATCATGATGAGTCGGCGTGTCACGCGCAAGACCCAGGCCTGTACCACAAATGTCAAGGTCACAGTTAGATGTCAACGGTTTAAATGAGTACTATTTGATAGGACTGGACCTTGTCCGGCCCACATTTCAACCGTGCATCATAGGATTTCAAAGAAACTTGGCACAAATGTTCACCATGGTGAGGCAGCGTGTCACGCGCAAGACCCATCTCCACTGTGCATCATAGGATTTCAAAGAACCTTGGCACAAACATTCATCATGATGAGTCGGCGTGTCACGCGCAAGACCCAGGCCTGTACCACAAATGTCAAGGTCACAGTTAGATGTCAACGGTTAAAATGAGTACTATTTGATAGGACTTGACCTTGTCCGGCCCACATTTCAACCGTGCATCATAGGATTTCAAAGAAACTTGGCACAAATGTTCACCATGGTGAGGCAGCGTGTCACGCGCAAGACTCATCTCCACCGTGCATCATAGGATTTCAAAGAAACTTGGCACAAATGTTCACCATGGTGAGGCAGCGTGTCACGCGCAAGACCCATCTCCACTGTGCATCATAGGATTTCAAAGAACCTTGGCACAAACATTCACCATGATGAGTCGGCGTGTCACGCACAAGACCCAGGCCTGAACCTCAAATGTCAAGGTCACACTTATAGGTCAAAAAACACAATGTGCTGTCCTCGTCCGGTAGGGGACTTTTGTATTGCTTGCAATACGACATTAACTTGTTTATATAAGAAATATTGAAAAATTCTCTCCATTTGAAAGCTTTCAATTCTACAGGTATTTTTGCATGGGCTTATTTTTAAAATAAAATGTAAAGGGAGATAATTCAATTTAAAATATAACTAGTAAGCACAGCACATAGTGTTATGTAAACTTTCTTTCAACGTCCTTTATAACAAGTTATTCATATTACAAGTATTTAAAAAATAACTGCTCTAAGAGATTTTTTGTTCAAAATTGTATTGTTCCTGGGCTAGTTTTATGAAAAAAATCATAAAGGGGGGGTAATCCAACAGGGAAAAATCTCTGTAATTAGCACCGCGACCTATAGTTTTTTTTTTGTCTCATTCAACAACCCTTATAATAAGTTGTTCATATGAGAAGTATTACAAATATCTGTCCGCTAGAAGATTTTAAATTCCACCTTTTGTTTTGTACTCGTGTTCATTTTTATAAAAATTCGATCATGGAGGCCATCTTAAATAATTCAAGGTGAAATATATCAAATAAGCAAAGCAACCAGTGTTTTTGTTTCATTGCAATCAATAACCCTTTAAACAAGTTATTTATATAAGAAATATTGAAAAATTCTCTCCATTTGAAGGCTTTCAATTCTACAGGTATTTTTGCATGGGCTTATTTTTAAAAAAAAATGTAAAGGGAGATAATTCAATTTAAAATATAACTAGTTAGCACAGCACACAGTATTATGTAAAATTTCTTTCAACGTCCTTTATAACAAGTTATTCATATTACAAGTATTTAAAAAAAAAAATGCTCTAAGAGATTTTTTGTTCAAAATTGTATTGTTCCTGGGCTAATTTTAAAAAAATCATAAAGGGGGGTAAACCAACAGGGAAAAATCTCTGTAATTAGCACCGCGACCTATAGTTTTTTTTTGTCTCATTCAACAACCCTTATAATAAGTTGTTCATATGAGAAGTATTACAAATATCTGTCCACTAGAAGATTTTTAATTCCAACTTTTGTTTTGTACTTGTGTTCATTTTTATACAAATTCGATCATGGAGGCCATTTTAAATAATTCAATGTGAAATATATCAAATAAGCAAATCAACCAGTGTTTTTGTTTCATTGCAATCAATAACCCTTTAAACAAGTTATTTATATAAGAAATATTGAAAAAATCTCTCCATTTGAAGGCTTTCATTTCTACAGGTATTTTTGCATGGGCTTATTTTTAAAAAAAAATGTAAAGGGAGATAATACAATTTAAAATTATAACTAGTAAGCACAGCACACAGTATTTTGTCAAATTTCTTTCAACGTCCTTTATAACAAGTTATTCATATTACAAGTTTTTAAAAAAATACTGTCCCAAGAGATTTTTTATTCAAAATTGTATTGATCCTGGGCTAATTTTATGAAAAAAATCATAAAGGGAGGTAATTCAATAGGTAATATCTCTGTTATTAGCACCGCGACATATAGATTTTTTTGTTTCATTCAACAACCCTTATAAAAAGGTGTTCATATGAAACGTATTAAAAAAATCTGTCCACTATGATTTTTTAAATTCCAACTTTTGTATCGTACCCGTGATCAATTTTATACAAATTTGATCATGGCGGCCATCTTGAATTATTGTATATAAAGTGTTAAAATAGAAAAAAAAAAAAAATGGGTCAATATTGATGAAGTTGACACATGATTGATTCCTGTAATATGAAATTAAAACATGTTGATATATAAATGTGTGTGTTTGTGTTCACTGGTATGAAATAGTGTTGTTTCTCTACATTTCGTTATATTTCCTTAAAATGAGCACATATATGGGTTTTAAAAGAGTGCATAGCAAAAAAAGTAGAACCGCGACCCATTGTTTTGAATGTTGTTTTGAGTAAGTCTTTGAGTAAGGAAGCTCTGGACAAAATTTAAAAAAATTCTGTCCATTGGAAAAATTCAGAGGATACGCCTTTAAAGTATATTGTATGTTCTTTGATTACCTATATTTAAATGTTGAAATGACTTCTGTGACATCTCAAACATTAAGGCGAACTGAATACGTTCGCCTTAAGATACTTTCGCCTTAATGTCTGTTTTTTTAGCACGGATGTTCGCCTTAATGTAGGATCCATACTTATATATATATATATATATATATTTGTTATATATGTGTAAATAGAATAATTTTTGATCACATTTTATGCTATTGTTTCTTTGAAACTGTTTCAGTACATCCGTTGTCTTGCAATTGAAATATTTATATAACATCTATATAAAAGAGTTTGGATTCTTTGACAAAGTTGAACTTCTGGTGCATCTGTGATTGAAAACAGAATATCAATAATAATTCCTTTTTCACATAAAAAAATCCATGAATTACTTTGTTGATATGATTGAACAAGGGCTTGTTTCTATAGTACAAGCATACATTGAATCAATTTAGCCACATCATAAGATGACAATTATAGACTATGGATGTATCACCCACTGCATGATTCTTAGCTGACTTCTACTTAAGAAGAACATTTCAGAAAGGAGTAATTCCTCATGATAAGCAAATTCTCCTTTAATCACAATGTGTTCTGATTTTCTCTGCTGTACATGCGTCAAATTGCAGGAAGGATAGGGTTAACTACTGTATAGGAGATGCTTCTTAACCCTTTCCCCACATACAACAATTCTAAATCAGACAACTAAATAGATAGGTTAAAATATATAAATCTCTATCAATGAATTTTTTTTTTTTTTTGAAAAGAGTGGAAACCATTATGACAAAAAGATGATTTGCTCAGGATTAGCAATATTTTGTTTTTCATAGCTCACCAGAGCACAAAGTGCTGAAGAGAATCGATTTTTGTCCATTGTTCGTCCGTCGTCAACAATTTGCTTGTTAACACTCTTTAGGCCATTATTATCATCAAATATTGATGAAACTTATTCAATTTGTTTATCTCACTGGTTTCTAGGCCAAGTTTGAATATGGTTC
The DNA here is from genome assembly GCA_031761405.1 of Serripes groenlandicus. NCBI lineage: Eukaryota > Metazoa > Mollusca > Bivalvia > Cardiida > Cardiidae > Serripes > Serripes groenlandicus. The sequence continues at coordinate 35,608,680 of JASEVX010000008.1, read as the reverse complement.
ATGTCAGGTCAAAAACTAGATCACTATGCCAAATTAAAGGAAAATCTAGTTAACACTCTGGACGTCGCCTTTTTTACTTGAGCATGTTGAAACTTTGTCAGAATATTTTCCAATATACTATCTAGGCTAAGTTCGAATATGAGTCAGGTCCGGTCAAAAACTAGGTCACTAAGCCAAATTTAAGAAAAATCTTGTTAACTCTATAGATACCGCATTTTTGACATAAGCAGCTTGAAACTTTGTCAGAAGGTTTGTCTTGATGATAGGCCAAATACAAATATTGGTTGTGTTAGGTCAAAAACTAGAACACTAGGTCAAATTGAAGAAAAATCTTGTTAATACTCTGGAAGCTGTTCTATTAGCTTGAGCATGTTCAAATTTTGTCGAAATGCTTATCTTGATTATATTTAAGGTCATTGTGTCAGAATTTCTTTCTTGGTGATATACAAGACATGTTCGAACATTGGTCACGTTGAGTCAAACATTAGGTCACTTGGTCAAATTGAAGGGAAAATCTTATTCATAATCTGGAAGCCGTATTTTTAACTTTAGTATGTTGAAACTTTACCAGAATGTTTATATTGATGATATCTAGGCTAAGTTCGCATATGGTCCAGTCAAAAACTAGGTCACTGGACCGAGTTCTTGGGTTGACGTTGCCGAGCTTACAAGTCTACGTTCGCCAAAGATCGAGGTCTAACGGCGGTTTCACAGTACATGGTCATTAATTGTTTGATTGCATACTTTCATATTGTAAACTATTTGGTTTACATGTTTGACTTATCTAGAATTTGTGAATCTGCTTTCGAAATCGAAACAAACTCTTTGTTTTTATCAGAAGTAATTGTGTTGCCGTTTGGAAAGCTGAATTAAAGCGGTGATGTTATTGTTTTGAATGACGTCTTGCACGTGCATGACCAACATTTTAGACGCGCGTCTCATTTAACAGTTTACTGTTATCCGGTCAAAAACGTACTGTCAGTATTAGACAGTAAGAAATTGCCCATGATGAGTATAGGAGAATTTAACATTACAAAGTCGCTTGAGGTATAATAATGATTTTTAGGTCAGCTATGTTTGTTTACATAAAACAGTAGTCGCTAGCATGTTAATTATGCGAAACTTTTATGAAAAAATCAAGACCACTTTCTAAAATGCAAAGTGAACGGGAAAATTTGAAAGTATGCAATAATATAGGGATAATACACATTTTCGAGGGCGTGAACATCTGCGGACGCTTCGCACTCGGGCATAAACACATTTTAAGAGCGTCCGCAGCGGCAGATGTTCACGCTCGAGAAAATGTGTATTTTGGCTATTTTTGCATAAAATAAGAGCAAACATCCAACATATAGCCCACTGTAACGTTCAGTTGTACGATAACCGCCGATCAACATGACCCGATAACGATTGACACATGTGACGTCATAAAGTAAACAAGTTATGTTTTACATATCCACGAACCGGTCCTACATCAAAGTTGCCATCGCTGACTCGACACTGGTCGAATTAAATAAATGGTTTTGGATAATTTTGTGCTCTTTAACTGTGAGTCTATTGCATGTTACCGATTATCGAGTTAAAGAAGCTGATGTTATTGTTAACCAAACAATTGCTCCTATTCTAGGGGAGATGCAGCGTTCGTGTTTTGTTTACTAACGGTGCCCGGGTAATGCATATCTAACCGGTCTGAAACGGCACGTACGCGCGTGAATCGCTTTGTTTATACACGTTTTCTCGCCGTTTACGCACGGTTTTTGCAATGTTTCTGTATCCCCTAAGCGGGCGTAAAACATAGAATTCATGCAATAATCAACAATATTGACCTGATTCTGACGTTTGTGCAAATATTGATAGCTTTGTTATAATGAACATGTACATTTTAATCAAAGTTGTGACTTGTCACGTGGTTTGCTTTTTAAAATAAATATGCACCTGATGGTTAAATCAACATATACTTTAAAAGTGGATGATAAAACATGAAATTCATTAAGAATATATACCTATATATGAGCTGCAACTATCGATATAAGATCTCTGTAATGAGATCATATTATGGTACATTGGTAAAGAAATTTAGTATGGCGTTTCTTCTAGATTCTTGACAAGAGACATCTCGGGCGAATTAAAATGTAATCAGACAATGCCGATATATTTAGTTTTCATTTTGGATCAAGTTTGAAACAAATGAAACATAATATCTTCAAATTAGGAAATAATTATAAGACCGGAATACCGGTTCTTCCTCAGAAAACAGTTCTCAAATTATACAATTTCCTCAGACAATATTTCTGATATTACGCAAATGATTAAATTCTAATAATGTTACTTTCATTGTATAATGTGAGAAATATTGTTTGATGAATTAATTTAATTTATTTTTGAGAATTATTTTCTGAACCAATAATTCAGATTTTTTTTTTATATCATACAATTCAATAAATTATTTTAAGTAACTATACTTCAGGGTTAAGATCACAGTTTCATACTGTATTTCATCCTGAACTTCTTTTGTCACAAATCCTCTGCTACAGATGCGTCTAAATGTATCTGATAGTGGGAAAGGGTAAAATGCACACTGGGATTGGTACGTATATTATTCAACAGATACGGGAATTTAGATTAATTGACACCCAATGCCACATTTCCTTTGTGAGATCAATGTAAGGTTGATCTTTGACCTTTATCAAGGTGATTTATAAACTATAACACACCTGATCATTGCTCAATGGTGCTTTGTTTTAAGAAAGGCTTGAGAAAAAAAAGAACTCATTTATTCATTTCCCACATAAAACAAATCTGCACTAGAAGACTTTGAACACATTTTTACCATTTATCTTATTTTAATTTATAAAATGATTAGCTTTGATAGTATTACAGGAAAGATTGAAAGATCTGTAAAAGCGGTTTTGAAATAGAGTTGAGATCGTGAATAGCAGTTTCGCCCTTCCCTAATCGTTAAAACTTGTCTGCTGCATTTATGCATCAGATGTCGTTTGTATCAGGACAAAAATCCAAGAAATTTAAAGTGAATATTCTGCTCTGAGGACTTTTAAATTTGGTGAGTAATGATTTGTGTTGTTGTTGATGAATGGTACATGTATCTGATGTCTATCTCTTGAAACATTCACACTTAACTTTTAATCTGTTTCACAAAAAAAAAGCTTTATTCTTTATAGATTTGACATTACCTCCTAAACCAACTTTCAACAAATTTACAGTAGACGACAAAGAGAAATCTATACAAAATATGGAAATTCTTTTAAATGAAAGCATAATTAATCAGTTGAGTTTAGAACATAGTGGCCAACGGAGAAATTGCTCATTTCTCTTCATACCATACTGTTTTCCAAAGTAATCTGCTGCGGATGCGTAAAGAGGTGTCTACATGTGGTAAAGGATTTGATGTTTTCAAAGCAGAAAACTCTTTAAACTATCAATTTAAGTAAAGAGAAAAGGTCTTCAAAAAAGTGTCCATATTTAGAAGAGGTGAATGGGACCATTGATCTTCCAAAACACATACGTAGCCTTTTATGTCTATTTAATCAAAGGCTTACTTTATTGTCAGTTAATCCACAGTTTATATGACGAAGCGATATATTTCAGGCTTTTATAACTTCTGATGTATCTTTACCAACCATTAAACTTACAATATATACAAAAGCAGAGTAAAGGAATTATGACTGATTATAGAATAAAATCGGTAAAGTAAAGCCAATCTCAACAGTTTGAGTGTATAAATTGACGTCTACAGCAATTTATTTTATATGTATAAATCACTGGTGACAACTGTAACTAACAATGAAATGCCCTTAAGTGAACCATGTGTTAGACCTGTCCGCGTTACAATATATTAACAACAAAAACTCGTAATTTATCCTGTTAAAATGAGCCTTCGTTCTAAACAAAGCCCCGGTAATTCAGTCGGTATCGACGGGAGCTGTCAATCCATGTGTTGTAAGTTAGAAATATAGATCGGGCAACATTGTGTCCCGACGTTTGACCTAACTCACTATTACAAGGGTCATTCGTCTTCGATCAATGGCCTAACAGTCTATGTAGAAAAACAACCAGTTGCTTGGAAATAATGTGGTGTTGAGTTTTGGTGCGGAAAAACCAGGAAGCACTTACACAGGTGAAACGGCTACCGTGATATGACTGAAATGTTTTTGATAACGGCGTTAAAAATTATCTGATTTTTTTGAAAATTCCATCAATTGAAAGCATAAATGTTGAGTAGAGTTGAATACATTGTGCTCATTATAGAAATGTTCACGAGTCTCTGGATCGCTTATTGTTCGAAAGACACGATTAATATGTATTGGCCATTAAACTATTCAGAACTGCAAGTAAGCTTTTTCCCATTTAAAGTAAAAATCATCGAGTTTTGTATCCAAAATTACTTTATATTATCTGTGCTATATATCCAACACTATTAAAGTAGGCTGGAGTTACCAAATGTGTTCAATATCTTGGTATGATGTATTGTGTTACAAAATAAGATCACTTCGACCTTGACCCCACTTACAATAAAATAATGTTTGGGCTGTATTTCCTGCACTAGCCTCTATTTAAAACAGCGACTTATTGTGCCAAATTAATTTCAAATAAGGCTAGTACTTTTGGACTAGACGTTGTTTACTCCATACATGTAAGCAACACATGCCCAACCCCTTGTTGCCACGTTTACCAAAGGATAAGAATAATTTGAATAATTTTGTTGAAAATCAACATTTGTGTCAAACTATTACATATCAGGTTAATACTTTTTGACAAGACGATTTTTGAAGTTTTAAATAAACACATACATGTATATGACAAGCATGTCCATCTCCTTGGTTGTTAACGGATGATAAACTTTAAAACAATCTAGGTCAAGGTTCACCCCTGGCACGGGCACGTACTTAACCATTTACCTGATATGATACTTCAACACATTTGCTATCAAAACATGTTTAATGATCTATGAAAACAAAGATCTATATACAAACTTTAGAAAAATATTTGAAGTCATTATGATGAATTTTCCTTTTCCCGCAAAATTATAAGATTCTTCTGCTGTAAAGGCAATCTCTTGTTTATATCAAGGAAAAGGTTTACGATCAAGGGAGATTAATTTGACTAGAGGAATTTTGATGTGTTAAGAGTTATTCTATGCTGCATTCAATGGAGTAAATGGGATTTAGTTAAACTTGGACAGGGTCGGACATTTTGTTGATCAACAAAGAAAACTCCGTAGAGAAAAAGAGATTTGAAATGACTGTTCTGCTCCGATAACTTTTCAAATTTGGTGAGTAATGAGTAATGATTTATGTAGTAGTTGTTGTTGATATTGAATGCAATCTTGTGTCTGTGTCTTGAATCATTTTGTATAGCAAAACAGTTATTATTTAGTAAAATTTGAAAAGGTGTAACCCAGTTTGGTTGGTTAGGCTTTACGTTTTTCTTATATTAGATCCTTACCTTAACCCTTCCCAACCAATAACAATTTACACCAGACGACTATCATAACAGATACGTAAACATATATAAGATTCTCTCTAAATGAAATCATTATGATTGAGTTGAGTTGAAAACACTGTGGCAAATGTAGAAAATGCTCACTATAGGCATACATGTTTGTTCTCATAACGTTTTAAGTCGTCTGCTGCAGATGCGCCAAACGCTTTCTACCCGTGGAAATGGGTTAATTCATTTTAAAGCAGATAACTCCCAAATAGATATACTGTTAAAGGTAAAGGTATTTAAACAATTACATCAGGTACATATTTGGTAAGATTCAAGAGTCTCTATGCTCTACCAAAACCCTTTAGTTCCATGTTATCAGAGGCAGATTTTCAAATGACATTCAGGATAAATTTGGAAAAGTTTTAATCCGTTCAAGAGTGTATAAATGGTCGTCTTACAGGTGTATACATAGGTTTTCATCACAAGTGATAACCGTATCTTGTTCCCGTTATTGAACCTTGTGTGAGACCTTACCGTAGTTACACTCTTTTAACGTTTTACGTAATAAGATTGTTTAAGAGTCACTTGCTTGTATTGCAATTTTAATACAGAGTTCAAAATACTATGGGAAAATGAGAGATTATAACTTCTCTTTTTTTCCCACGATGTTAACGAACGTCATCTGCTGTAGATGCGTCAACATGCGATTGATCGGTTGAAAGGGTTAACCAATTTTCTGATAAGATAGTTGAATTCTCTGCTTGAAATTGTCTTAGGAATTAAATAGACATCTGGAACAATAGAAACATAATTTTGTTTCAGAAATGAGATGTTGAGGGTAAAGGAGAAATTGATCCTTATAGGCCATTTTTCCTTTTCTACCAAGTTTATTTTTTATTTTTAAAGATTTGTGTATTCATAAGCATAACATTCTTCATTCTGCATTTTCACAAAAAGTTATTTGGGCCATATTGGTAACCGTCATCAGTGGACTATAAAAGAAAAACTCAACGTTGCTGATCCATTTACTCCATGGCTAATAAGTAGACTGTCCTGTCAGATGCCTTGATAAAGAGGATCAATAGTTTACCGGCCCATAATACCTCTCTTATCTTATTCAGGTATAATGTCGTACAGTATATATTGTAACGAAATTAAACCTATGTTGTAGGTACTCATAATAACTGCCTCACTTAGATTATTATTTTGGGTACTCAGAACCTAGGGTTTGCAGGTCGAATAATGATTGAAATACAACCATTATCTAGAGCACTGAATTACTATTATATTATAAACATGATAAGTATCACGACAATTGAAACTGATTGACAGATTGTTATAAGTTGAAATAGTTTTTTTTAATTTTTTTCCGAGTGAAATGAAAAGACAAAATATCATTTGTTTATAACATGGACCCTCTAACACGTTAGAATACATGTAAATCTTAAACAAATTATTAGTTATAAAATTCACGTTACATGTTTATCTTAAATTAATCGACAATATCATCTGTGTCACAATGTCCCAAAGACCGTCTGAAGATAAACAAGAATAGGTCTACTGGTGAGAAAATATTAAACCTCATAAATGACCCTAGCAAACATGTACCAGTCCTTTATAACAAGCATGACAATGAAATCATTCAAGCTCTAGTACAATGGCATATTTCAAGTTTTAAGATCTTATTTAAACTTTTCCCACATAAAACATTTTGATATTGACAAAAGGAGAAGGCTATTCAATAGTTTCACTTTCATATATGTTTGCCTATATGTTTTTAAAGTCGTCTGCTACAGAGTCTTAGTAAGAGGGAAAGGGTTAATGAGTACTCACTAGAAAAGTATCAACGCGGCAGTTTATTTAATTACCCACAGCATAGGTTTGGATTTGTCATATGATACAGATTTTAGGTGAAGGACCTGTGTACTTTTCTTCCTAATCCAGACCAGATAAAACAGTCACAATCTTTAAAGCTTTCCATAGACAAACTTGCACAAGACGACTTTGAAAATATAACGTCAACATTATTGAAAATATATATTTCTAAAATAATAAGAAAAAACAAACCATGTAGCAAATTGCTTTTTATAAGCAATTTCACTGTTTGCCACATTGTTTTTAACAGTTTTCTACTTTTGTCACAGTATTTTCAACTCTATTTAATAATTTGATTTCATCTATAGAAAGTGTCCATCAAATTGATAATACTTTTTAAGCGTAATCTGCTGCTTAACTGTTGTGTGACAGCGTTGAATTAATTACATCATTATGCTTGCATAAATTAACTTTCCATTCAACACTGAGGTTTATTGTTAACCAGAAACAAATCAGAAAGTTAAGTTCATGTAATTTAGAACAAGATTATTTGCCTTTCCAGGTACGCATGCAGGTATCATTTAATGACAGTTTTAACTATGGCGACTAATTTGTCCACATACGGATCGGATGAAACCTATTTCAAAGATTGTGATGTGTGCAAATTTCTGAATTTGACCTCAGAGGCGGTGTCCTACTGTAATATGTGCAGCGAGTATCTGTGTACGGTATGTGAAAATGTTCACAGAGGTTCCAAACTCACCAGGAACCACAAACTTTTGACTGGAAGCAATCTGCCATCTGCATCAACTACGAATAAACGTGCATCGCCGACCATGTTTTGTGAAGAGCATAAAACAATGATTGTAGATATGTATTGCAAAAGCCATGATGAAATTATTTGCAGTGCCTGTAAGATTACATCTCATAGAACGTGTAATATAACTGGCGTTAGTCAGCAGTCAAAACAGATGCAGACAGATGGGTCTTTCAATAAAATAAAGACAAACCTAGAAGATTTGAAATCCCAGTATGACCAAATAAGTGCAATGAGAAAGAAAGACAAAAGAAGGTTTAAATCACAGCTAAATAAATGCCTTGATGACATGCGTCAGATACGAAAAGAGATAAATGAAACATTAGACACCATAGAAAAGGCTCTATCCAAAGAAATCCATCACTTTGATGAAAGGATGACAAAAGACATAGAAGGTCATATTGCAATATTTGACGATGTCCTATTTCAAATTATTGAAAAACTAAAGAAACTTAAAGAAAGCGAGAAAACACAAGACGATGAAGTTATGTTTGTCGGAATGAAGAGGGCTACAATTGCTCAACATAAATACGCTGACACAATGGCAAAAATACAACAAGATGTAAATCAAACCGAAATTAAGCTGAATGACAGCCTCTATGGTGCTCTAAAACAACTACAGTCTGTGGAAACAGTCCTCGTTGATAGTCATATTATAAGAGCTGATATTACATATGGACAACATTGTCAGAAGTCTCTGTTAAACATGTCCATATCCGGTAGACGTGACATATATATTGGGGATACAAATGTATTCGGAGGTACCTTTATGCCTGATGGTCATCTCGTACTCGGTTGTGGTGATAAGGGACTCACACTACTTGATAAGGACTTCACGATCAAGTCCCGGTTAACTGAGCGTGCATTGAGTGTGGCAGTCATCAATGACAATGAAATCATTGTTACACAAGGCAGTAAACAGATCAAGAAAGTTAAGATATTTCCAAAGATAAAAGTCAGTAAAACCATGAAGATTGATAGATACTGTTATGGTATATATGTGTATGGGGATGAAATCTATGTGACCTGTACTGATCCTTCTGGTAGTACTGGTAGTAATGGTGAGGTACGGGTACTTAACATGGATGGTAAAGTACAGCGTATACTTGGTCTAAATAATGGTAAATATATGTTTAAATGGCCTGCTACTGTGGTGATCAATAATGATGGTAGTAAAGTGTTTGTATCAGACTGGGACACTCACATTGTCACATGTCTGGATAAACAAGGTCATGAGATCTACCAGTACTCAGACCCAGGCTTAAAGAAACCACAAGGAATGTATGAGGATTGTGAAGGTAACCTGTTAGTCTGTGGGTATCACAGTAACAATGTTCATGTAATTGGTCAAGATGGGAGAAAAGAGAAGATTGTGTTGTCAGTGGCAGGCGGTATGATTAACCCACGGTGTATAGCATTAAGACAGAGTGATGGTTGTCTGGTTGTGGGAATGGACTTTAACAAAAACAAAACACTGATCAGTTACACGGTTAAATAATTTTAAATGTTTAATGAACATCCTCATTACGAACATGGGCTGCTTCCAGTCAAAAGTTACCATATTCGTGCAATTTACATTAATGATATAGTACTAAAGAGGAAACAAAACTGGAGGTTTATTTAGAGCAGTCAGGATCAAGATCAGTTTGTACCCCAAAGCATTCTAATCATGGTCTTTCCCGTTTCCCATCCAGTCCGTCACACATTAAACACTCATCTTCAAATATGCATGAAATGATCCCGTCTGTTGGAAAAGTTACAAGTTTACACGTGTGAACCGTGCAGATTCGGATCAGCTTGATCATCTGCTCAGTCTCATCAGAGTACATACAAGTTGACAGAAGTTTCTAACCAGCTTCTGTAAGTTCTATACGAACAGTGAAGATCTTTATCAGACTCTTCGACTACAAAATTAAACTTGAACCTTTTTGCATGGACAGACTCGAATATGTATTCTGATCTTAACCACATTACATTTAGTTAAGTAAGGAGATGAACAGATGGAGCTCCAGACAGACACTTACGCAACAAACTTAAAAACTTTGAAAAAGTGATGGTAACATCTGACAAGACATGATCACAGAATATTGAACAAAATATCTGCTCAGGTCCTACACTGTGCGACATATATCTAAAATTATTGTTTGTGTATGAAGAATGATAGTTTAAGGTTTTGTTCTTTGAAATCAAATGTGTGTTTTATGTTATATCCGGAAAACTTAACCCAAATTTTGACGTCTTTTCAGAAGTACATTTTTGTTAACATTGTGAGCAATTTCTCCTTTTACAACAATATGTTCAAGTCTTTTCAGTAGCTATGATTTCATTTATAGAGATATTTGATATCTGATGGGAACCAGCCATCATTGGTTCAAGAGCATCATTCATGACTGACAAGTCAGGTAAATCTGCTTTACATATGTAAAACAAAAGAACAAAATTAATATATATGTTAACTGTTTACGACATACAATCCAATAATGATGTCACTGTAGCAGACCATTCTTGGAAACATTGTGGCAAAAGTATAATTTGCCATAATTCGCATTTTCTTGATACATTGTACAATATACAATAATGTTAATGCGGTCAAAATTGTTAAATAGAGACTGAAACGTAGAATAATATACATGTTAATAAACAATTTCTCCCGGAATGTAAAATGATATACATGTTTAAAAACCAATTATTCTGTCCCTATTGGGGCAAATAGTTTCGCAATTTCTCTAGAATGTAGAATAATATTACCCATTTCTCTGAGATGTAGGACATAATGAATAGGTATGAACAACTTCCTTGCTGAATACTATAAAATGTAGACGGAAAAGTAGAATAACCATTTCCCTGGTCAATATTATTTAACAGATACGGGAATTTATATAAATTGACACCCAATGCCAGATTTCCTTTGTGAGATCAATGTAAAGTTGACCTTTGACCTTTATTAAGGTGACTTATAAACTATAACACACATGATCATTGCTCAAAAAGGCTTTATTTTAATCAAAGCGCCAATGGCACTGTAGTGGCGATCGTATAGAAAATCTTGCAAAGTAACAAGCAGTATATCGGTGTAGGGCTTGCGATGACTCTGGTGCGGGTATATTTTAGAATGTATCAACCCTGCATCTTTTGACAGTAGAATAATGTTAGTTTGCCAGATTGTTGTCTTGGTGATTATTTAGTTACGTTCTGAAATTGGTCATGATGTGTTCAAAATTAGGCCCTTCCAAAGTTATGAAAAATATAGTTGGTATTCGATAGACTACCGTTTTAGCTCATTAGAATGGCTATTTGTAATCTAAATTGTTCGGGTAATCACATGTTTATCACCAGATCGTTAGGCCATATTAAGATAAAATATATTTTACAGTTTAGAAATGAATAAATTATCAAGAAAGGAGAGAATGGACAGTATCCATTAGTTTGGTGTTTGTTTCAATGATGTCTGATATTAAACAGGTCTGTTCAATTTAGTCCCTTCACATTGCATGCTTGAGGGTTGTCAGAGACATATAAACACAGTGTATTTATATGTCTCTGAGTTTGTTAAACTGCTTCGAATAATGTGAGTGCAAAAACAAACACAAAACATGCTCCAAAAGCACAATTTCACTATTTGCCAAACTGTTCAATTTATAAAAATATAGGCATATATTATAATGCTCGATCTCCAAACTAAATTAGGCTACACTGTCAGCGTTGATTGCTAATTGACTCTAGAACGTGCAGACGTGTATACATAACGTGTGTACACACTGACATCGTGTGTCCTTTAAACCTTTGTAAACCAGTCTTATCATCTAGACACTTTCATATATTTAAACAACTACAAAATAAAGCGTTTATAATATTGAGATTTACAAGCTCTTCTGGTTTTTGGTCTCGCGAGCTATTTATAGAACCTTTTGGAATTTCCAGATTTGAGTATCATCAGAGTTGCCGTTATTTGCAAGGCAGAACGTGCAATGATATTTATTATCTGCCAAATCATGACGAAGATAATATTTACATATTTTAACTCAATGTAGATAATGTCTCGATAAAACTCAAATATTAGTAACAATCCGGTACCAAAGTAGCACTGACATAATTATTATTAATCACGTCTCTGCATCAATGATGGAACTATAACGGATGTGAGTAAATTAGTTTGCAGTAAGGAAAAAATATATCAACCGATTGTTCAAAACCGACTATGTAAATATTTTTGTTGTTGTTGTTTCTGTTAGCATTGTGGCGATTGTCAAATCAATCGCCACAAAAACGGCTTGAAAACAAGAACTCATGTATTCATTTCCCACATAAAACTAATCTGCAACAGAAGACTTTGAACACATTAAGATAAACCTTTGGAAATCTCCTACTTATAAAACGATAAAAAAAAAAGGAGATTTCTGATGGTTTTTTTACCATTTATCTTATTTTATTTTTTATTTAAAGTGATTAGCTTTGATAGTATTTCAGGAAAGATTGAAAGATCTGTAAAAGCGGTTTTGAAATAGATTTGAGGTCGTGAATAGCAGTTTTGCCTCTTCCCTCATCGTTAAAACTTTTCTGCTGTATTGATACATCAGATGGTGATTGTATCAGGGAACGGGTTAAAGTTCAGGGGATTTAATTCGATAGACATAAATTGTTGTGTTAAGAGTTACGTTTTACTGTAATCAAGAAAGTAAAATAGTTGGACAGGGTAGGACATTTTGTTGAAGAAGAAAATCCACTAATAAGAACAATTTGAATTGAATATTTTTAAAATTTGTTGAGTAATGATTTCGTTTGTTTTTGATGATGAATGGTATCTTATGTTTATCTCTTGAATCATTCACACTTAGTTTAAAACTAAATTTGTTGTGTAATTAAAAAAAAAAGGAATATTCCATTTTCCCAGTAGTTTCAATCTGTTTCAATAATAAGCTGCATTTATAAATCTGACATTTCCTTTCTTACCCAATTTTTAACAAATTAACAGCAGACGACATAGAAAACATCTATGCCTAATTTTGAAATTCATTTAAATGAAAGCATAATGTTTCGGTTGCGTTGAGAACATAGTGGCAAATGGAGGAATTACTAATTTCTCTTTTTGCCATACTGTTTTCAAAATTCATCTGCTGCAGATGCGTAAAAAGGTGTCTACATGTAGGAAAGGGTTAGATGTGTTCAAAGCAGACAATTTTTTTAACTATCTCTTCAAGTAAACAGAAAAGAGGTCTTCAAAAAAGTGTCCATATTTGTCAAGGTTTATGAGGACAATTATTCTACCAAAACACATATGCATCTTTTAAAGGTTCTGAAATCCAGATGGAAATCACAATTTTGAAATGTAGACACTGCAAATATTACTAATAGTGACAACAAAGTAAGTAATTACAAGTTCAAAACGAACAGTCAATTGAAAGTCATGAAAATGTACAAAATTTGGCTTACTGGGTATGTCTACCCAGTAAAAAGTAAGCATGAAAATGTACAAAATTTGGCTTACTGGGTATGTCTACCCAGTAAAAAGTAAGCATGAAAATGTACAAAATTTGGCTTACTGGGTATGCCTACCCAGTAAAAAGTAAGCATAAACGATAAATAATTAGATGTTTATTGTAGTCGAAAGTGAAATAAATACTCTTATTTTATCGCAGAATTATGATTCCAATATTTCAAGGCATCTTGAACAGTTTTAAAATGTTGACTATACTATCTATAATCTGGAGCTCAGCACCTTTAATGTCCATTTCATAAGAGGCTTACTTTATTGTCAGTTAATCCGCAGTTTATATGATGAAGCGACATATTCGAGGCTTGCAAGGACATATTTGATAACTGTTGATGTATCTTTACCAACCATTAAAACTTACAACAGATACAAAAGCAGGGTAATGGAATAATGAATGATTATAGAATAAAATTGAAATGTCTATTTCATCGGAGGCTTACTTTATTGTCAGTTAATCCGCAGTTTTTATGAAAAAGCGACACATTTCAGGCTTGCAAGAACATATTTGATAACTGTTGATGTATTTTTACCAACCATTAAAACTTAAAATAGATACAAAAGCAGGGTAATGGAATAATGAATGATTAAAGAATAAAATTGAAATGTCTATTTCATCGGAGGCTTACTTTATTGTCAGTTAATCCGCAGTTTTTATGAAAAAGCGACACATTTCAGGCTTGCAAGAACATATTTGATAACTGTTGATGTATTTTTACCAACCATTAAAACTTAAAATAGATACAAAAGCAGGTTAATGGAATAATGAATGATTATAGAATAAAATTGAAATGTCTATTTCATCGGAGGCTTACTTTATTGTCAGTTAATCCGCAGTTTTTATGAAAAAGCGACACATTTCAGGCTTGCAAGAACATATTTGATAACTGTTGATGTATTTTTACCAACCATTAAAACTTAAAATAGATACAAAAGCAGGGTAATGGTCAAATGAATGATTATAGAATAAAATTTGAAAAGTAAACCCACTCTCAACTTTTTAGGAGTGTATAAATTGTCGTCAACAGCAAAAACTACAGTAGGGATATAATATATATCACTGTTGACAACTGTATCTGACAACCAAATACCCGTAATTGAACCCTGTGTTAGATTTTTCCACATTTTTAATAATTTAACCAATACAATTCGTAATTTAACCTGTCAAATGAGCCTTCTTTCTATTAAAAGCCCCCGGTAACGCATTCGATAGCGACGCGGGCTGTCAAACCATGTGTTGTGAGTTCGAAAACCAGCGCGGGCAACATTTTCCCCGGCGTTTTACCTATTTCACAGTGATAAGGATCATTTTCCTCCCATCAATGGCATAACAGTCTATGTGTAAAAAGCGACCAGTTACCTGGAAATAATGTGGTGTGGAGTACTGGTGCAAAAAAGCCAGGAAACACATGCATAGGTGAACCGGCTGTCGTGATATGACTGAACAATAGTTGATAACGGCGTAAAACCCAAATAAATTAATCTTAACATATATTACAATCCTTTCATTAAACCTTTCCAGCATACAACAAATATACAGCAGACGTTAACAGTCATCTGAAATTGTTGGAAATCTCTTTAAATGAAAGCATACATATTGAGTAGAGTTGAATGCATTGTGGCAAAAGGAGATATTGCTCATTATAAGAAATGTTCACAAGTCTCTGTATCGCTAGCTTGTACCTGAAAGACACGATTAATATGTATTGGCCACTAAAGTATTCAGAACTATGCAAGTTAGCATTTTCCCATTTAAAGTAAACCTGCGTGCATTAAGTTTTGTGTCCTATATTTCAAACACTATTAAACTAGGCTAGTTACCAAATGTGCTTAATATATTGGCATGATGTATTGTGTTCCAAAATAAGGTCACTTCGACTTTGACCCCACTAACAATAAATACGGAATATTATGTTGTGGGGTGGATAAATGAGTTCGTATTCCACGACAAGTAGCGTGGGAAAATCGATATCTTACGAGACCGTAGGTCGAGCTAAGATATGGATTTCCCCACGCTACGCGTCGTTAATACGAACTCAATTATCCACCCAACAACATAATATTCCTTTTATTACATACCTACAATCTATGAGCAGCGAAAATTTATTGAGTTTACATTTTATTAACCGTAAAATTAAGATTATGAAGGGCGGATGAATATCGCTTCAATGATTACGCCACGCCTCCATAATGCATTCCAATACGTATGCTCCGCCCAATATCGTCATCAAACCGGTTACGTCACTGTATGACGTCACAATCTTGTATTTACACCGCATATAGATACGGAATTTTAATCTGTCGTGGTGTATTTGCGCATGTCAATATGTGTGTATTTCCACCGGAAAATAAACAGGCATGTAATAAAATAATGTCTGGGCTGTATTTCCTGCTATTTATAACAGCGACTATTTGTGCCAAATTAATTTCAAATCGGGCTAGTACTTTTGGACTAGACGGGTTTTTGTTAAGCGTTTACTCTATACATGTAAGCAAAACAAGCCCCACCCCTTTTTTTGCCACGTTTTCCAACGGATAAGAATAATTTGAATGATTTTGTTGACAATCAACATTTGTGTCAAACTGTTAAATATTAGGTCTATATCCTTTTTTAAAGTTTTAAATAAACACTTATTTTGAAAACATGCCCCTCCTCTTGTTTTTTTACTGATGGTAAACATTAAAAAATCGAGGTAGAGGTTCACCCCTGGAACATGTGTGCCGAAATTAGTTTCTGAACGGGCAAGTACTTTTGAACAAGAAGATTTTTAAAGTTTCTCTCAATCTATCTCGCACTATATCGCTCTCTCTCTCTCTCTCTCTCTCTCTCTCTCTCTCTCTCTCTCTCTCTCTCTCTCTCTCTCTCTCTCTCTCTCTCTCTCTCTCTCTCTCTCTCTCTCTCTCTCTCTCTCTCTCTCCTCTCTCTCTCTCTCTCTCTCTCTCTCTCTCTCTCTCTCTCTCTCTCTCTCTCTCTCTCTCTCTCTTATAAAATGCATTTGCTGAAAAGGCATAAGCTCTTGTTTCGATCAAGGAAAGTGTTTACGTTCAAGGGAGTTTATTTTGACTAGGGACATTTGATGTGTTAAGAGTTATCCTTAGCTGCATTCAAGGAAGTGTCGGACATTTTGTTGATCAACAAAGAAAACTCCGTCAAGAAAAAGAGATTCAACGTGCCTTTTCTGCTCTGCTAGCTTTTCAAATTTGGTGAGTAATGATTTATGTAGGTGTTGATGTTTAATGTGATATTGTGTCTGTGTCTTGAAACATTTATATATAGCAAAACACTTATCTTTTAGTAATATTTAAAAAAGGAGTTACCAGTTACCCAGTTGTTTTGGAGTTGCAGGCCTGTGCAGTAGATACAATTTAAGTACAGTATTTCGCAATATCTCCTCCATTCTTCCTGTGTCAATAATAAGCGTTAATTATTTACAGATATTACGATCCCTACCTTAACCCTTTTCGACCAACAACTATTTTCATCAGACGACTATGAAAACAGATACGCAAACATATGTAAGATACTCTTTAAATACAAGCATATTTCATTATTGAGTTGAAAACAGTGGCAAATGAAGAAAATGCTCACTATAGGCATACATTTGTTTCTCATAACGTTTTAAGTCGTATGCTGCCGATGCGCCAAACGCTGTATACCTGTGGGAAAGGGTTAATTCTTTTTAATGGAGACAACTTTTTCAAATAGCAGTACTGTTAAAGGTAACAGTATCTAAAATGTACATATTTGGTTTGAAGAGTCCCTATATTCTACCAAAAACCCTTTATGTCTATTCTATCAGAGGCAGTCTTTACTTACAGTTAATCCGCAGTTTAATGTGAAAATGTCCGGCTTTTTGGAACATGTTTGTTGAATATTGATATCTCGTTACCAACCAATAGATAAATCAGAATAAATTTGGAAAGCTAAATGTAATTTGAATACGTTCAAGAGTGTATAAATGGTAGTCTTACAAGCGTATACATAGGTTTGTATCACAATCCCGTTATTGAACCCTTTGTGAGATCTTTCCATAGTTTCTTTTAATTTTTAACATGATAATATGTTTTTAAGAGTCTTTTGCTTATATTGCAAATTTGATACAGAGTTCAAAAACACTATGGGAAAGGTAGACATTGCTCTTTAGAGCAATTCTATTTTGTCCACGATGTTTACGAACGTCAGTTGCTCTAGATGCGTCAAAATGCGACTGATAGGTGAAAAGCGTTAACCAATTCTCTGATAAGATATTGTCAGAGTTATCTGCCTTGAAATTGTCTGAGAAATTAAACAGACATCTGGAAGAACAGAAGCATAATTTTGTAACAGAGATGAAAATGTTGAGTGTAAAAGAGGAAATTGATCCTTATGAGCTATTTTTCCTTTTCTACCATTTATTTTGTATTTTCAAAGATTTGTGTATTTCTAATCATAAACATTCTTCATTCTTTATTGTCAAAAACAGTATTTTAAGACATTTGAGTAACCGTCATCAGTGGACTGTAAAAGGAAAAGTAAACAATTATGATCCTTTACTCTATGGCCAATAATCATACTTTTCTTTCAAATGCCTTGATAAAGAGGAGTAAATCGATAGTTTACCCATAATAGCCCTCTTATCTTATGCAGGTATAATATCGTACAATATTTATTATTACCAAATATTAAACCCTATTGTTGTAGGTACTCAGTAGACCTGCCTCACTTACATTATTCTATTGGGTACTCAGAAAATGGGGTTTTCAGGTCATATTATGATTGAAATACGCCCCTTATCTATAACTCTATAATAGTATAAACATAATTAGAAACATTGTTTTAAAAAATGTCCGAACATTATTAAAGTTATCATTCCTCCGCGAGTGATATGACCAGACATAAAATCATTGTTTTGTAACATGCACCCTCAAACACTTCAGAATACATTTTAATTGTAATAACATCTTATTATTAATAAAATCTGCTTCATATGCTCATCTTAAACTTTATGGAAATAAACTTGTTAGATTTTTCAATAATGAAGTTAAGTTCAAACCGTTTTACCCGACATGTTTAGAGCAGGCTCCTTACAATAAATGAATTGTTTGTAAAATTTGGAACTTCTGACAAATCGTTATAGCAATTTGTCCTTTCTCCCACAATGTTTCTAAAGATGACTGTGGCATAAATTGCCATGAATTGTATGAAACAGGTAAATAACTCATGTTCATCATACAGCACATATGCAGCAGACGTCTTTGAAAAAGATGAAAAATCTTTATAAATGAAAATGTAATTAATCTAAAGAACTGACAACATTGTAGCAAAAAGGAAATTGCTCATGATGAAGAATTTCGCCTGTGTCACCATGTTCGTTCAAAAGACCGCCTTAAGATGCACCATAATATGTCTGCAGGTGAGAACATGTTAAACCTCATAATTGACCCTAGCAAACACGTACCAGTCCTCTATAACATGTCTGACACTGAAATCATCCAACCTTAGCTCAATGGCATATTTCAAGTTTTAAACTCTTATTTTAACCTTTCCCACATCAAACATTTTGATATTGACAAAAGGAGAACCCTTTTCAATAGTTTCCCTTTCATTACTAGAGGATTACCATAGGTTTGGATAGATGTTTTTAACGTCGTCTGCTTCAGAGTCTTTGTAAAAGGGAAAGCGTTAATGAATACTCCATATCCAAATATGAGAATCTGCGACTATCAAAAATCGATAACTTAAATTACATGGGATTATAGAGCAATTTTTTAGTTTTTACTCAATAACTATTTTATTTTGCAAAAATTTAGAAAGGCACTTATCAAGTTTTCAAGACAAATATCTCCTGAATATAAATATATTTTTTTATTTGTTTTATATTAATAATATTTTGGTCCTTTTTAACTTTGAATACAGTCACCCTAATTGCCCTCTTTATTACATATAAACCGTTAAGAAAACGGTATTTTTTCGCTAATTTTTACACGTTCTTCAGTGAATATCTTTTTTTAGAAATAAAAAAATAACAGGGTACTTACGGCTTAATGTAGTAAGTTCATTTACCTTTTATTAAAATAAGATAATAACATTTTGATCCTTTTTAACATTTTCTACAAGTACTACTAACGTTTTAGGGTAACATTTACGTTTCCGTGATTGCTAGCGAAAGCTTCCGATGATTACCGACCAATGCCGGACGATTTATGATGGGGCATATATCTATGTATTACCCCCGCTGTGCAGACTAGAGTGGCGGGGTAGTCCAGTGGTTAACACACTGGACTGTCAATCCAGAGGTCTGGGGTTCAAATCCCGGTCCAGGTTCTGGAAATTTGAGGGATGCTTTTAAGCGTCCCCCACTCAACTAGAGGTTAAGTACTGGTCCTTTCCAGGAAAAATAACCTCGCGTGTATCGGTGCTATACACCGGGCACGTAAAAGAACCAAGGGGTCTTTTCGGAAAGAGCTAGGGCTCCCTTGTATCTAACTTTGTCTGCTCGCCAAATAGTTAATTCTGCACGGCGAGGGTAAATAAAAACATATAATAAAATAAATGTGCAGACTGTGTATATTGCGTTATCTTACATATATATCAGCATGTAATGCCTTTTACCTAAATTCGATGCAATAAAATGTAAATATGGACACAAGCTGACGGATATTAGCCCCAGTTACTTATTTTAGGAAAAAAATGCAATTGTATAGTCAGAACGGATAAATGTCAACATTTGTTAATATTATCCTATCTAAAATAAAATGGATGATTATTATAACTATTTAATTACTGGACTGTTCAGACTGCGGAAATAAATCAAAACAAAAAACAGAAAATTCAGGATGAACTTAAACAGGCAGAAGTCGATTACCGCGGAGTACAGGATAATCAGGATAGTTCTGGGAAAAGCCTCAACGAATTAAGCATCCCTGAGCTCAAGCTCATATTAAAAAACTGGGAGTTTATACAAAATTGCGTAAGAAAGAAAAACTCATTGAACTGATCCATTGCACGAAAACAAAGCAGACTTGTATTAACTAAACTTTAATAGGCATTACCCCCACTCAAATAATAAGGTTGTGTAATTGTCATAAACAAATATACTCAGAAATATCTATTCATCATATAGATCTATACCTAGTTTTTAATGATATTTTGACGGTATTAAATTTAATTTATATAAGTCTAGTTTTTCCGAATTATTTTTCATATTTTCTAGAACTGGAGGTTACTTCTATCAGGCTCAGCCATATCTATAAATGGACTAAAACACACGAGTTCACACATATTTGAAAACAGTGTTAGAATAATTGAGATTGCTCGTTACGAGACATTTGAACTCTTTTTGCATTGTTTTCGCCTTTTTTTTTTTAACAAAATAAAACCATAATTGACGGATCTAATTTGTTAATTGATGCTCTCTATTGCAAAGAGGAAACACACTTATGGAGGAACGAATAATTATATATACAACATTGACACTATTATTTCGTTATGAATAATAACAAAAGAAAACGGTCTCCATGTCTGTAACAATGTACATGTATTATGAAATTGATAATGATGAAAAAATGGCTCGATTATTATTTGGTAAATTGATTATAAAATATCGATATCATAACACCCTAGTTTTATTACCCTATAATTTCCGCCAATTAGCAAAATGATAACAAAAGCAGATAACAATCAATTTAGTCAACAATTAGTACGGCTTAAACAGTGGTACATTGTCTCCCCTGTTTTTTGCATGACGAGCATTGTGCCATATGCTTTAGAAAAGTATCATCGCGGCAGTTTATTTCAGTACCCACAGCATAGATTTCGATTGGTTATATATATATATTGTAGGGGAACAACCTGTGTACTCTTCTTAAAACAGTCAACTAAAATTAGTTTTCAATCTAATCAAGACCAGATAAAAGTCACAATCATTAAAGCTTTTCCAACACAAATCTGCACAAGACGATGTTGAAAATATTAAGGAAAAGTTATGGAAAATCTCTATTAATAAAAGTATAATAGAAATAAAAGCATTGAAGCAAAAGGAAGAATTGCTTCTTACGAGTAATTCACTTTTTACCACATTGTTTTCAACAGTTTTCTGCTGCATATCCGTTAAATACATCAAGATCAATTTCTCCTATTGTCACAACATTTTCAACTCGACTTAATAACTATAATTACATATATGGAGAGTGTCCATAACATTAAAACATTTAAACGTTATCTGCTGCTTAATTGTTGCATGTGTAACAGAGTTGAATTCATCGCATCATTATGCTTGCAAAAGATAAACTCTCCAGTCAAAAATGAGATTTATTTTAAACCCTTATTGCAGAAAAAAACAGTAAAGTTCATGTAATTTAGAATTAGATTCTTTGCTTTTTCAGGTACGCATGCAGGTATCATTGACTGACATTTTTAACTATGGCCACACATTCATCCATAAACGGATCGGATGGAACCTATTTTCAAGATTGTGACGTATGCACATTTCAGAATTTGACATCAGAGGCGGTGTCCTTCTGTAATATTTGCAGCGAGTATTTGTGTACGGTATGTGAAAACGTTCACAGAGGTTCAAAACTCACTAGGAACCATACACTTTTGACTGGAAGCAATATTCCATCTGCATCAACTACGAATAAACGTACATCGCCGATCATGTTTTGCGAAGAGCATAAAACAATGATTGTAAATATGTATTGCAAAAGCCACGATGAAGTTATTTGTAGTGCCTGTAAGATTACATCCCATGGATTGTGTAAAATAACTGGCGTTAGCCAGCAGACACAACAGATGAAGAAAGACGGTTCTTTCAATAAAGCAAATACGCACCTGGAAGATTTGAAATCCAAGTATGAAAACATGAAAGCAGTGAAAAGGAAAGGCAAAAGTACGTGTAAATCACAGCTAGAGAAATGTCTTAAAGAAATGCGCCTGGTGCGAAAGGAAATGAATGAAACATTAGACACCATCGAAAAGACCCTATCGAAAGAAATCCAACACGCAGATGAAAAGACAACCAAAGACATAGAAGGTCATATAGCTATATTTGACGATGTCTTATCTCAAATTATGGAAAAACTGAAAAACCTTAAAGAAAGCGAGAAGACACAAGACGATCAGGTTATGTTTGTAGGAATGAAGAGGGCTATCATTGCACAACATAAATACGCTGACACAATGGCAAAAATACAACAAGATATAAATCAAACCGAAACTAAATTTAAGCTAAATGACAGCCTCTACGATGCTCTAAAACAACTGCAGTCTGTGGAGACAGTCCTCGTTGACAGGCAGTGTGTAAGAGATGGCATTGCATATGGACGTCAGAAGTCTCTGTTAAACATGTCTATATCCGGTAGACGTGACATAGATATTGGGGATACAAGTATATTCGGGTGTACCTTTATGCCTGATGGCCATCTCGTACTCTGTTGTGGTAATAAAGGAATCCAACTACTTGATAAGGACTTCAAGATCAAGTCCCAGTTAAACGAATATGCATGGTGTGTAGCAGTCATCAATAACAATGAAATCATTGTTACATCCGTTTATGAGCAAAAAATCCAGAAAGTTAAGATATTTCCACAGATGAAAGTGAGTACTATCACGAGGATGGATAGACATTGCTACGGTGTAGCTGTGTTTGATGATGAAATCTATGTGACCTGTATTGACCATTCTGGTGGTTATGGTGAGGTACGGGTACTTAACATGAATGGTAAAGTACAGCGTACACTGGGTCTGGATAACGGTAAATATATGTTTACACAGCCTAAATATATGTTTATACAGCCTGAATATGTGACTGTCAATAGTGATGGAAGTAAAGTGTTTGTATCAGACTGTGACAAAAGCACTGTCACATGTCTGGATACACAAGGCCATGTAATATACAAGTACTCAGACGCAGACTTAAAGTATCCGCAAGGAATGTATGTGGACTGTGAAGGTAACCTGTTAGTCTGCGGTTATCATAGTAACAATGTACATGTTATTGGACGAGATGGGAGAAAGGTGAAAATTGTGTTAGGGGCAGACGGTGTGATTCACCCACGGTGTATAGCATTAAGACAGAGTGATGGTTGTCTGGTTGTTGGAATGGTCATACAGAACAACAAATCACTGATCAGTTACACGGTTAAATAATTTTGAATGTTTAATGAACATTCTCATTACTAACATGGGCTGCTTTCAATCAACATGGACCATATTCGTACATTTTACATTCATGATATAGAACTAAAGAGAAAACAATATTTGAGATTTTTTGAAAGCAGTCAGGATCAAAATCAGTTTGTACCTCGAAGTATTCTAATCATGGTCTTTCCCGTTTCCCATTCGGTCCGTCACACATTAAACACTCATCTTTAATATTTGTGTATGAAATAAATCCCATCTGTTGGAAAAGTTACAAGTTGACATTTCTGAACCGTGCAGATTCAGATCAGCTTCGTTATCTGCTCAGTCTTATCAGAATACATACATGTACATGTTGACAGAAGCTTCTAACCAGCTTCTGTAAGTGCATGTACTATGCGAACGGTGTAGGTCTTGATCTGACTGTTCGACTACAAAACCAAACTTGACCTTTTTTTGCATTGACAGGCTCAAATATTTAGTTAAGTAAGCAGCTCCAGACAGACATTTACGCAAAAAACTTAAAGACTTTGTGGGAAAAGGAGAGATTATCTTTATAAGCAATGTTTCCTTTTACCAAAATGTTTTCTCAAAGTTGGCTGACAAATGCAACAAGACATCGACCAGACATGATCACAGAATACTGAACAAAACATCCGCTCATGTCCTACACTGTGCGACATATATCTAACATTATTTATTACTTATGTAATGTGAAAGTTTAAGGATTTGTTCTTTGAATCAAATGGTTTGTTATGTTAAATCTGGAAAACTTAACCTTTTCGCACATTTAGACAAATTAGACGCCTCTGCAGAAGGCCACTTTTGTAAACATTGTAAGCATTTTCTCCTTTTGCAACAATGTTTTCAAATGTTTTCAATAGTTATGATTTGATTTATAGAGAGATTTTAAATTTTGACCTCAATGTTGTCCAAGACATCTTTTGCAGAATTATTGTATATCTATATGGGAAAGGTTAAATGTTTATCTGCTTTAATTTCAAATGTGTAATATGTGATATCTGGAAAACTTAATCCTTTCTTCTTTTACAGAGAAATTGTACATATATGAAGCAGACGACTTTTCCCATAACTGTGGCAAATTGAGAAATTCCTCATCACATCAGGCAAATTATTGCATATTTGTTAGAAAACCTATGAAATGAATGGTTTCTTAATTCCACTTGCAAACTCTATTGTATAAACACATTGTTATATAATGATGATGCCTTTCTTTGTTCTTCTTGCAAACTATTGTATAAGATAAATGCCCTTTGCCCGTTTTTTTTTCAATTGAAAAACCTGTAACAAATTAATGCAAATGATGTTAAATATAGATTGCCCTTTTCTTCTTCTATTTAGGTTAATATAAACATTTGTACTGTTATGTATGCTTTTTTAAATTTCAATTGCAGAATATGTTATGTTGTTGATATGTTGGTTTTTATCATTTGCATAACATTTCTGACTAAACAGGCTTTGCAAATAATTGACTTTTTCTGCAACACACCACTTTCAGAGTATTTGCTGTTTCTGCTTCGCATCATAGCTGAGACGCGCTAGCCAAAGGCTGTCAATTCAGGGGATTTTAGTTTTTCATTCAAATAACTGACACAAGTCATTGGTCATTCGTTATGCAAAAGCCATGTGTTACATGAAACAGTCAAGAAACATTTTGGGAAATACTGCTAGAACTACATGTAGTTTCAATATAAACAACTTGTATATCTAATCAAATATAAATCTATAATTAAATCATATAACATAGTGTATGTGTACATTCTGTTTTACATTAGAATAAATTATATAACAAAGTATTTGTACATTTTGTTCTACCCTTTTCATCATGTAAAACTGACCTTTGATGCTCTGTATCACAGTTTCAAAATAGTTGTAGAAAAGGAGACATTGCCTTAAAAACGGAATTGAAATACAGAAAAAACGTAATACTTCAATGACTGACCAATAAATCGTGATTTCTATACCATAATTATAATTTCATATACTGAGAGTTTTCATTATTCTTCAATAATGTTGAAAGTCGTCTGCTGTAGATTTGTTAAATATTGGTAAGGATGAATTTTCATTTGTCTCAAATGAAACATGAACTTCCAATCATCAAATTGTTGCGTTTTCTTCTTACATCACATGCATTTTGAAAACATTATGGATAAAGAATGTTCCAAAAGAAAATGTGTTGTCTGCCAATTTGTCTGGAAGTGAAAGTGTGTAGACGGAAGGAAAGAAGGCTGAAATTTGTTGCATTTTCTTCCAGCACATGATTTTTGAAAAACATTACGGAAGAAGAGTGTTCAAAAAGACGATATGTTGTCTGTCAGTAATCTGCAATTGAAAGTATGATGAAGAGAAGGCTGATAAGTGGTCACTATGTGTCACACAGCCAAGGAAGGCGAAACCAAATGATGAAAATCTAATACAGCTTTCAACTCATGGAAAACAAATTCTCCTATTCCTACAATGTTTCCGACTCTGTAACATTATCGGGGAATCCATGGAAAATGAATAAACGTTTAGTTGCATTAATACATACAACTGTTGAAAAGGTACGTCGTTAGTGGATTCAGCGATACTCGTTATTACTCCATTACAGCTTGAATCAATTCAGTATGTTTCGTCCATACATGCCTTAATCTAAAAGTGTAGAAAGGAACATGTCTTATCCTGGTACTGGTTTTGTTTACCAAGGGATTATTAGGAAGTGTTCAATCACCATGGTATAACCAGGAACGTAGGTCTACGCTCCTGATATAACTGAAATGTTTAAAACTGCGTGAAACTCTAAGAAAGCAAACAAACAAACAAAGGAACATATCTTGCCGGCAGGAGATAGGTCAGATAAATGTTACCATTCAATGCTTATAGAGACATACAGACAGACAGACATATTGCCAAATGACAGATACTGTTCCATCATTGACTTACACACAGGCGAGACCAAACCACAGTTTTGATAGCTTTAGAAGACTCAATTCTTAGATGCCCCAACGATACATGTATAGGAATCAATTAGCGGTACAAATGTTGACCGGTCTTGCACTGAACTGTTAACCTTCATCACATGTACAGTACAGTACGAGGAATCTGTGATGGAGTTGGGTAAATTGCGAGACAAGATACAGGATAAACATATATGGTACGAGAGCGGTTTGGATCGCTATAAAAGATGTGTGAAAAGCGCGCACCAGATCATCTAACTTCCATTTATCATCTATCGATCATCTTTCATCGGTGTGTTCATGCTGCTATGTTCAGGCAAAGATTTACCGTTTTGAATCGTTGTACACTTGTTTCACTTTTAGTTATTTCAATATAGTGACCTTACATTGTGAATTGGACATGGACGATCTGAATAAAGGGATGGAAACCAAGGTACAATGATTGTTTTATTCTATTTGCGTTATAAACTGCGAATGTATTGAACCTATGTTAGTCAGATACCGTTCACGGTACGTGACATTGAACTATAAGGTCTTTGCTGCCTTTGTTACAATGTGTTACTTTATGTCGGGTATATTTACGCATAACATCTAGTGAATTACAAAAGTATCCTGTAACAACTGGAGGAAATCCGATCTGTTACAACTTTTTTGTCAGCTACTGCACTTCATCATAATAATTGGACTTGTTTAATGTATCATATTATATCCATCAAAAGTAAATCGCAAAACATGTTGCTAATGCATAATTGATACCATCGGAGTCAACGACAGAATCACAACATGTTTTCAGGATCACAATTTTTTTCCCCGCGTACAGACGTTTTTCTGATGCAATCGTAGCAGGCTAACATTTGAAAAGATTGTTATGAAAGGAAAAGCGTTGTCAGAAAAGAAACAATTATTACTTTAATTATGTTTTATGGTAAGTATTGCATAAGGCGTGTCACGGTCTACCTCAAAGACAGTTTTAAAGAGTTTTAAAGAGGATCTTTTCAATTTAATTTAAAGTTTAATTAATATAGTTTATTTATTCAGTCAAACCAGTGAGGACGTATGTATGTCGTGACCAAGGACTCGGTCACCCTAGATAAAAAGGGAGATGACTCATTTGTCTACAATATTTCTGTATAACCAAAGAAGTCCATTGGTTGTGGGTACTCAAAATAATTGTATGATATAGAAGAACTTTTTGAGTACCCAACGCATATAGTTTGGGGCTCAAATAAAACTTACAGAACTTGTAACAGTCTTTCTGAATGTCATCTCAATGGATTATTTGATTTATTCCATTTGACTCTGTGTTTGGTTGAGTTAAAAAGTGTGGACACTTCTTAAAGTTTCTTAAATCTTTAATATTTAATATAGTCACAACATACAGCAATAAAATGGTAGATGAACAGATTAAAAGAACAAATATATTTCATATTCAGCTTAACATTATAAAGAAAACCATATGAAACTTAAGATGTAATGGAGATGAACAAAAAAAATTGCATTATAATAAACAAAAAGAATGGACATATAAATATTATAATATGATAACATTGAACTGTCGCATTAAGAATACATAACAAGGTTAGTTTACACAGAACTTCAAAGTGTTCACATATCAGGCTTGTGATCGCGACAGTTCAATGTAAATGGACAAAACTCTTCATTCTTTTACACATACAGTTGCACAAACTGAACAAATTTGCTTAGATTTTTTCAACGTCTTCGCTGTAGATTTGCCGTACGTGGGGAAAAGTGCGGACATAAATACTGATTGACCTGCCAGCCTTATGACTGCAATAATGCAATGTGTATGGAAAATACTCGGACAACTGAACTTGAAAATTCTTAACCCTCTCCAACACAATCTGCCGCAGACAAAAAACATCTCAAATCTCTATAAATTGATAATGTATAAATATTAAAAGGAGTTGAACATATTGTGGCAAATGGAGGAATTGCTCATAATGAGCAATTTCTCACCTTTGACACAATGTTTTCAAAAGTTGTCTGCTGCAGAGGAGTCTGACACAGCCAGTATGTGGGAAACTGTTAACCCTTTTACACACCTAAATGCACATTTTTCACATCTGCAGCCGACTCTTGGAAACATTATGCATGAAAGAAGAATTAATTTCTCAAAATGAGCTATTTCTGCATTCGTAACAATTGTCATCCGTATGATTCAATAATAGCTCTTTTATCAAAGTATTTTTATCATGTGTTTTCCGAATTGTTAATTTATACTTTTCCTGCAATGTTTCCAACTCAAATTTATAAATATACTTTATTCCTGGAGAGTTTCCGTACTTATGCCGAGATGTTTTCAATCCGATACAATAATTACTTTTTATATCTTGATGTTTCAAAGGTAATCTTGAGCAAATGGATACCTCATTTCCTGATCAATGCATTGCAGTTGAGCCCATAAATTGCAGAACGTACAAATTTGCATTCATGAAAATCGAATGTTCAGATCAGCCTGTACATCTGGTCTGTTTTATCAGAATCAACTCAAATTGACTGAAACTTCAAGAAAGCTTAAGTAAGCAATGTCTGAACAGTGAATACAGTGACCAGACAGTGTACAAAAGCCTATATGACACGGACAGTATCTGTTCTAAAAATATAAGTTATCGTGAAAATTGGACCTGTACTTTTGAAATACATAATGCAGAGTCAAACCAAGTGAGAAAAACAAACCTATGTCTCTCCTATGATAAGGCATGATAATAACATAACTAACAAAATCATGTATTTT
This sequence comes from Serripes groenlandicus, assembly GCA_031761405.1. Lineage (NCBI taxonomy): Eukaryota > Metazoa > Mollusca > Bivalvia > Cardiida > Cardiidae > Serripes > Serripes groenlandicus. The sequence continues at coordinate 35,579,280 of JASEVX010000008.1, read as the reverse complement.
TAAACGTCAATGGGAAGATCCTCGATTGGGAGCAACACAACTTACCAGAAGTAGGTTAAATGTCAAGGTCACACAGTCAAACATTTTGGTATCACTACTTTAAACTGATTTATTTGACACTCATTGTGATATCTTCTTCCTTGAGACTAAACGAATATTCGCACCGTTTGTTTGGAAAATCCTTGATGAAGAACCTTCTTATAACGAAGCCGAACACTTTGGTACAAGATCCCGACGCTTTACCACTACACCACCTTCTAACTGTTGTATTACAAGAAATAGCTTCTAACAAGAAAGACACGTGCCTATATGTAAGCATCATCTCAAACAATTAAAATTTGCAATAGAGGACAGGGCAAACACTACCTGCCTGCTGCCCCCACTTCTGGATTCAGGAGGCCCAATAAAAATATATGTACATTAATATAATTTGTAATTATGCTTAAACATTGAATACAATACATGAGCTGTGCTCCAGAAATATCAACATATAGCACATTTTTCACGGGTGTATAGGAATATATGTTATGCCAGGTGTATATTACAGTGGCTTAAGTTTGGATGTACTGTTTACTTGACAAGTCAGGACATGTATTTATACAGTTCTCTGGTATTCGGTTTTTGGAATAAGACGGGTTGAGATTGGATTTCACGGAGGCCAACATTATAACCACCTGCAATCTGTAAGCATACATGTGTATTCGATATTCAAGCAACATGCACACTTGATTAAAAGCTATTGTACCAATATCCGTCTTAACCGATTTCGATATGCAGAGATCCGTTTCAAACAACACCCTGAAGTGTTAAATAATCGGGGTCATACTATTAAAGAATTAACAGGAAATTGAAAAGTATTGTACCCTTTCTAACATACAACAATTCTGCAGCAGATCGCTTTGAAAACAAAATTATAGAAAAAAATCTACAAAACTATAACCATGTATATTCTTCAACAGAGTTAGAAAATATTGGGGCAAAAGGCTCATCACCTTTTGACATAGCGTTTTCGAAACTCATCTCCTGTAGATATGCCAACATTCATCTGTAAGTGTGAAAGAGTTCACACATGCTACTTGTGTTCCACAAATCCTACAGACAACTTAGTTGTGAAGGTCAATATCTAACACAAAAAACAGTTATTACAAGTGTAAATGCTAAAATAAAATTTGTTCAAAGACATCAAGTACGATTACCACATGACATGCACACAATTCTCATAGTCTTTGTTCAAATAGTCAAATTAAGATCCCATGAAACCATCTGCACTGTTTGCTAATTAGCCAAAGCAGGTTTCAAGAAACTCCTGTAAAGAGTATCTATTGTATCCTTAAGTTTGGATGCGTATGAATTCAGGTGTTTTTCTAAACAAGCAATACTATGTTAAGGTTTGTTTCCTCAAATCGCTGCTCAAATACACACTTCGTATTACCCAGAAGTATTAGGTGCACCAACTGAGTACAATTACTCCCATAATAGCTTCACCATAAAACACAATATGTCGAAACATCAGTCACATGACCAACTCATGTCCTTTATTTATTAGTTGTAGATGTGTCGGTGGATCCTGGTGCCTCGTCGGTTTCGTAGATAATCCGTAAGCTGACAAATCCAGATCTGTAATTTTAATAACACAATTATTTATCTGATACTTGACTGATGTCTTAAACACGTAAACCACTGCTGGAAAGATTGTGGCAGAAGGTTAAGCTGCGCATGATATATAGAGATAATATATTTGCCTAGATAAAACATTATGAAAAATCTTTATAAATAAAAATAGTCATTGAATGGAGTTGAAAATATTGTGACTAAAGGAGAAATTACTCATCATGAATAATTTCTTCTGTTGTCACAATGTGTTCAACAGTTGTTTGCACCAGATGCATCAAAATACGTCTGCATATTGTTGAGGGCTATAGAAGTATCAGGGCATAGAACTTATATGTATATATATGTGGGAAAGGGCTATATAAGTACCAGGGACTAGAACTTAGATGTATATGCATGTGATGGAGGGCTATATAAGTACCAGGGACTAGAACCTACATGCATATGGATGTGGGAAAAGGCTATATAAGTACCAGGGACTAGAACCTATATGTATATGGATGGGATTGAGGGCTATAAAAGTACCAGGGACAGTAAACTATATGTATATGGATGTGGCTGAGGGCTATAGAAGTACCAGGGACAGTAAACTATATGTATATGGATGTGATGGAGGGCTATAGAAGTATCAGGGACTAGAACCTATATGTATATGGATGTGGTTGAGGGCTATACCAGTACCAGGGAATTGAACTTATATGTATATGTATGTGGTTGATGGCTATAGAGGTACCAGGGACTAGAATCTCTATGCATATGGATGTGATGGAGGGATATATAAGTATCAGGGACTAGAACCTATATGTATATGGATGTGGTTTAGGGCTATAGAAGTACCAGGGACTAGAACCTATATGTATATGGATGTGGTTGATGGCTATAGAGGTACCAGGGACTAGAACCTATATGTATATGGATGTGATGGAGGGCTATAGAAGTACCAGGGACTAGAACCTATATGTATATGGATGTGGTTGAGGCTATAGAAGTACCAGGGACTAGAACCTATATGAATATGGATGTGATGGAGGGCTATAGAAGTACCAGGGACTAGAACCTATATGTATATGGTTTTGGGAAAAGGATATAGAAGTACCAGGGAACTAGAACCTATATGTATATGGATGCTAAGATGAACACTGAAGCATACAAGTATGTCGCGGTTTAATCCTGAGTCAAGTCATAGTAGTGTGCATTAACTCAATCATGAGAAGGTCACAGTAAGGTCAAAGTTCAGGAGGTTTAACACAACAATATTGACCTGATCCTGACCTTTGTGCAAATATGATAGTCTTTTTATAATGAGCATGTATTTCAATCAAATGTGTGACTTGTGATTTGTATTTTTAAAAAAATACACATGATGGTAAAATCAACATATATTTAAAAATTTGATGATAAAACATGAAATTCATTAAGAATATATATATTTATATATATTACCTGCAACTAGCGATTTAAGATCTAATTGAATCTCTGTAATGAAATCATGTTAAGGTACATTGGTAAAAACATCTAGTATGGCGTTACTAATAGTTTTTTTTACAAGAGATATCTTGAGCGAAATTACATGTAATCAGACAGTGAGGGCTGCTCTGGTATTACTATAAATGCACAAGGTAGCATGAGTATTCACTGTACGCAGAGGCATTTTATAAATGTATTGCTCAAATTTCAGTATCAGATTAAATATAGTAATATAAGCTCAAACTTACCTTTTCATATAAATCCAAAGTACAGTTCCAAGTAACTCTTTTATGATCACAATTGCCATGTAGATTTTGATAATGTAGGTTGTATCGGCGATGAGTTCTCGAATCATCTTCAAGAAAGCGTCCAGCTGTTCACTTGCTATTTGAGATGATGATGTTACCACCCTGTAATAAATATGCAAATGACTTATTGCAAACCATTTATAACCATCGTGTTATAAACATGCAAAGGACTTATTGGAAATTTTTTAGAACCAACCATGATCTAATGTAAATCATTTATTACCACCCTGTAATAAACATGCAAATTATCTAAGGCAAACCATTTATCATTATTGTTAATTTCCATTGTCACGTTCATTCATCATTGCCCAAACCAGGTTCTCTCACTTTCTTATCCTTCTGTTTCATAGAATGCACATTTCCCATTTTTTTCCTCCCTTGTACTCCTTTACTTTAACAGGGAGGCAGTGGACATGTTGGAAAGAGTGGGGCAATGCATGGGCGGGATAAAAAGAGAGTACTCAACGCCTTTCCTTCGTCTCCTAGTATTCACCAAACTCCACTATCCTCATCCATTCTTTCCTTTCCACTAATTGCCCTCAAATGTCCGTCGACCCCCTTCTCCCATTAACTTAATTTCCCGATTGTTTACCCCCTTATTATGACCATTTCACTATTACCCATATTACCCAATATTTTCCATTTCATTATCATTGCCCTAACACTTTCTTTCTCTCTTATTGTTATGACCATTTCACTTATATGCACAGCTGTTTCATTTCTTCCTTTCATCCTGTGCCTCCAGAATCTTCATTTTCCCCTTCACCTCCCTTTTCTCAAATTTGTCCTAATTTCACCATCCTTCTACTACAATGCCCAATGTGTGCACGCTTCCACTCATAGATAAGTTTACAATTGCCATTTTAAAATTGAAATAAAGTTAAAAACATTTGAAAACCCCTAAAAGTCATTCATACCTTTGATACAGCTTGGGAACCACAGGGTTAAAAATGCATACATCAAGCTTCAAATCTGTCAACTTGTAGGTGTCATCACATTTCGCGGTCTTATCAATCTTCCATAAGTAACTACAGTACATTTTGGAATGCGATTCCATAATTCCGCGCCATTGGGTTTCCACCATATTCAGGACATACTGGTGATTTTGTAAGTTAACGTTCATTGCATCTTCGTACATCGGGAATTCCAGCCTGTTTATCCTGTCAGCGTGTGATCCGATACGAGCGTTGATAACTAATTCATTTATTCGTAAAACTTCCTCCTGTGGAAAGAAATGGATTTCTTTGTACCCTTTCTATAAGAAATTTCCCTCTGTTTTCCACAATGTTTACAACAAAATCAATAATAATACTTCATTAAGAGAGATAATCAATATTTGTGTGGTATGTAATTTATCCAATTACGAAGTATTGCACACTTATATATGTGACCCTTGTTCTGCAAATGTGGGTCTTATTTTCTTTCTGTAACGGAAATATATTAGGTAAATTCGTGTGAAACTAATGGAGCTACAGTTCAAGCTTTTATATATAAAGAAGGATTTAGGATGTACAGTATACGTATCCAGACATTGAAGGCACTTTACGTTGAATGTACGAATGTACTTGCGTGTGTCTTCACTGTACACAGATGAATTATGAACCTTAATGTGAAGATTCTGCTCATATTTAAGTGTTACATACCATATCGTTATAGTAACCTAGATAGTTGAATGTTTCTCGATTGATGAACTTGTCTGATGTCAAGGTCACTACGTACATGATCAAGGCAATAAACAGCGTGGTTATCAGCTTTGGTATGAATAATGTTGATAGGATCTGTAAGGAAAAATTAAAACATTCTAACAAACAAAAGGTTTATTTCTGATCATAGTGTGTACATTATATATATATAGTCTTCCATTATATCAAACAATTGACATCTCTGATGGCATATATTATTTAGAAGTAAGGAGTAATTCTCTAGTTTTGATATCAGCTTCATGAATATAAACACCGTGAGTATTAACTAATTACAACTTTACAAATATACGTAAACATACAAGAATCACAGCATATCAATGAAAGCCATATTGCAACGGTTATCATAACAAAAGTCAACTGTCGTAAAAATCGATGACTTTGACTCATATGACTCGTATGACCCCTAACAATCTTTTTACACGAATGTATTCTCTCTGGATATAAATGTCACTTTAATAAGAGTGATTTCGACCTATATGACCCCTAAAACACATCCATGCTTCCTTTCTATCAAGTATATTTCCTAGATGGAGTTTGTTAAGAACCAGTAAAGTTTGAAGAAAGCACTCGAGCGGGAACCAGGCAATTTGTTGAAAACCTGGTGCATAAAGTATATAAGCCATGTTCTACAAAAAACAACTATAGTACAATTGTGATCAGTGTTGAATTATACCAGGTGGATCTGGCTTTGCAAATAAATACTTGTCATAAACACACACATGTTCGTTTACCAAGCATCACTTATATGCCCTGCAAAAGGTCAATTGGATATAGATTTTAGCGTCGTTCGCCTGTCCCTGCATCTAGAGTCATATATTAGGCTTAAAACTATATGGAAATATTAACCATCGTAGGGAAATGTCGGAGGGCAATTTTCACCAAGAATGCCTAAAATACACCAGAGGTTGTCAAAACATTGGTTTACATTTGCCTTTTTGTAGGGGAGCTCAATTCAATGAATTAACCCTTTCCCACATAAAACAAATCTGCAGCAGACAACTTTGAAATCATCTGATTAAAAAAGATGGTTCACCTCTATAAACAAAAGTTTAATCATTGAACAGAGTTGAAAACATTGTGGCAAAATGGGAGATTACTCAGTATGAGCAATTTCTATTTTTGTCTCAATGTTTTCAAATAACATCAATTTCTCATTTTGTCTCAATGTTTTCAAAAATGCGTCATCGAAAGCGTTTGTATGTGGGAAAGGGTTAACTGGTTTTCACTTTGAATCTCACCTTTTTCATGACATTCTTCACCATCTTCATTTTGGGAGTTTTATTCAGTTTTTTCTTCTCTTCTCCTCCATCTAAAAAGTATATAAATATATCAACATTTCCAAGATATAGATACATTTTGACATATTTGCAACAGATGCCTTTTTAAAACAATTTGCCAAAAGGAGAAACCGCTCATAATTGGCAATTTTCTTCTTTTGCCACAATGTTTCCCACTCTTTTAAATATATAAACGCCACAAGACACAAAATAGTCGCTTTTGATTTAAATAAAGAAATGCAAAAGAACAGTTTGATCTGTCTAAAACGCCTGAGCATTTAAAAGGTGTCAACTTGTTATCAAGATTGGCGGTGGTCATAAAAGCCGCTATTACTGTACCCAAGATTTCGTAGTTTATTTCATTTCGTTATTTTACTATCAGATACATCAGAACATATCTGAATGTTAACAGGGTATGAAAAGGTTTGACTCATTGGTAAACAAGTCTCAACATGTCCAATAACCTACCTTTCTGTTCTCTCACGTCAACATAAATGGGATATCCATAGAGCAGGAGTTTGCCGATGCCACAAGCCTTCACCATCCGATGTGACAGCCATAACAAGTCGATGATTACCATGGCAACAAAAAAGATGTTATAGCTACTAGGATCAAGCGTTGTCACCCTTTTTACATTCTCTGAAAATATAATTTGTGTCCGTCCATGAGAATAGGTACGAAGTGATATTTCTAAACAGTGTAGGTTCAGATGAGCTTGTCAATCGTCTAAATCGTATTAGGATTTACAAGAATTGACAGAAGCTCATAGCAAGCTTGTGTAAGTAATATGTGGACAGTGTAGGTAGGTATTGATCTGGATCTACAATGTTCACAAAAGAAAACTTGTACCTATAACATGGACAGGTACATTTAAATATTGACACTGATTTATGTTAGCTTAGTTTTATACACTATGTACATGTACCAAACTGATGTATTCAGTTGTCTGCTTTGATCAAGTTTGAAAACACATATAGCTACACATTTGGAAATATTTTTTAGATCGAGTTAATTACAGGTCCTTCCTCAGAAAATAGTTCTCATATTATACAATATGAGACAATTCTTTCGACAATATTTCTAATATTATCCAATTAAATCAATTCTTCAGACAATATTTACTCCTAAAATACAATTAAATCAATTCGTCAGGAAATAATTCTAATATTATACAATTAAATAAATGATTTCAAGTATCCTTAATACAGGATTAAGATGTAACTAAAGTATTTGACAGTGGTGCAGAGGTAGAGCGTCGGCCTCTCACATCAAAGGTCCCTGGTTCGAGTCCCGTGATGAGCGGGTCCTGACTTTGGGATTTTTCCACACAATCGGCGCGAGTACTGGTTAAGTATCCAGGAAGCAGACATCGAGCGTGATTAATATAAGCTTAAAGCTTGTTTCGCAATCGATTTAAAACAAATAAGTTTAAATTAACTAAAGTATTTAAGAACAATAAATAACACCCCTCATCTAGATTGATTGATTGTTTGGTGTTTTACTCTGCTTTCAACAATGTTTTAACCGTTCCCTCGTTAAGTAACCAGTACTACTGGTCCATTTATTCTGACAGTCAGTCGTGATGCTAACTCCGCAACGCCGAGCACCAAGGAGGGCAGCAATCACTTCCATTTTTTAAGTCTATCTTTCGTCTCTGAATGAAATTTCTTTCAAGACCACTGTGTTGTAAAGTAATCTGCTGCATGTATGTCTAAAATATAGATTAAAGCTATAATTCATGAAATTTCTTACTCTCCGACAAGCCATTTTCTGTCAAATTCTGGTGTCCTGTATCAATACCAGGCTGTACGAACCACTGGTTGATAGTCTGTGACGAGATCGGATCCAGTCTTGATTTCTGATGAGAACCAGCCATCACCGGTTCAAGAACATCGTTCAAGACTGGCAAGTCAGGTAAGTCTACCCTTACATCTGTAAAACAACAGAACATAATTACTATAAATAGCAACCCTTTTAAATTAACAGACGTTTCTGCAGCGGAAGACTTTGAAAACATTGTGGCAAAAAGAGAAATAACTCATAATGAGCCATTTTAGTTTTTTCATCTGTTGTCAATATATATACCTCCGTAAACAAGAAGTTTAAATATTTTAGCCAAGAAAATATCATAGACATCTGATTCCGATATCATGTATGTTGTAAAAAGGGTAAAAGACATTGATGAATAAAATGTATGCCATAGAAGTGAACCAAAGGTTTTGAAGTATTGGTCAAAGGCCAATGTCATAACTTCAATAACGTAAACGTTGGTATAACTGGTAAGGACATATCATAATAAAAAAAAAGACATTCTCAAATGTAAAGGTTATAGCATCAGAAATGTTAGTATAATATGAAAGTACTTGTCACAAAGAACATACATGCATAATGTATAGGCTTTATACCTCCAAAGGGTTTAAAGCTATGGCCATGAGAAAAAACAGTGCAATTGCCATATATGTATGTCAACGAATCTTTCGTTATTAGCGCATAGAAAGGACTGACTTGTCTGACTTATTAGATCTACTCAATTGGCTTTGAACCACCTAGAGGCTTAGGTCAAGAGTATTCCGAACATAATGCCATTATTACTGAATTAACCTCTATGTTATTGGTACTCGAAATGATCGTATCGCACAGGGTTTAAGAGTTGTTTAACAACTTAAGATTAATGGGAATCTGATGATTGCTATTGATATACAATATGTAACGACTAACTGCATTCTTAGAATGCCTTTGTTGTTAAGATGAATACTACTTGAGGCGAAACTAACCAAAGGTTTGTAATTGTTGTGAAAAACCTGACAAAGATATCGATGTGCCATCTATTGCTGTAATCTGAGAAACTATACAAAGACAGATGAAACATTGTCAGTTTGCATTTGATCTGGATCTGTAACTGGATCAGCACAATAGTGTTCAAGATGATCTGGTGTTGTTATCGATGATAATTTAATTTGGATCATATTTGCAGCTAAACAATTAGTAGAAACAATTATTGTCAAAATGTGTAAGTAACTTACCCTTAAATTTTTCAAGTATGTTTGTATCCATATCAACCCATTCCATAAAAGGCATCATTGCACTGTTTCCGCCGAGTAACTTTTTATTGATCGATACAAAGTTATACAGAAACTGGGCGCCCTTCAGCCATTTGGAATCCTCTATGCTCTTCATTGTACTCTTCACTTCATTATAAAGTTTGTTGATAACATACATGCTGTATTTCCTATATTCATCTCTGAAATACCAGTGTAATTATTGGATAGGGTTAAACATATTATGGTACATGGAGAAATTGCTCATTATGAGCAATCTTTCCTTTTGCAACATTATTTTCAAAAGCTGTCTGCTGCAGAGGGGTCAGAAAGCGACTATATGTGTGAAAGGGGAAAGGGTTAAAATAACGTTTTAATCATAAGCCTGTTGGAAGAAGTGGGCGCACAAAGACGGACTACTATGAACAAGTGATCCCCAAGTGCCATTTTTCCTGTATTGATCTCTGAAAGTTTTCATCTTTTATAAAATTATTCAAACAGCACTTGATAGACTGTAGACTGTTTCAAACAAAACTAGCATGTACAAATCAACGAATACGGCCGTTGCCATTTTTAAAAACATTATAAACCTCTGCTAAATACTGAAATATATCTGTTAATTGACATGCCATTAAAATATAGAATAGCTCTTGCTAAATTTCGTTGCTCGAACCACAAAGTTGGCAACGAGACACAATATGGTTTTATTGTTTTCAAAATTTAAAGAAAAAACATTGCTGAATGTGAATTTCATGTAATATTTCACTGCCAGAAGTTTTATCAATTAAGAACTGTATTTGTATTTGATTGGTATGTATGCGACACCAACATTGATGACTTTTATACGTTGCTTCAAAACGACAATACTGATGTAATAAAGAAAATTTTATATTTCATATCTATGTAAATGAAAAAAGGATAAGGACATCCTTCTCAGCTCTATAATATTTGTAAAATATAATGCTTTTCACTATGGGCATGTGTCCTAATTACTTTAAATAAATACTTGTCATTATCATTGTCACTTCTAAGCGTCGACATAAATGATCTTTTAAATATAAGTCTGTTGGTAGGAGTGGGAACAGAAAGGCGGAAATTTGTTAATATTTAACATTGTTAAAACAAGGACTTAAAGGCTTAGCTAAGGGCAGAGCTAAGTCTTTTTCATGCAATATCTCTCTGATGACTTTACCGACAGGTCTGCTTCAAGAAATACATACTTATGTCGCCATAAGTCAGTACAACAGACATGCGTAGGAGAAGTGATCACTGTGTCTTACAACCATATACACTATGTTCTGACACTCAAAGCACCCCTTCCTACATACATCACACCTGTGGATGACTTTACAAATATATAGGAAGAAATAAGATCATTCTCGATAAATGAAAAGATAAATATTGAATAGAGGTGAAAACATTGTTGTAAATGTAGAAATTGCTCATTGATCAAATGTATCATCTTGAAAAAAAATGGAAGTATTGTATAAATATAAAATTGAAATCGCCCAGTTTGAGCCCTCTCTGCATTTTCAACATTTCTTTTCAAATGACAAATGCTTATAGCAAGAACAACAGATGTATAAATCAGGTATATTGATAACCGAAATCTTACCTGAAAGTAACAAAATCTCTTGAGAACTTCTCCACGGATGTTTTTGTATGAGTAAGTACAAGTTCTGTCAAGTTCTTTTTTTGCGCGGTGTTTATTGAAGCTGCATCCAACACATTAATTGTCTGTAATATTTATAAACATGCTTAATAGTAACAATTCATAAATATGCTTAATGGTAACAATTTATAAACATGCTTAATAGTAACAATTTATAAACATGATTAATAGTAACAATTTATAAACATGATTAATAGTAACAATTTATTCAAATGCTTAATAGTAACAATTTATAAACATGCTTAATAGTAACAATTTATAAACATGTTTAATAATTCTTAATTAAGCGAGTTGTAATCTTTGTTACAAGTAGGGATACTTTTTATTAACCCTTTGTAACCACATACAGCAACATTGCAGCAGACGAATTTGAAAATATAATAGACTAAACTGTAGAAAATCTCTATAAATTAAAGATTTAACCGCTGAATAGAGTTGAGCCTTGATGTTTGCAAAAAAAAGAGGTTTCAGAAAGCATATATATGTGGGAAAGCAATTATCAGTCAACCATACGATATGGGTCCCTAGCTATGTCTGACTATTACCCAGTTTTGGCAGTAGTACTGCTATCCTGAGAGTATTCTTGTATACATGTTTCTAAATGAGAACCTCAATCTCCATTTAGATTTATTATGAATATTTAAAATAATTCTAACAAATGCAAAGTAATTGATATGATAATTAATAAATAAACGATCTAGCTTGGCTAAGTGTGTGCATGAACTTTCTTTGAGATTAGAGCTTTAATAGAAGTATAGGAGCTAGCACTATTGGTCCAAAACGCCCTTATACTACTTTTATATCTTTGAAATGATAGTATTGAGTTTGTTTGTATGGTGTTTAACGCCGCTTTCAACAAATGTTATATCTGGGCGTTTCCTGGGTAATTTACCAGTAATACTGGTTCATTTATCCTGACACCAGCTAGTCAACCACAACCATGAGCGCCCAGGATGGAAAGCCATTACTACCACTTTTAAAGTCTTGATAGTATCACAGGCGTCCGAATTTCTATTACAGCAAAAAATGAGGAAAACCACAATACCTCGTTAAAATACTCAAAAAGTCTCTCTATAGTGTCATACGCTATGATAAAAATGATCGTAATGGTAATTTGGGGAATCCCGCACGTATTACTATTAATAGCCCCTCTATACGTCCATATAGTGTTATAATAATGACATTACGGACGCCTGTGATAGTATTGAGTTGTACTCATACTGATAATAAAAAAACATGTTATGGTTAGGTGGTTGACATTACACGCCTGTTTATTTTTCTGTTTTGTTAATGCAAACAAAAATGACATTTCCATGCTCTTATTGATATATATGATCATATTAAAGTCAACTGCTTTAAAACATATTTGCAGTGAAAGAAGTAGAAGTCGAAAAAAATGGAAAATTGCTTCGTTAAAAAGCTAACGAACAGACGTGTAAGTACACATGTCCCCGATATATCATGCGGTCCAATTTCCATTTTGTATATCACTTGTTTTCCTTACAAGCTAATTCTGGACATGCCTGGTGAGAAGGCTTTCGTACAAATGTACTAATTGGAATGCTCGAAATTGCATTGTTATACATCACTACACACATTCAATGAGATACTGATTGTTTCAAGCAAATATGTTGAAGAACATACAGGAGAATTTTTTTGAAAGCATTCGTAAAAGAGAAATGTTCTTGGGTAATCACTCCGCTCAATTGATATATACATTTTCCCAATGATGTTTGAAAAAATGTATTCAAAGTTAACAAACAGCTTAAAATATGCGATATGTGGGATAGGTTTATTAGATGCATGTTTTCCTAATACATGTACCTGATAGTATTGTTTGAAAATACAAGAAGGGTCTGTCAAAATTACTAAGGAAAGAAAATAAATCCAACCTTTTGGACATTTCCTATGATTTCTCTTATATTCTGTTGACATTTGAACTTTCTGTCATAACCCTGATTTTTTTGTCGTAAAAGCTCGTTCTGCAAATGGAATTCCATGTCCTCCAGTTCTAACTGACTAAGTGCTGCTGTGACAGATCTCTGTTGATTGTACTGTTTCAAGAACGTAGTGGTCTGCCTGTAAAGTATAAGGTATATTCATTATTATCACAGGAGTTGGCAGAAGACAAGGAAGCATTGATACATCAGCGGCGTTCAGAAACTGGAATATGATGTATATATCACTAACAAGAGTTCTCGAACTAACACATATGAATCATCTGTAATATGTCACTTACTTTAAGCTTAATGGACGAATGTATGACAGTGAAGTGACTCTGTCAATTTATTTGTTGTTTTTTTACGTCGCTTTCGACAATTTGTCAGTTATATCAGAGTGTTACCTGTGTAAGTTATCAGTACTTCTGGTCTATTTATCTTGAGACCTGCCAGTCAGTTGTAATGCTAACCCCTCAACCCTGATCGCAAAGGAGGGTACCAATACTACCATTGTTAATGTCTTTGGTATGGCCTGGCACGTGATCGAATCTGCGACCATCCGCACCGAGGCGGACGCTCTACCACTACATCAACGAGGGGGTCTTGTCTTTCAAGGGAGACAACACAAGTGTTATGTCTATTAATATGTCACTTAGTTCATTCATGACGGACAGAAAGATAGCAGTGAAGTTACACTGTCAGTGTAATTTGTATTAATATGTCATTAGTCCGAATTACAAAAGTGTAATGTGTATTAATATGTCACCTGTTCAACTTACAAAGATATATTGTGTATTAATATGTCACGGGTTCAACTTACAAAGATATATTGTGTATTAATATGTCACCAGTCCAACTTACCCATTCACAGCTATGATAATCAGGACGAACACTGTCATTGTAACAACAGCTGCATACAGAAACTGGAAAGTGATATAGATCACTAGCAGCACGAGATGACGGAGGTGAAATCTCTGGATGTTGCCCTCTGGTATACCTAAAATATTGGTCATGGACAATTAACACATTGAGGGGTCTGTCAATAACCCTTTCCAAAATACAACACTTCTTCAGCAAACAGTTTAAAACACATGTAGGCAAAAACATGGAAAACGTTTGTTAAATGGAAGATTAATGTTGAGGTTAGTTCTTTTCCAACAATGCTTTTAAAAGTCTTGTACTGCATAAGTGTCTATTATTAGGATAGGGTTAAATTCAATCAAAGCTAGATGGCCAGACAAACTACAGAGAAAGGTCCTTCAGTGTCTAGCACAAATCTTGTCTTATAGTTATTGTTTGCATTCATTTTGCATGATCATAAGGTATTATCCCTATATCTAGCTTAAACCTTGTTCCCTTTATAGTTTGCAATAATTTTGCATAGTCCGCTCACAGGTAATTTATAAACATTATTCAGTTATCAAGCACTAACCTTGGTTATTTTTGCAATTATTTTGCATATTCCACTCATAAGGAATTAATTAATATTTAAATATCTAGGACAAACCTTGGTTGCAGTTATTTTGTATAGTCCGCTCATAAGGAATTAATATTTTTTTAATTATCTAGCAAACACCTTGGCTGCATTATTGTTTGCACTCATTTTGCATATTCCACTCATAAGGAATTAATAACGATTTAATTATCTATCAGAAACCTTTGTTCCATTATTGTTTGCAATCATTCTATATTTTCTACTTATAAATTAATTAATAAACTCTATTAGTTTTTCATAAGGAGTTCAGTAACAATTTGTATTATCTAGCACAACCTTATTTCCATTATTGTTTGCAACCATTTTGCATATTCTATTAATAAAGAATTAATAAACTGTATATATTATCTTGCACAAAATGTGTTAACATTATTGTTTGCAATCATTTTGCCTTTTTCCTCTCATAAATATTGAATAAACGATTGCAAGTTATTATCTAGCATAAACCATGTTTCCATTATTGTTTGCAATCATTTTGTTTATTCCAATCCTAAGAAATTAACAAACTTTAATCCTAATTTTGAACAAACCGTGTTCAACTATTTAGTATTTAATAAATATGTCAAATACAAACCTTGTTTCCAAGCAACACCAAATATCAACATGGCCACCAGGAGTAACATGACCCCAAAGACAATGGCAACAAATAAAGTGGACACCTCTGTGGAGATTACTTCAGTTTTTATTGATTCTGTAGGTATGGGGACAGGTGCTGAAAACAAATGCAAAAAGGAAGTTTGACACCTATTTAAACAGTGTTTCAGTAATTATATGCATGATCCCTTGGTGCCTTAACAGTACTCGTCTAGGAATGGGAGCCTTGCAAAAGAGCAAGCAATCATGCTCGCCGGAAGCAGGATCATCACAGAAGACGCCATATAAAATTCCGAGAACCAACCAGTAGGCCATGTATGACTCTTTAGATCAATGCATACACATTATTGTATATCCTTTGCTACCCTCAGGAAAAGTGAACAATGAAGATCAAGATTAGTCTGCATACAACAACAGACTGAGTAAGCTGACAATTACGATACAAATTGTTGATTGCGCTTATTTTCGTACCAATTTGATTTTGATTTCGTTCTATACTGCACCCAAGATACGTTGCTGTTTACAAACCCTGACCAACTTTATCAAAACCAAATCAAGGGGATAAGCAAACTCAGAAATATGAGATATAACTAATGTGTACATATCTAGGAATTATTAACATTGCGAGCTCAAAACATTGTTACAGGCACTTGAATTATTGTTCTGAATGATTGTTTCTGAAAACAGATGAGAAAAGTTAGAACTAGCAAATGGGAACAAAGCAGTTTATCTAGCGCTCTTTTTAAAAGGCCTCAAATGTCGGAACTCCAATGCCAAGGATGTCATAATATAAACTACAAGTGTTGTTAGACTGACCCAGCAGTACCGTCGTGGCCCCGTGTTGGGCGTCAATGTCACAGTGAGAGAAAAATATGCAGCTAATCCGAGGATGGAGCCCAGGACCTCTTGCTTACTGAGCTAATCGGGCCACTTATTTCTTCATATTGGGTTTAGGTTTTCTGATGCATCCATATCAGACGAAATTTTTAAAAGCAGCAATTTCTGCCATTGCCATAATGTTTCCTAATATATCAAATAATACTTTGATAAAAGTATATTAACTATGTTATTGCATAAATAGTTTCAAAGTCATCTGCTGCACTATTGTGGTAAATGATAACGATTAAAATACCAGGTAAATGGTGAAAGCAGTCGACATATAACACGGAACTATAAGCCACATAATAAGTTAGAGAACACATTTGAATACGTACCTTGTTTATCAAGCTGTTCTTCCGTTATCTGCGCGGGAGCATGAATCGTCAGAACATATATACTTTCAACATCCTGTACACGGACCTTCACATTTTTGGCGAGAAGTGGCGAGTCGCCTGTGGGAATCATGACCGTCAAGTTCCAATCTCTTGGACATTCGTAGCCTATATGGAACTGGTACAATTTGGCGTCGGGGTAACTTACATCGGAAATGTTCATACTTAAAAATCCTGTGAATAATGAATGGAAAGAAATTAGCAATGTTGGGCTAATTATCGTGTGTTGCCCTTACGTAATATGTAAGTTGTTCGTCTGCTTTAGAACCGTCAAAGGTAAACACAAAATTGTAACTTCTGCAAAAGCAAAAGTGTGAATTTTATAACAAGTAAAAACAACAGCGGTCAAAGATACACATGTGTCGCCTGCACATATGTCTGTAACTGAGAGCAGATGAGTTAGCAGTGGTCCGTCCCTACAAACACATACAAACATTCTTGGAAAAGAAGAAATAAACTCTACCTGGACAAGCCTCCATGAGAGCAGAGACTGTTACCAGCCAGTGAGTCCCATTAAAGATCATGTTACCAGCCAACGACCCAAACACCAGCTTTCTCGGCTGGTACACTGCCCGCAGTATAGATGCGTCCTTGTTCAGTCTCACCCCCATGTCAGGCATTTTTGTTCGGTTAAAGATGAGATAGGAACCCCGTTGACCTTCCTCTTGAACAGCCACTAAATCTGGGATTACACGGAGAGGTTGACCTTCACTTGTTGCCATGACAACATTTTTCAAGGACATGTCTTGGCACTTTTGTTTACCTGTCAATGAAGATCAATTAACTAAATATATTCATCAACAAGAATGAACAAACTTTATTACTAAAAATCTTTCATGAACTTTTCGTTTACGTTTTACTATTTTCTTGATACATATGATTTAAAATACCTCTACAGCAGACAATGTTTGAGAAAACATAGTAGAAATAGGTGTTTCAACACTTTCTGATTTCCCATATGATATAATTTGTCATCAGATGTTTTAAACACAGACACATATGTCAATATCATGACATTTTCATGGAAACGTTTCATTCCTGTCCCACTTCAATAATTTGTACTTTTAACTGTATATGTGTGCTAAGTCAATTTAAAAGGCGCATGCCAAATATTTGCTGAGTGTTGGAAACTGTTATCGTAGGAAGTATTTTCTCAAAGCCTTTCCTACGTACAGCAAATCTGCAGCAGACGACTTTGAAGCGGTTTAGTAAAACAAAAATGGAGAATCTCTATATATGAAGGTATAATTACTGAAAATAGTTGAAAACATTGTGGTAAAAGAAAAATATTGCTAGTTTTGAGAGCAATTTCTCCTTTTGCCACAGTGTTTTCAAGAGAAGTCTGCTGCAGATGATACACAATGCGCCTATGGCAGGGAAAGGGTTCATATGACTTGTCTGTATACCCTTGAATAAGAAAACTACCCAGAGAATATCTATATACATGTGAACTGACTTATCGGTAATAGTTGCCATTTATTCTAGGATCTTAGCTGAAAGTGAAGTCACGGTTGAACCATCTTGATTTATCTACTCCTACCTATACTTATGTACTTGTCATAAAAACTATCAATTTATCCTGGTACAGATACAATGACAAACAAAAGTAAAGTAAATGGTGAACATTAAGCAAAAGCCTGAAGAGGACCATGAAGACCCTGCAGCACCTTTGAATTGATTCCATTGCACTAAATGCATACACGGGAAACACTAGTCCTGCCCCCTTGTGACCATGTATTTTAACCAATCAAGATGGCATGAACAATTGTTGGAGATTAAATAGTACATATTTATAAAGCATATTGGGCTCAACCGAGTAAATAAGTCTTACATATATTGACGTTCGATCTAGGGGTTGTAAATCTTTTATTGTCAATCATATTGTCTTTAGAAAACAGGTATTGAATAGTAATGGTAGCATAAAGCCAGCAAAAACAGTGGACTGACTGACTGATTGCCTGATATGATATAATGTATCTCGATACTGGTGATAAACAACCCAAACCAAGAGTTTCAAATATTACTTAAAGCTCTTACCAAACTGTTTACAGTTAACACCAAACGGAACATCTGGCCGCACAAAGACGTAATTCGCAGAGGCAGCAGTGTTGACAAGACGCCGCCCCACAGCCTGATATTTGCCGACTTGGACATCTTGTCCGCCCCATGCTGATTGTACGAAGTCAGGAATTTCTGTCAGATGGGAATTTATGACGATTTCTATGATGTCATCGCTGCAAGAATTGTATAATGCTTTACTATGTAATGAAATACATGTTTCTTCATACAACGACAAAACTTACTAACGTAACAGAGTAAACATAAAAGTGACTCATTTGGAATACAACATAAAACACATTAAGTTAAATCCTTCCCCATAAACAGACGTTTTCTGGCGCCTCTTCAACAGACGACTTATAAAACAGTGTAGCACAAGATTTAAGATTTTATTCAATAATTGTTCTCCGATGTATAGACATCGTTTGCTGCAGATTTGTTTAATATTGGAAAGGGTTAAATAACAGATTAACACACCTCATTTGATTCCATATTGTAAGTATTTGTATTGATACACATTGTAGTGCTTAAAGTGTCAATCAGTCAGCTTCTTTGGCTTATTCACAAGGCAATATATGAGCCGTCCCGCGAAAACCAACATTATGGTCACTGCGTAATGTATGATCAAGATCAGCCTGCGCAGTCTGCACAGGCTAATCCGGGCCGACAGATTCCGTCTCAGGGGGATAGAGGTATAGCGTAATGATTTCTGAAACAGAAAATCCACAGGAGGCGAAAAGTGTCTATTCAGCTTAGCCTGCGCGGCATGCTTAAGCTGATCCGGGACGATACTTTACGCGAAGTCCACAATGTTGGTTTTCTCGCGAGACGGCTCATATTACAATTGAAAGATAATTTGATCAACAATGGTGTCCAATATTTAAAAAAGAAATCACTAGTCAGCCACTTTAAACCATTTAACTGAACTTAAACCTTACATTTTTGATGTTTTTCCCGTCTTTTGCCACATTTCATCACTGTTAACGGCAAGCTCTCTCACAAATGTCTTTTTCTCTTTCCCATGCCAATACACCACGGTATACTGGACTTTAACCAACTCTTGGTCGAGAATAGGCTTCACATGGCATAAGAAAACATCCCCTGTTGGATAGACTGGTCGAAGTTCAAACTGGGCAAGATTTCCCTTGGTGCACCTAGAAAATAATATTCAACTGTCCACTTAGGATACAACTTACATTTTTGGGTAGACCTTCGACCTAATTTGATATTTTATAGTTGTTTGTTTTGAAAACGTCTAAGGAAACTTATGGACTGTCTGTAAAATGGTTGCACAACCCCATATTGAAATAACATTCCAATCCAGTTTCATGTTTCTTAATTAAAAATTGAATGTTAAACTTTGGTTACATTCCAATACAGTTTCATGTTTCTTAATTAATTAAAAATTGAATCTTAAACTTTGGCTATTTTTCTTTTGGAAGCACATTACTACACTATGTAAAGTATTTGGCTATGACCTGCAGAACCCCGGTAGCTCAGTCGTTAGTGACGAGGGCTGTCAATCAAGGGGTTGTGAGTTCGAATCCCAGCTCAGCCAACATTCTTTCCAGCGTTTGATAAAAGTCACTGTGACAAGCGTCATTCGTCTTTCACCAATGGGCTAACAGTCTATGTGGAAAAGCAGCCAGTTGCTTGGAGAGTATGTTGTTTGGAGTACTGGTGCGAGAAAGCCAGGAAACACATGAGTAAGTGAACTGGCCGCCGTACTATGAAAATTGTTCAAAACGACATTAAGCTCCAATCAATTAAACATAGCTATGACCTGATAGTGATTCAAACTCTTGTTTTCCGCTCGCAAGACTGACGCTCAAACCACTTTGTGAGGCTCTTATTTTATCAATGGAACAGTTTAACCAGACCTTAAGAATTCCCCATTTGCAGACATATTTTTATATATCTGCAGCAGACGATTTTCTGAAAAACTGTCACAAACGCAGATACTTTTCAATAGCAGCTAACTCTGTCTTTGCTAAAATACTTGAAACTCTTGTCAATAAATATATATTTGTCGATGTTTGACTAAGTGACGTAATAATTTGATTGACTCTATCCCTAACCTTAACATTTTACATCCGTCATCATGGTACATGTTATTCTGACATTCATCGCGACATTTTCATTCGCGTAGCAACTTAGACAGAGAGGAATTCTTCATGACCGATCACTTTCGTCCATGGCTTTGACCATACATTCGTCATTGTTTGACTAGGTGACCTAATAATTGTATTGACTATATACCTTACCTTATAACTTTACAGCTGTCATCATGGTAATTCTGACATTCATCACGACATTTTTCATTCGCGCAGCAACTTAAACAGAGAGGAAGTCTTGGTGACCGATCACTTTCGTCCGTGGCCTTGACCATACATTCGTCATTGTTCGACGGCATCTCTTGGACACAGTTCCGAGAACAATTCTCACAAGCCTGATGTCTTTGGGCACATCTGAAACAAAAAAGGAAATAACATTAGTATTATATGATCTATAAAATAAATGCTCTCTGTATATTCCAGAAATTGAATGATGAAACCAAATATGTTTCTGAATGCTTTCTGAAGACTCTGCAGCAATTGACTTTTGGAAACATTGTGACAAAAGGAGAAATTTCTCCATTTGCCACAAGGTTTTCAACTCAATCTAATAATTTAACTTTTATTCATGGAGTTTTTACAGGTTTTTTAAGATATATGTTTAAAGTAGTCTGCTGCACATGTGATTTATGTGGGAAAGGGTTAACCATTCCCAACACATCATTTTGCACTTTTTATGTGTTTTATAGCAACAACAACAAAAAAAAAAATTGATCTTTTGGATTAAATTGAAAACTATTTTCAGGCATGAATTCAGGCTTAATCCAAGGCTTTCTGATATTTTCTTTTCAGGGCTGACAGTTGTAGAATACATGTACTAGGAATGACATGAAATGAAAGTGTTTAACCTTTTCCCGCATACGACAATTCTGCAGCGGACGACTTTGAACATATTTTGTAAAAAAATGAAAAATGTCTTTAACTGAATGGATACATGTAACCTATGACTAAAAGTGGAAAACATTGTGGCAAAAGGAGAAATTGCTCGTTATGTTTTCAAAATGCCGTCTGCTGCAGAGGCATCAGAAAGCGTCTATATGAGGGAATGGGTTAATGATATGATATTTTAAGAATAATCTGCTTTGAAAATAATTCAGAAAGTAAATGCAACTTGTAAACAACTTAATATAACAATTTTATTTCAAGTTTATACAAAGATGGCAAAATGAAAGATTACTTTTTAAAAAGTGTCTGCATGAATATATACGTAAATAATTCATAATACAATGAATTCCTGATCACATTAAAGCTGAAACGAATGTTTAAAGGATCATATAATGATAATAAAGTCTGCCATTAAGCCTTTCCCACAAACAGACGCTTTATGATACCTCTGCATCCGACGAATTTTAAAAATATTGTGGCAAAAGGTAGCATTGCTCATGATGAGAAATTTCTCCTTTTGTCACTATATTTTTGACTATATTCAATAAGTGTTCTTTAGTTTAAAGAGACTTCCACTGTTTTTGACAAAATGTTTGTAAAGTCGACTTCTACAGAGCTGCTGTACGTGGGAAGGTGTTAACACACAACTACAACCAGTTTAACCAAAGCAAGAATGACATACAGACAACTAAACGACAGAGTTCTTATCCCTAAATCTCCATTGTCAAGGCAAGTGAGACAAGAAAATCCATGCAGACACAATTTGATGAATCTTTAGCAGACCAATCCTGAAAACATTGTGGAAAAAGGAGAAAGTGCTCATGATGAGCAATTTTTCCTCTAATAACAATGTTTTTAATTTTATTTAAATGATTGTATTACCTCGCATACTGCAATATACTGTTAAAACTCATTGTATGACTCACCTTTTATCGCGTTCTTGCCATGTGGTTTCTGTCTGTTCATAGTTTTCTGATCTTAGATTTTGGAACACGTCAATCAGCGGGCCAGGTTCCGTACAGAAGACAGACCGTTGGGCTGTGTTATCCACAGAGGGGAAGTTGTTTGGATCTCCATCACACTTTTCTATGCTCTCCAGACCTTGAGATGTATTGCCTTTGTAAGATACACCCTGAGAAAGGAAAACGGACATAGGATCAGAGATATCGCGAGTATCTCCCATCATATTTGCCGCGAGTACCGGTTATATATCCGTCGGGAAAAGTTAACTCTTTCAGCGCCAAAGGCAATATTGAGGTTTTTGCAAACAATACTGATATAGGCGAGTCAGCTCGTAACGAGCTGTCTCACCCGAAATCAGCATTGTTTGCCTTTTATTTATCAAAATAGTCCAAACGTTTATTAACATGAGAAATGGAGACACCCGATTTTGAACATGGAAGAGTCTACTTGAAACAATTCGGCGCTGAAAGAGTTAATTTCAAGTCTAATGATGTTGCTACATAATCACAGCCAAATAACCCTTTATCAGTTATAGACCCGTTTTGACAAGTCTGAAGCAGACTGCTTTTGAAAACATTGTAACAAAAGAAGAAATTGATCATAAAGAGCAATTTATACTTTTGCCACAATATTTTCAACTCTATTAAATAATCGTACTTACATTTTTAGAGATTTTCCATATTTTTGACTAAATGTTTTCAGAGTCGTCTGCTGCAGATTGTCTTTGGGAGGGGTTAATAAATTTAAACACACTTCAGAAATAAAAACAATGATTTGCGTTCATGGATGAAATGGATAAGAGCTGTTGTTGTCAAGGTGAAATAAACGATATTTGCTTTGCTTATTTGTTTGAAGGACTTTTTATTATTCTAGCAGCAGTTATTTCAGTTATATCACTGCGTTTCTTGGGTAAAATATCAGTAGGCCCTACTGGGGGAAGCCATGACCAACATTTAATCCATCCATGTTTTTCAAAGGATCGGAATAATGTGAACAATTTGGAGTTATTAACTCATTTTGTGGTCAGGTAAGCTAATACAATAGGCCCAGTAGGGCCAGTATCGCCCCACTGCCATTAGGCAAATATTAAATCTCCAAACAGCCCCGCCCCCTGGTAGCCATGTTTTTTGACCAATCACCATGGCTTGAAGGAATCTCGTAGAGTGTCAACCAAGGAACATTTCTGCAAGATTATTTGAAAATCGGTCAAATAGTTTGGAGAAGATTTTTAAAGATTTCACTAAAGCCAATATAAGGCAACAGCCCCGCCCCCTGGCAGCCATATTTTAGACCAATCAACATGGCTTGGTTGAATCTGATTGAGAGTCACCTAAGGAAAATTTCTACAAAATTATTTGAAAATCGACCAGATACTTTCTTCCAAGAAGAGTTTTCACTTTAGCCATATAGGCAAAACAGCCCTGCCCCCTGGTGGCCAGTTTATCAACCAATCAACATGGTTTGAAGGAATCTGATAGAGGGTCACCCAACACAAATTTCAAAGGAACATTTCTACAAAATTATTTGAAAATCTGCCAACAAGAATTTTAAAGTCTTATTCATTTGGTTGCAATGGAAACCAGAATTCTGCATGGATCCCAACAAAATGAAGGAATTATGGTAAGGTCATTGAGAGTAGGCTTTCTGTGAAGTTTCATCCCAATTGACCAACAGGTTACTGAGGAGAAGATGTTGACGGACGACAGACGACGGACGACAGACGACGGACGACGGACAAAGGGCGATCACAATAACTTACCTTGAGCACTTCGTGCTCATGTGAGCTAAATATGAGATAAAACCCACATCAACCAAACTAGTTCACTTACCATGTGTCTTATATATGTCAGGTTGTACATTTTCGGTACAGGATAGGCACACTTATCGAGAATATGTCGATGTCTGACCAAATCCGAGTCAAGTACCGCATCAGAATGATTAAATGAATCAAACAGGCTAATTGGTTTGAAGTATTTGATCTCCAAGTTTATCCAAGACTCTGCACCTATTCCTTAAAAATAATAATACAGGGATTTATATTTACCATAATCCTAAAATAGAATAATACAGGGGTTTATATTTACCATAAACCTAAAATAGTTTTCACTATAGCCATATAAGGTAAAATGTTTTTCGACCAATCAAAATGGCTTGAAGGAATCTGATAGTGGGTCACTTAAGGATCATTTCTACGAAATTATTTGAAAATCGGCTTGACACTTTCGGAGGAGAAGATGTTTTAAGTTTTCACTATATCCATATATGGCAGAATAGTCCCGCCCCCTGGCGGCCATGTTTTTCGACCAATCAATATGGCTTAAAGGAATCTGATAGAGGAACATTTCTACAAAATGACTAAAATCTGCCTACCAGTTTAGGAGAAGAAGAATCTTAAAGTTATTTTGTTTTGTTGCCATGGAAACCAGAATTCTGCATGGATCCCAAAATGTTAAGGAATTCTGGTGTGGTCATTGAGAGGATGCTTTCTATGAAGTTTCATCTCAATTGACCCACTGGTTACTGAGGAGAAGATGTTGACGGACGACGGACAAAAGGTTTCACAATTACTCACCTTGAGCACTTCGTGCTCAGGTGAGCTAAAAAGAATAATACAGGGGTTTATATTAACCCTTATCCTGAAGCAGGTGATTTAATACAGTTAAATCTGTGTTAAAGACCACCTTTTTATAGCGATTCCCTGTCTATAACAACCACCCTTTTAATTTCCTAATTACTCATATTCTGCATTAATGAACCTGTAATTAAAGATCACCTGTAAACAAAGACCATATTGTTCTCTTTCCGTGGGTGGTCTTTAATTAGAGGTTGGACTGTACATTGAAGAAAAATGAGTAATTATACTATATGATTTACTTCTCCTTTTTCACAAATTGTCTTATTTCAGAAATTATGTCCGATCCTTTATGTGTCAATGGTAACATATAACAACTCTTAATATCCTGTACCTGTTGAGTCCTTTTTCAGTTTAATTGTGACACCACTCGAGTCTAATGAGCTGTATGGAATTTCTTCGAACTCTCCTCCAACTGCTGTTAGATCGTCCAGTATAAGGTTAGAGGATAACATTGGGGCTGGAAGAGTGGACATATCTGAAACAGGGAAAATTAACAGGATGTCAAAGAACACCAACAGTAATATTCGAATATTGACTTGAACTTATATTTGGAGGGTCTCTAAGGTAACTCTTTCAGCGCCGAATTGTTTAAAGTAGACTCTTCCATGCTCAAAATTGGGTGTGTCCATTTCTCAATTTATGAAAGTTTTGGACTATTTTGGTAACTAAAAGGCAAACAATGCTGATTTCAGGTGAAACAGCTCGTTACGAGCTGACTCGCCTGAATCAGTATTGTTTGCAATAAGCTCAATATTACCTTTGGCGCTGAAAGGGTTAAACTTATTTATTTTTACATCGATTGCGAAACAAGCTTTAAGCTTATATCAATCACGCCCGATGTCTGCTTCCTGGATACTTAACCAGTACTCCAACCGTTTGTGTGGAAAAATCCCAAAGTCAGGACCCGCTAATCACGAGGTTCTCCGGGAAGGTCTCTTAAATTGATATACCAAAAATCAATCAGCTTATACATTTTCCTAAAGAGGTCAATTAACCCTTCCCATTTACAGAAACAATTTGACACATCTGCAGCAAACGAATGTTATGAACATTGCTGCACACTGAGCAATTTCCCCTTTTGTCACAATGTTGTCAACTGTTTTCAATAAATATCTTTTCATTTATTGATATGTTTTCATAACATATGTTTCATATATTTGTGCATATCTTTTCATATATTTCCGCATATGTTGTGCATATGTTTTCATATATTAACGCATATGTTTTCATACATTTGCGCATATGTTTGCAAAATCTTAAGCTGTTGATGTCTGACATTTGGGTAAAGAAAAACTGTTAGATGTTAGTTGTACAT
Organism: Serripes groenlandicus; assembly: GCA_031761405.1. NCBI lineage: Eukaryota > Metazoa > Mollusca > Bivalvia > Cardiida > Cardiidae > Serripes > Serripes groenlandicus. The sequence goes on along the minus strand of JASEVX010000008.1, from coordinate 35,552,934 downwards.
GCATATATCATATAATTATAAAGTATAACATTGCGGTATAAGAACAGTAGAATTATTTATGTAGGAAGAGTCAGGGTTCATTTATAAGCTCATCAGCACAGTTTGAGCAAACTATGTATTACAGTTTATTGTTCATTACTAAAATGCTTAAATGTTTGGTAATGGTATGACCCGGCTGAGGATCAAATCAGCGACATAACTGCAGCAGTCACTTTTGAAATTGTTAACCCTTACCCTCATACGACAATTCTGCGGCAGACGAATTTGAACATATTTTGTCAACAAATAGAAAATCTCTATAATTGAATGGATAACCTACGACTAAAAGTGGAAAACATTGTGGCAAAATGAGAAATTGTTCCTTTTGAGCAATTTCTTCTTTTGTCACTATATTTTCAAAACACCGTCTGCTGCAGAGGCGTCATAAAGCGTCTATATGAGGTGAAGGGTTAAATGTTTAGTCCTGGTTGTTCTTGATTGCAACCAGGGGTTGTGAGTTCGAATTCCAGCTCGGCCAACTTTCTTTCCGACGTTTGACAAAAGTCATTGCGACATGCGTCATTCGTCTTCCACCATTTTGCTATGTCTACGTGGAAAAGCAGCCAGTTGCTTGGGAAGATTGTTATGTGGAGAACTGGCATGAGAAAACCAGGAAACACATTAGTAGGTAAACTGGCCGCTGTGATATGTTATTAACGGCGTAAAAAACCCAATCAATCAATGGACACATCCAGATGATATTGCGCAAATGTACAGGCTGGTTTCTAAGTAAAAAAGGTTCGTCTCTGTGTGCTGTGGCAATTATCTAGATTGTACTAACCTTTACAGACTCTGTTCTCATAGGCAGAACACTGCGTGAACTCGTACTCATTGTTCGTGGCGTTACACGGAGGATCGCAAACTGAAAACAGCAATACAATAAACACAAATCCTTATTATACAAGTCGATGTGTCTGCAACAGACGACTTTAGAAAACATTTTGAACTTCTCAAAGGAAGCAACGCGGACATTAAGGAAACGATCATTCATTCAGATCAATGGTTAACTGAGTTGTTTAGTGTGGAATGTATTGAGGTTCATTGGACATTTTAAAACAAAAGTGCAGCAGAACAGTTTTATACATTCTGGATAAGCAGAACAATTGTGATGCATCTGTAGCAGAAGGCTTATGAAAATAGTGTGGAAAAGTGTGATTTTGCTCACAATGAGCAATTTATTCTTTCAATCCTTTCCCTCATACGACAATTCTGCAGCAGACGACTTTGAACGTATTTTGTTAAAACATAGAAAATCTCCATAATTGAATGGATAACCTATGACAAAAAGTGTAAAACATTGTGGCAAAAGGAGAAATGGCACGTTTTGTGCAATTTCTTCTTTTGTCACTATGTTTTCAAAAAGCCGTCTGCTGCAGAGGCGTCAGAAAGCGTCTATATGAGGGAAAGGGTTAACACAATATTTTCTACTCTCCTTAAAAAACAGAACTTTCATCTACAGAGTGTTATCTGCTGCAGAATTGTATATGGAAACAAGTTAAAATCATACATTATACCAATGGTGCCATACTGAATAGATACGAAATGAAAGAAAAGTAAGCATGCATGCATTAACACAGGCTAACATATTATAATTCCTAGGCAGAAAAGCCTTTTCGTCTGATTTTTATAACATTTTTGAAAATGAAATATATATTTATTCACATAAAGGTTTTCTAGCAAGAATTGCGTATATGTTCCAATTATGAAAACACATCTGTTTATAAGATTACATCCTCTGTCAACAGGGGCTATAACTCTCAAGTACTTCAAGCACAATCACATTGGTATTCACTGAGTAAAATGTCATGATAATGGATAACATACTGATGACATTGTAATTAAACGTCTGAATCAATGCCATTGATAGACATTCGGACAGATCGAGGGCTTGGCGTGAAACGGTTGTAACTAAAATCCTATTTTGAAAACCCTGGTTTAGGGGCAATTTTGACCCCTTTGTAAACAATGCAAATTTAGGTGCCATTGCTCAGAACGAGCAATGGGACCAAAATTTACATTGTTTACCAAGAAAAATGATTTAACGCTTATAAAGACTTTATGGCGAGGTGATTAACCTTGGTAAAAAAATACAAATTTTAGTGACAACCATTTCACGCCAAGCCCTCGAGATGGTCTGACAGAAGCAATATTTTACAAAATATTGAGTGTGCAATTAAGACGTATGTCCTACAATGTCAAGATTGTATTTTCTCTGTATTATCAGGTGTTTTGTGTAATGTAGAACAATATTATCTACACTGACACATTTAAGCCAGGAGGCAAAACACAACGAGCCGACCCACGAAAGAATCATTACTCTATACCTGTATTCACCTGAGACGGAATGTTTCGACCCGGGTCAGTCTGCACATATTATAATTCATAGGCAGAAAAGCCTGCGCAGGCTGATCTAGGTCAATACTTTACGCAAAGGCCATTATGTTGATTTTCTCGCGGGACGGCTAAGTTATAATCTAGTTTGTGAACAATCAAGAAACAGAAAAGTCTGCGCACATGCATAGTCTTACCACAGCATTAACTAATTGCCTATGTGTAATGTTGCCATGGATGCAACTTCTGATATAAACTAGAAGTGTAGCTCAACCTACTGTAATATCATATTTAAGGATATCATGAAAAGTATTGCCCAATATATCTCATTTACGATTGATCTGAAAATCTATAGAATGCTCACATTTTACATTTTGCAAAAAACAAAATGATTATGAATGTCTGACACCGAGTCTTTGTTACGGGCACAAAAATAAATACAGCATGCAGTAGTGAAACATATATACATATCATATCGAGGGCTTGGCGTGAAACGGTTGTAACTAAAAACCTATTTTGAAATCCCTGGTTTAGGGGCAATTTTGAACCTTTTGTAAACAATGCAAATTTAGGTGCCATTACTCAGAACGAGCAATGGCACATAAATTTCCATTGTTTACCAAGACAAATGATTTAACGCTTATAAAGACTTTATGGCGAGGGGATTAACTTGATAAACAAGTATAAATTTTAGTTACAACCGTTTCACACCAAGCCCTCGATATTGAAGATGAAACACAATTCTGCTACTGGGGGTCATAAACTTAATTCTAACACACTGTTTCACTTTGTACTTTTATATGGCATGATTCACAATTCTTTGTGACAGCTGTTTAACACCTCTGCAGTTTAGGACCTTTGACAACAACATTGTTGGATAAAAAAGAAGTGTTCCTTTTTTCGCAACGTTTTAAACTATGTACCAAAATTATACTTCCAAATTTTCTTTTGTTACATTTTCTCTCATAACAGTCAAAGATTAACCCTTTTCCACCTACAACAAATCTGCAGCAAAACGCTTTGAAAACATCTTGACTAAATCATGGATAATTTACATAAATGAAAGCCTATTTATTGAATACAGTTGAACAAATTGTGATAAAAGAGAAATTGCTCCCTATGTGCAGGAGCAATAAAAAGATGACTACATGTAGCACTCTAATGTCAGAAAATCACAGAAATAAACATCACAGTAATAGTTGACTGGTATGGCCACCAGATTCTTGACTTTCCATATTAATAACACAAGGTGACCTTGGTGCAAGAAGACTAAACAAGCAAATTCAGAGAATCATGGTCCCCCGCCAGGGTCAAGGTCACAAAAATTGGTATTGATGGAAAGGGGTTGTCACAAGGAATACACATGTGAAATATGAAAGCAGTACCTATTACGGTTCAGAAGTTATGACCAAGGTTAAAGTTTTTGTGACAGCGTGACTGACGGACGGACTGACTGACTGACTGACGAATGAGAAATAATAGTCCCCAGCTTTCGCTAAAAGCGGACAATAATCATCTATATTGCATTGTACTTATCGACAACTTGTACTGAGGTGACGGGCTACCTTTAACGAAAAATAGATTTACAATGACCTTGGAGTCAGCTCCATAATTCGTTTTTATTTTTTGATTAGTATAATATGTGCCACATGGTCCAATTAGATAGCTAGATTCAACGGCATTCGATAATAATATTTTGCATCAGAGGAAACATTTACCATTTCCCAGTTGCAGACGCATTAAGACAATTTGTCAGAATAAGACATTTGAAAACACAGTGGCAAAAAGAGAAATTGCTTAGATTAAGCAGCTTCTCTTTTTGCCTAAATTCTTTCAACGCTTTTGAATACTTTATACCCTCATTTATAGAGATATTTCGTATTTACTATTAAATTAATGTCATCTATTGCAAATATGTTGTGTGTAGGAAATGGCTAATAGTTACTAGTTACAAGCCCATGTGCAACTTTTAAATATTTGATGGTGGACCAGTCTACATGAACAAAACAATAACAAGCCGACTTACTTCTGCATGCAGCATCAGTCTTATTCGAACAACGCTGTTTCATATAATAATTCTCACCACAGGTTTTGGTGCACTCTGAAACAGTATCAATATAAATGTGTCAACACAAAAAACAAACTAAAATATACTGCTACATAACTAAACAAAATCTGACACGAACTCGAGATGTTGGTGTTCACTTTCCCGTCACGAGATATAAGTTGCCTACCTGCATTGGGCATATACTCACTAAGTGGACATTGCATTACTGTTCAATGCTCTAATTTGAGTTAAAATATTTTCTTATTGAGAACTTACAGTATTTCTATTGGTCAATTTCCCTGCAATTAAAATCTCATTGTTAGAAGTGTTTAATTTGAATGATATAAAGTGAAAAATTCTAACATCTAGAAAATTAAAGTCAGTTTTGATACAGGGGTAACACGATTGTTAAAAGGCTGATTCTGATCATGATTATTCATTGCAGACAATTTTTGGGTGAGAATGTTTCAACTCTATTAGATAATTATTTTTCTTTTAGAAAACTTTCCATACTTTTCTCTAGATATTTTCAAATTCGACTGCTGCATATTTGATGAATTTGGAACTTTTAATTAAAGCCTCTTTTCAGTATTTGTTCTAATGTGTTTGTTTAACCCTTTCCTACATATTCAAAATCTGAAACAGATATACTTTGATAAATCTATGCAAAATTATGATGCATCTGTAATGAAACTTTTGAAAGAAGTTGAAAATGAGTAAAAATTCGTCTTCATGTGGGTTAAACTGAGTGAAAAAAAATAATGAAGCAGCATCTGACATTCTTGTTTGACTTTTAATGAGAGAAAGAGTAAAGACACTAACTACAACAATGACTAAAATAACAACTATTAAAAACCACAAGTTTCACAAAATCACAAGACGACACAGCTGATTTGACAAAAACAGTGATTTTTTAATCTATTGTACATGCAAATTTGAAAGAACTTAACACAATTCTAAAACAGTTTATTATTGTGCATAATATACCATTCCTAAGAACCAGATGACTGAGAGTCATTTCAAAAGGTGTCTGCGTTTTAATCACATCACATCTGCAGACGACGACTTTTGAAAATGTAGCAAAAGGAGAAAATGCTCAGAATCAGAAATTTCACCTTTTGCCTACATGTTTTCAACTACATGTTTATTCAATAGTTAACTTTCATCTAAAACATTTTCGAAATAATGTGCCTCAAAGTTGTATTCTGCTGATTTATTATATGAGAAAAATGCTAAACATTGACCTCATGTGACATTTCAAACGTCATCTGCTTTTATAACATTTATGAGATATTTTATGAGAAGAGCAGGCATTGCACATGTTGAGCAATTTATCCAAGTTATCACATGTTGTCACAAATGTATGTGTACTTGAGATAAGTTATGTTATGATAATGAAATTGGTATGCACCTCATTCTCAGAAGCATGTTTGACAAATGAGCCATTCCACGAGAAAACCAGCATTGTGTACTCTGCGTAAAGCATCGACCCGGATCAGCCTTAGCATGTCGTACAGGCTAACCCAGACAAACAATTTTCGCCTCCTGTGGATTTTCAGTTTCACGAATCATTACTCTTTACCTTTATCCCCCTGAGATGGAATGTGTCGGTCCGGATTAGCCGAATCATTTAAAATAAAGATGTCTCGCTATACATTCGGATTAATTGATTTTAATTGTTTGGAATTATACTCTGCTTTCAAAAACAAAATCAGCTACAGTCTAATCTGTGTCTAAATACCGTACATGGGAAGAGAACAATCTGGTCTCTGTTCACAGTTGGTCTTTAATTAAAATGTCATTTGTGCAGAAAATTAGTTATTGGGAAATTAAAAGAGTGGTTGCTTTTCCTGTCTAAAGCAACCAAAGGTGGTCTTTGGCACAGGTTTGACTGTATATCACGGTTTCTGGGTAGGTTACATGTACCAGTACTGGTTCATTTATCCTGACACTAGTCAGTCAGTCGTATGGCTAACCCCGCCACCCTGAGCACCAAAGAGGGAAGCAATTACGACCATTTACAGTTCATAGTCAATTTTTAGAAATACATGTATCAAGATAAGAAAAAGTTGATTAGGGCAGCCAACAGTACAGAGCCTTGTCTGATGCCATGGATGTGCCGGCTGACCTTGCTATACACGGATGTTTCTTGCTTCACAATTCGAATCCTGCAGTTACAGAGTTAACAAGAGAGGGTTGGAGCGAGCAAACGCCAACGCTCGTCCGTATTTTTAAGTTGAAAAGTGGCCATTACGGAATTATTATTAAAGCCAGAGTTATGTGACTTGGTATAGGCATGCATATTGTTTCTAGAAACATGTGAACCAAGTTTCATATGAATATTTGTAACTGTTTTTGAAGTATGAGGTAAGGTTAAAGTTTTGTGACAACGCTGAAGCCATGGGTATCAAATTGGCCAGACTTATTTTCTTCGAAAAACAGAAGAACTAAAATTGTATTATTATTACATGGTATGGAAATCTCTGATAGTTATACTGAAGTCTCCGCTTTGGACTATTGTAACTATCCCTTGAAGGCTATGTGAAATCAATGTTTACCTTTGCAGACTTTGGGGTCATCCTTTCTGCATGGTTGAACTTCGTAAGTTCCCTTCTCGCAGTCCACAGAACAGTCTAAAAACAACAATATATTATTGGTTAAAATAATGGATATGCGCAAAGCCATTACTTCACATACTATTTCAAATGTTGTCCACTTTACAATAAACAGATGAATAAGTTTAAACATCTGGAAATATGGCAGTAACTATTGCTGAACAAATTGCAATTAAATGTGAAATTTCTTGTTTTGACCAATTTCACCTTTTATTGCAATGTTTTAAAAAGTCGTCTTCAACAGCAGGCATCAAATGTCGTCAGTGTTAAGTAATGGGTTAAATAAAAAAATAAAATACTTTTCATATCTATGGATACTGTTGCTTCCCAAATGGGTCCCATAATCCGTTTAAACATACAAGAAATCTGCAGGAGAATCCTTGGAAAGCCACAAGGCCAAACCCTGGAAATTCATTCCGTGCGTAAGTAGTTGAAACTTTTGAAGTTGATATCATTGTGGCAAGGCGGTTAATTGCTCACTATGAGCATTTGTTATTTAAGCTTATTCAAACATTATTAACTACACATTTGTCATAATAAACGAATATTTTATTTCTTATAAAAGCTGTACATCACATAACTTACCTTAACATTTGTCACTTAAGCTGAATATAAAACGTTCTTAGTTAAACATTTGTCATTAAAGCTGTACATATTAAATCTTCCCTAGCTGTATATCTTATATGTTCTAACCTAAACATCTGACATTAATGCCAAATGTTTTAAATCTTACGTTATCGTTTGTAAATAAGTCTGTGCACATTATAGTGTCCTTCGTAAATATTTGTAATCTAAGCTCAACATGAACCTGTGTTACCTAAACAGTTATACTTAAAGGTAAACATCGCATAATTATCTTATCTAAACATTTGTCATTAAAACTAAACATATGACACCTTACCGAAACATTTTTCATTAACTCTTTCAGCGACAAAGGCAATATTGAGCTTTTTGCAAACAATACAGATTCAAGTGAGGCAGCTCGTAACGAGCTGTCTCACCTGAAATCTGCATTGTTTGGCTGTAAGTTATCAAGATATTCCAAAAATCCTATAACATGAAAATAGTTTCGTCCGGGTTTGAACATGGAAGAGTCTACTTTAAACAATTCGGCGCTGAAAGGGTTAAAGCTGTACATCTGATATCTTACCTAAACATTTTTCATTAAAGTTGTACATCTTATATCTTGCCAAACACAGACAGTCATATGATCCAGGATAATTTGCACAGCCAGATTGAGGGTGGGGACACCTTGACATGCCGTTCTGACACTCATTTAAATCTGTAAAGTACGAAACAATCAAAGAACTGTAGGTATAGCTAGATTACATATGAAACAGGATAACTTGCACAGCTAGACTGAGCATGGAAACACCGCAATGTGCCGTTCAAACTCTCTTTAAATCTGTCAAGTATCAATAATCAATATTTAAGAGCAAAAAAAATGAATAATCTTTTGCAAGAAACTTTTTGTTTTTTTAAATAGTTTGGTTTAATGCCATTTTCACTTGTATCACTCCGGTAATTACATAACTCTACACTTTTTGTTCAGTTATTATTGCGAAACGTTACAAGTGCACCTTAGTAAAAACAAATAGAACAGGTATGTGATCATAATGACTGGTCTTACAAAGAAATTGCAGAATTTTCTAATGAAATATCATGTTAAAAGGAAGTTCCTGTTATCATTTATGAACAATAGGTAATGAAGGTCAGTGTTTTATCAAAGTGATATGACATCACGGAACGTGACGTAGATAAATACTAGGATCCATTGAAAACTGTTGACATTTCTGAACGAAGTTAAATCATGCTTGCTTGCAACTTAAATAAGATGACTGGAAAAAATGGTTTTATTTAACCGTAATGCTATATGTGTAGTTTGTTTTGGCATTGGAAATCTGTAAGGGGGTAATCATGAACCATAAAGCATGTTTAATGTTAACTAACCATTCACTCTTGAAACCTTTGAACCTTTTTTTTAAACGACGCCCGATTTTTTTAATGTAAAAAATCCTGTAACAATGCAAGAAACAAATACTTTAATTTTCGACTTTCTCCCCAATTGTTCACGACTGAAGTTACTCTAAATTGTCATACCTAAACATTCACCTCCCTTCATCTCGTAACCATGGTTACATATGCATTCCCCTGTATTATCATCACATCCATGGAAACAGCGTTTGTTCGAACACCAGGTGGAGTTAAAGTTGTTTAAAATTGGATCATTTGCACCTAAAACAGAAAAATGTACAGAATTTCACATAAAAAGGTTATCATAGAAAGAATAAAATTAAACGGAGATATGATATTTTCAACAGTCGGTTATTTGGAAACCTCGTGTTTAAATGTTGTACTTCAATTTTGTGGTACGGGTATCAACCCTTTCCAACATACAACACATATGAAGCAAACGACTTTGAAAGCATTTCGGCAAAAATATTGAAAATTCCCATTTATTAAGGTACATGTACATATATAATTATTGAAGTGAGTTTAAAACAGTGTAACAAATGGAGAAATTGCTCGTTTTGTGTAATTCCTCCTTTTGCCATAATGTTTTCGAAATTAATCCGTTGCATAGGTGTCAGAAAGTGTCAATAAGTGGGAAGGGGTTAACTTAAATGATTAATCTTCAAAAAATGTAATTATGAGGTAGTTGAGCACTGTGTGATGCGTACTGATATTTCATGATGTTAGTAATGTTAGGGGCTTTGACGGTGGATGTTTAGCAGAACTTCAATTTGTTCAGGCCGACATTTCAATCATCCATGATCGGGTGACAAACCAGTGCTAGAACTGGAAATGTACCTTGTCATTACTGCAGCCAGCATGGATTGACAACAGTATGAATCAAGAATGCCCTGTTCCTAACGCTAGCTACAGTGGATTCCATTAACATTATCTCACATGTCATAAAGAAATGAATTAAAATCATACTTACTTAACCATTTCATTGTGTTATACGTGTGTAAAGTCACCATTTTCCCAACCCCAGTATACACAGTACTGTTTTTGTAGGGAAACGACGGAGGTACATATACAATAATGTTGACCTGCGTCTCTTTTGTGTCGGTTATACAATACACCCCGGACATTACACTAAGAACAGTCAAAGTGGTCAACATCGTTAAATGGAGACTGAAATGTAGAATAACATAGATGTGTATTAATCATTTCTCTGAAATGTTGTGTCTGTGTCTTGAATCATTTACTCTTAATATAACAGTTATCTTTTGGTAACATTTAAATAGAAAGTACCCATTTTGTTTGTGGTTTTAACCCTTTTCCTGATATAGACACCCTTTTTTTGCAGCAGTTAAATTTTGAGAAACATATGACTAATCTGCAGTACAGTCTATTTCTTTATAGTCTTTTAAAAGTAAGGGTCATTTTGGGAAAAATAATACAGCCAGAGTTATGAGACTTGGTACCTATAAACATGTGGACCATGACATGATGTTTCATTTGAAAATATTGAACGTTTTGTTTTAGTTATAAGGTAGGTTAAAGTGTTGTCACGATGAGGACGCCAAGGGTATCACAATAGCCCGACTTTCTTTCATCGAAAAACAGACTAGCTAGAAAATGTTTAAGTGAACTCACTGTTTCGGACCTCTTGGTCCTCCCTTTTTACTTCCACCACTACTTCGTCTCTCTCTGGTTCCCTTCTCCTCTTCCTTTTTCCTTGGGCCATGTGCTCCCCTAGGGTCCACTCCATTGCCCCTTTTAGGTGACTGTGTGACCCTGGGTTCTATGTATTCACCTTGTCTTGCTAAATGGGTAATCCTGGGCTCTACATATTCTCCGTCATCCCTTGAAATAAATTATGGATTTTTTCATTCACTTACCAGCTGCAGATGCCTTTCGACACATTCACAGCAGGCAATACTTAATCAAAGCACTGAGAGTGTTGACAGCATGGGGCTACTGCAGATTAAATTTGGGTATGTAAATACCGATCCCGAGTCTGTATACACGAACACATACAAATATACTAAAAGGTGATACACACTACATGTACTTCACTTAATTATGCACATCTGCTATCTTGGTAGTTCCTGATTTTAGCACACTTACTGGTTTACAATTAATATTAGTCGTTATTTGTCTTATGCCATTAACAAATAAACATGTCATAACAAAAAATGTGAAGGTGTATTAACACCTAACCCACTCATTTTGATGTATAAATTAATTACATTATCTTTCGGTCTTTCCACGGAGGACATTTTAATGCCTAAGATGGTTGGTTTTAACTTATTTCAGTTCGTATGGACAGAAGAACGCATATACATAATTAATGTTTATATCGCGAAGATGAAACGGTGTCTAAATAAGTATTGCTGATACAAATCTAACTCGCATTAAATCAACTCCTCTTACGATTAATTCTCACGAACTGTGAGAATTGTAAGATCTTACGAAATTGTGTGATTCTAGCGCCACACTGGTAACGAATAACAAGAGCTGTCGGAGGACAGCGCGCTCGACTATTCCACCGCTTATTAGTTACTGAGATAAGGACTCTAATGTAGTTGCATGCAGAACATTAAGCAGAATTTCTTAAAGGGTGATGAATTGGATTATATGCAGGATAGAGTTATCAAACTTGTTTATTTACACAGGGTTGATGGTTGAGAAGGGACGTATAACGTTTAAATGGCATGCATCAAGTAGTAACTAAGATATGGACTCTTAATGTAGTTGCACGCAAAACTTGAACCATCATTTCTAAGTGAAGAAGAGCAATAATTTGCATAATATGCAGGATAGAGTTATCTTACTTTGTTGTGTATATAGTTGTAACACTTGCAAGGGTTGTTTAAAGTTTTAATACAAAGCTTCAAGAAGTTACTGAGATATGGACAAGAGTTGTCGGAGGACAATATAGCTCGCCTATCAGGGCCATCGTCTATCAGGGTCTATAGCATTGGTAAAAGTCCAAAATCCAAAAGTGGAATAATTCAGTTGAAATTGAATTTACAAAAGAAAGAAAACCGTTTAATAGCAACAGCATAAATCATATAGTTTCTGAGAAAAGGCATTGAATGCCTAACTATAACCCGAAATTCCCGGACTTGCACACAAATGTATGACCAAAAAGGGGCACAATTTGGTCAAAATCCATTTCAGAGTTATAGGACTTGATATACAAGGTCATCTAATGACCCTGAATAAGTGTGTGAAGTTTCAAAGCAACAGCATACACAGTGTCTGAGAAAAGGAGTTGCACGCAAAGGTTTGACAACAATTCTAAGTCCAAAATAGGGCACAATTCGGTAAAAATCCATTCCAGTGTCTGAGAAAAGGCCTTGCACGCAAAGGTTTGACCAAGCTGGCAACGCGTACGCCAATGCGGAAGCTGACGCCGGGGTGATTACATAAGCTCTCCTATTTCTTCGAATAGGCGAGCTAAAAAAGGGCCATAATTTGCATTATATGCTGGATAGAGCTATCGTACTTGACTGTTTAGATAGGTGGGATGGTTGTCAAGGGCTGTATGAAGTTTCAATGCAATACATCAAGTAGTTACCAAGATATGTTATCTTAATGCAGTTGCACGCACAACTTGAACCAGAATTTCTAAGTCCAAAAAGGGTCATAACTTGCATAAAATGCAGGATATAGTTATCTAACTTAAAAATTAACATAGGTTTCAAGCAATGCATCAAGTAAATACAGAGATATGGTCTCTTAATGTAGTTGCATGCAAAACTACAATCATATGTGAAAAGTAAACATTGCTAATAATGAATGATGACTACTTTTCCATAAAGGTTGCCTTGAGAGTTATAAAAATGTGTTTCTTCCAATGTAAAAATAATCTCTGAAGACTGACACATCTCTACAACATCTCCATTTATTTAACGACGCTAGAGGATATTCTAAAAATCAATTATGGAAAATCGCCATACATGACATTTTAATAAATAGAAAACATTGTTGCAAAACATCTCATTTATCCACGATGTTGTCATCTACATGTATAGGTTGTTTACTGGAGATGCGTCAAAACGCACATGTATGTGGGAAAGGGTAACATACTTCTCCCTTCTAGGAATCTGTATCTGATAATAGGATACATACCTAAAGCTGAGTTCTCTGTTTGCCCAAGCCCCATGTTGGGGTGGGTTATACATCATTGGGGGTGGGGGAAACACAAATCTGTTCTCTGCCTGGTTTACGCTGTGCTTGGAATAGGGGCCCCCAGGGGAAGGGGATCCAGTCAAGGCTATGACGGTACCTGTAACAAGAACATTTACAGTATTACATGCTTTGTCATTACAATTTCAAATTCTTATTCCTTTCCCACATACAACAAATCTGCTGCAGACGAGGTTAAAATTATCTATGGAAAAACACAGGAAATCAATCAAAATGAAGGTAAAATCACTGAATCTTTTCACGAAATTCAGAATGCATCACTATTATCTATTTTATTTATTGCGATCTCTCAATATCGGTGGTTTGGTCAGTAAAACTTTATCAATTTTCTTTGACTCGCGATTAAGACGCTCCACCATGTTCATTCTTGATTTGTTAAGGTAAAAATGCGTCTTATAATCAAGGTTATACGGTAGATGATCTGGCCATAGTAATAAAACTGAATTTCTGCTGATGCTTCTGCAGCAAGGTTTCAAACCATTTGTAGAAAAGGGAATATTGCCCAACAAAAAAAACTGAAATACTGAAAATTCATAAAACCTCAATGAATTACAAATTAATCGTGTCCATTGTCATCTAAAACCCTTCTCCATCAACAGATGAACTCTGACGCATTGCAGCAGACGACTTTTGAAAACATTGTGACAAAAGGAAAATATGCTCGTGCAAAGAGATTTTTTCATATTTGTCCAAAATATTGTCAAAGTTATCTGCTCTAGAAGTGTTGTATGTGGGAAAGGATTAATGTTCTGCCTCAGATCAAACATGTACAAATGTACTGCCAATGATACTTCCAATGATCAAATTCGTCTTGACATGACTTTAAAAAACGTTATGGAATAAGAGTGTTCAAACAAATCATACGTTACCTACCCGCATGTCAGGAAGTGAATGTGTGATTGATGGAAGAAAAGAAGATTGAGAGGTGATCTCTACAAGTCACACTGTGATCATTATCAAATTGTTGCATTGTCTTCTTTACAGCACATGCCTTTTGAAAACATTATGAAAAATGATAATATGTTGTATGCCCATTTTTCTGGAAGTGAAATAGTGATGGACGGAAGGAAAGAAGGCTGAAAAGTGGTCCCAATGTGTCACACTGGGATCGACCTTAAACTTCAAATTATTAAATTGTTGCATTTTCGTCTTTAAATCACATGTTTTTTGAAAACATTATGGAATAAGAGTGTTCAAAAGGATAATATGCTGTCTGCCATATGTCTGGAAATGAAACTGTGTAGACGGAAGGAAAGAAGGCTGAAAAATGGTCCCTATCGACATTATACTTCAAATTAACAAATTGTTGCATTTTATTCTTTACAGCACATGCCTTTTGAAAACATTATGGAATGTTGTATGCCCATTTTTCTGAAAGTGAAAGTGTGATGGACGGAAGGAAAGAAGGCTGGGAAGTGGTCCCTTTGTGTCACACTGCCAAAACAGGCGACACAAAATGATGCTATATGGCATGAAAGGCAATTTCATATATTCCTGCAATTCCAACTCGTTAACAATATCAGGGAAAGTGTTAATCATATCATATTGTATTTTTCTGTATCATAATAGGGGAAAGTGTAAATCTTTTCATAGTGTATGTAACCTTATCATATCAGGGGGAAGTGTTATTCATTCATACCATATTTATCCTTATCAAATTAGGGAAAAGTTTTAACAATCATACCATATTTATCTTCATCATCATGGTGTATCACGCTTTGCCTGTTATTGGGCAACTGCAGCATGGTTGGATGGGTCTCAGAGAAAAACTGGCTTTCCATTGATGGAGGACTAGGTAACGGCAAGCTATCATTGGATAATACTTCTCCATCCTCATCTAGCGGAGGGATGTCTAAATCAGAGTCATTAGGATCGTGTAGACCCCCGTCATCAGACATTGAATCACTGTCTGTGTTTTCACTTAACATACTAAAGTTTCCCGGAGAAATTGGTTCACTCGGATTGTCAAGGTTAAATTTTGGTTCAAGTTTGTTAAAGTCGAATGCATTTGGAGAACCACTCGTGAACATCGGCTTTGGTTTAGGTTTGGGAATTGGTTTTCCGCGCGGTTCCTTTGACGGCGATCTGTTCACTCCTTTGAATGTGGATAACGGTATATCAGCAGAGTATGTGTACATTTCATACGCATCGTTTGATTCCCGACTGATCCTAGAACGATTAGATTGGTCAGATATTGGTGTCTGCATCAAAGCTACATATTGCCCATGACTGTTGTTTACGTAGGGATTTTCCGGTGAGTGTATCTGAGCCCTCGTGTGTGCTGAGTAATCCACGCTCAAATCATTCTGCGGAGGTCGGAGATTCAAATCCTGCGGTTTCATGTTCATTCCTCTTTGATAGATATTAGGTTCAGCCCGCCGATAAATTGGCTGCTCCTTAATCGGGGATTTCTTTTTCGACGGAATTAACACTTGTAAGGGAATTATTTCTTTTTCCTTCTCTGACATCTTTTTCGGCCCACCTCCGAGTAAATCCCCATCAGAACGACTTGTCTGAATATTATAATCCAAGTTTCCTCTTGGATCATGAAGTTTCGCGGTACTCTGAGAGTTTTTAATTTCATTATCATGTAAGTCATCCACATCGTCCAAGGGGGTGTAACTCCCATCAGCATCGGCGATTTTCTGATCTGGTGACATATTATCATCACTGTCTTCCTCGTCTTCGGACTGATTAGGATAATTCAGAAGGCCACTCCCGTTCATGTTTGCACTACTTAACTGGTTCTCGTTCCTATGATGTGACACCTGTCTGTTTAGATATCTGTTGGTAAACTGCGGTAAAATCTACAAATAACACGAAAGTTCAGACATTTTTAGAAAGTTCTGATCACACGGACGGAATACACATGTCTAATATGAAAGCACAACACTTTCCCACATTCAACACATCTACAGCATAAGACAATATTGTAGCAGACAACTTTGATAACATCTTTGCACTATTATGGATAATCACTATAAATAAAAGTATAATTATTGAAAAGGCTTGAACACATTGTGGCAAAAAGGGAAATTGCTCCTTTTGAGTATTTCTCATTTTGTCACATTCTTTGCAATATTTGGTTGCTACAGTGGCATCAGCATGTGTTGATATTTGGGAAAGGCTTTAATGTTGTGACCAATGTTTAAGATTTTGACACACACAGACAGGATGGACAAGTATTTATTATATGTCTTCTATTCAGCCGGGCATAAAGATACCTATTTTACATTCCTTATCGTCATTCTCAATGCTACTTTTAAGACTCTCTACACCTTCAATATCTGACCGCCTTAGAGTTGTAGTGAAGAGCCTCCACCTTGGTCGCAAGATGTCATGGGTAAAGTCCTCGGCCGGGTCATATCAAATAATTTAACAAGAGGACCATGATTGTCCTAAATCGATCATCCGATTTAATAGAACTTCAATATGTTTTAATACTCTTTGCATATAAGCAAAATGAGCCCTGCCATCTGGTGGCTTTGTTTGTTTGTTTGTTTGTTTGGAGTTTAACGCCGCTTTCAACAGCTTTGGTCATATCACGGCGGTCAGTGCACCTACCCATGTTTTCCTGGCTTTCCCACACCAGTACTTACACAACATTCTTTCGAAGCCACTGACTACTTTCTCACATAGATCAGAGGTGAGAGGCAATGGAAAACATCGCCCGAAAGAATGTCGCCGCAACCGGGTATCGAACCCGTGACCTCCAGATCACGAGTCAGATACGCTACCAATTGAGCTACCCGGCCGAGTCTGCCATCTGGTGGCATTGTTAATCAACAGATCGAAATAATTTGAACAATCTTAGTTGAGGGTCACTCAGTGATATTTGCGCCAAATTATTCTTATATAGTGTTAGTTCTTTTGATAAAGAAGATTTTTAAAGTGTTCACTATATATACATATATTAGCCCCAGTACCTGGCAACCTTGTTTCTCAATGGAGCGGACTAATTTGAACAATCTTGGTAGAGGGTCACCCAAGGAACATTTGTGCCAATTTGTTTTTTACTATACACATATCAGGAAAACAATCATCTTTTGTAATATTAGACTCTTGCCAAATTAAATGCTGTATATAAAAAGAACAAAACAAATGTATATACTTTCCAAAGACTAGCAATGGCCATTGTGGAGTGACGTTGGTCAACCTGGTTATTCATGGAATACATGTTATCTCTCTATTGCCCTGATGCAAACAACTGAAATACTGTTGAAAGGTACTTTCGTACTGTATATCAACCTGTAAGGCTGATGACTTACACAAAAATTTACATTCTTACCGCGTATCTACTTTTAAGGTTAGTTCTATCGTCATCCGCCGAATCTTCCGATTCTTCGATAATTGTCTCGGGCTTCATAGATACTCGTAACTTCTCCTATAAAACAGGAATCAATTCAAGATGTTTCATTCATAAATGCCTGAAACCAAGCCTGTTCAAGGGAACATGTAAGGTACATTTTATAGCCTAGTACTGGTTTGTTTACTCTGGATTCATGAATAAGTGTTCATTCATCATGGTATATCTAAAGAAAGAACTTGGTAGAGGGCAAGCCAATGAACAATTGTGCAAACTTAATATTAAATTGGGACAGCATCTATGGACAAGAATGTTTTTAAAGTTGTTACTAAGGATTATAAGCCCCATCCCTAGCTTACTTGTTTTTCAACAGATCGGAATAGTTTGAACAAACTTGATTTAGTGTCACCTAAACTATTTGTGCTGTTTTTTTATTTAAACTTGAGCCATTACTTTTGGACAAGAAGATAGTGTTGCGAGCATTTGTGACGACCACATAGAAACATTCATTTGAAGTTTTTTAAAATTGGTTCACTGGTTTAGTAGAAGAAGTTTATTTCAAAGTTGTTTGAAGGAAAATATTAATAGTCAGGCGACGACAGAAGGCGAATGATTACAATAGCCCGCACTTCATGCTCAAATGAGATAAAAACAAGAGGCTCAAGAGGGCCCGTATTATTCTTCAGCCATGTGATGCAACATTGAATTATGACCGTTGCTTTAAGAGGAGCAGCATTTTTACAAAGGACAGTCTCCTTTTAAGCTGTAATGGTGGAGTATTTGTGCCAAATTATTTCGAAATCTGACAATCGCTTTAAATTTGTAAAAAGCCTATAAAAGGAAAAACTACCTCACCCCCCTTGGGCCCTAATACTCTGTACCATATTAATTGGAATTTTGACCACCAATTCCATGGCAAACACAATTATATAGGGGTATCATTTACTTTAGCTATTTTGTAAGTAGGCCATGTCAAGATCATTCCTGCAAAGTAAAAATGGAATTGACCAAATCAAATATTAGGAGATGCTTCAAATGAGGTTTGTTTCAGGATTTGTTATAAAATATAATAAATTTAAATCTCACCATTTTTCTTCGCTCTCTTTCTCCGTCATCCTCACCATCAATGACATCATCATCGTGATGATCATGGTCACCTAGAAGCTGTTCAGCTGCAGCTCCGAGCTGCATGCTGTTACGTGACCTAGAGTAAATCATGAACATGTCGTTTCAACAGTTTGTCCCCTACCTAAGTTATAAAATGCAGCTGTTTTAGGACTGCATTTCCCCTTTTTAAATATTTCTCAATCGCAGATGCATTGTGACAATATTGCATAAGACAACTTTTGAAAATATTGTTGCATATTGTTTCAGATTGTGTTTCATCTTGTTGGCCTACATGTTTGCAAAGTCGTCTCCTGCAGATTTGATGTAGATACTATTTTAGAAAAGGAAAAAACTAATCAAACATCTACTGATTTATCATCCTTTCACGCTTCATTAACTTTGTAGCTGTAGTTGCAATGATCTAAGACATATTACACAATCAGTGCAAAAAAAGACACTCTGGCAAGAAGAATGATTTCATAATTAGCGGAACTATAAATCCAAGGGCCACAACTCCATAAAACACTTCATCGATCCGAGATTGTATTTTAAGCCACGTCCATCGTCATGCATCACACACAAACCAAGTATTAATCATTAACAAGAGGTGTCTGCAAGACAGCATGCTCGACTATGTGGCCATTTGATACTATAGTCAACAGTTGTTACTGAGATAGTGGATTGATAGTATAGAACTACAAATCAAGTTGGTTAAGTCTTGTTTGAATAGCATCGGCTGTTTGTGAGTAAAGGCCTTGCATACAAAATGTGAACCCAAATTTCTAACAACAACAACAGCAATAATTTATAATTAATTCAGTCAGGAATTACCTAACCTGATTGTTTGATACCTTTAAAGACTATATTGCAGTTTTAAATCAATACCTCAGTGATTACTGAGATATGTGCATGATAGTACCATGCATGCAAAACTTAAGGACCATAATTTATACAAGAGCTTATATAGGTGTGATGGTTGGGAAGGGTTGTATTAAGTTCCAATGCAATGCATCAAGTAGTTACTAGGATATAGACTCTTAATGTCATTGCACTCAAAACTTTAACCAGAATATCTAAGTAAAAAAAGGGCTATAACTTGCAGTAAATGCAGAATAGAGTTATCTAACTTGATAATATACATAGGTGTGATGGTTGGGAAGGGTTGTATAAAGTTTCAATGAAATGCGTCAAGAAATACAGAGCTATGGACTGTAGTTGCTCGCAAATCTTTAACCAAAATTTTTAAGTAAAAAAAGGCGCATAATTGTGTCAAATTCTGATAGAGAGTTTTGGGACTTGTCCTGCAATGTCATTTGATGATGTCCAATAAGTGTATGGACTTTTAACGCAATAGCATATGTGGTTATTGAGAAAAAGCCTTGCATGCAAAACTTTAACCAAAATTTCTAATTCCAAAAAGGGGAATAAATCAAAATCTGATATAGAATTATGGGACTTGTTCTCCAAGGTCATTTGATGATGTCCTATAAGTGTGTGAAGTTTCAAAGTAATAGCATGGGTGGTTTTTGAGAAAAAGCTTTGCATGCAAAACTTTAACCAAAGCTATAACGCCGATGCCAACGCCGACGCCGACGCACATGTGACAGTAATAGCTCTCATATTCTTTGAATAGTCGAGCTAAAAACTACCCATTTGTCATGCATTACATGGCTTTGTAATGAAGAAACCGCCTTCGGCAATCGAGTGTACATAACAGAACAGATCTATTTTTTGGATTGGCTAAAATACTGCATTTAATTTGCATATCAGATATATGAGATGAATCTAAAACAGACTGTTGTTCACATCTCCTGTTAATTATCAAGGCTCTCACCTATTTTAAGGCACCTTTCCAATATACAATTGACTTTGAAATCATCTAGATAAAACTATGGAAAGTTTCTATATGGGAAAGTTTGAAAACATTGTGGCAAAAGGAGAAATACCTAGTTATGAGCAATTTCTCACTTTGCCAAAATGTTTTACAAAGTCATCTGCTGCAGAGATGAAACAATGCGTCTTCGTGAGGGTAAGGGTTACTTCATTACATTCCGGTGAGCAAGTTGTTGAGTTATCACGCTGAAAAGAAAACTGCCCGCCCACTATGAACACTTTAATATCTTTTCTTCACACTATTTTGAAAAGTGCTCTGACAAGTGCAGTTTAAACAGTTTAGATGAAGAAAGCAGACAACTTCAGAGACACCATTACAGTAGAGAACATTTAAAAAGTATTGTTGGAAAAAGAGATATTACTTGTTTTGGCAATTTCAAATCTGCATCAAGAAAACACTACTGAGTCTTACAGTTGCTACAACTTTTCCCGAATAATATCTTCTTTCTGCTGATAATGGTAAACAGCTGGTGATAAAATCGTCACATACGGAAAAATGGAAGTACATGTATTCATATAGAGTAGCAGACATTATGGGAAAAGGAACAAGAGCCATTAGTCAAAAATTAAATCCTTACAGCCATATACGGCTAAACGGTCACGTCCCCTATTGGCCATGTTTCCGACCAATCAACATTGCTTGATGAACCTGATAGAGGGTCACCCAAGAATCTCTCTACGAATGTATTCGAAAAACAAACTAATAAATTTTAAGTTGTATTTTTTCTGTTGCCATTGAAACCAGAATTTGCATGCTTTTGAGGAATTCAGGAGAGGACATTGTGAGGATGCTTCCCGTGAAGTTTCACTCTAATTGCACACATACTGACTGAAAGACAATTCGCTATGCCATAAGCTCAACTGCCTTTCAGTTATTAAAGCTAAACAATTGCTTGTATAGAGCAATTTCACATTTTCCTAAATTGTTTTTAAATGATAACTGCTGTAAATATGAGGTATGTTTTAACGCTACCTCCATGGCCTGCTGTTCCCTAGGTACCCCTGTGTATAGATGTCAAGATGTTTCTTTCGTGAGTACCAACAAACTACGTAAATCAGGGCTATTACAAACACCATGCCTGTCAGCACCCCGACAACCATGAAAATCCATTTTAGAGAGATCGATGGTCCAGTCGCAGACTTCTCATACTGAAAAAGGCAGGAATAAAAAGGGTAAAAGTGTCTTTCAGACTAAAACATATTATTACTTTATCTACTGTGGATGCTGAGGAAAGAAGTAGAAGATTGTCAAACTAACCTACAACAGATGACTTTGAAACCATCCAAGCAAAATGATCGAAAAATCTCCATAAAAGATAGCTTGATTATTATATAGAGCTGAAAACATTGTCGGAAAGGAGACATTGCTCATTACGAGCTATTTATCCTTATGCCACAATGTTTTCAAATTTCAATTGCTGCAGGTGTCAGAAAGCGTCTGTATATAGAAAAGGATTAAGACTTAAACAAATGCATTTGTAAAAGGTAAAACTATATGTCTAAATTTGAACACTCTGATATTGATTTAACATTTTGGTTCAATTCTTTCAATACAATTGATTGAGATTCTGAATTTCGTTCATTTACTAATAATTCTTACATGCCTTAATACCGGAAAACACTTATAATACATAATACCAGAATGGATATTATGAGAAATAAAGAGAGAATTAAAGTTTGGGTACTACCGGCAGCAGCACATCAGCTCCAACTATGTATTGCTACCACACTGAGCAAAGAAGAGCACATGTAATAAAGGGAGGTTACAAGAGGTAAATAAATTCATTGAGAGCATCTTACCACTTGCAAGAGTAACTTCCCATTATGGTCTACAAGATCGGCCGTCACAGCATAGGCTTCCTGTATAGACTGTGCAGTAATGTTAAGTAAAACCTTAAATTCCTCTGCTTCGTGGAACTCTATGCCTCCCTGAAATAATAATAATAATAATAATAATAATAGTAATAACAAAAAAAACTTTACCTCATGTAGACGCTTTCCGACGCCTCTGCAGCGGACGGGTTTTTGAAAACATAGTGGCAAAAGAAGAAATTGCTCAAAATGAGCAATTTCTCCTTTTGCCACAATGTTTTTCACTTTTTGAACACATCTGCAGCAGACGACCTTTGAAAGTAATAGCGTTGCAGACGAGGATATAGCTCATAATGAGCAATTTCTCATTCTGTCCCAATGCTTTTAATTCTATTCAATAATTATAGTTTCATTTGTAGACCATTCTATTTTTTCTCTCGCATATTTTGAAGTCGTTGGTTCTTGATTGAGAGGTCACATCTATCTTACGACTGGCACGCTGGTGTCTGGATAAATGGACCAGTAGTACTGCTAACTAACCCAGGAAACGACGTGATTTTACTGGATAAATGGACCAGTAGTACTGCTAACTTACCCAGGAAAGGCCGTGATTTACTGGATAAATGGACCAGTAGTACTGCTAACTAACCTAGGAACTGGATAAATGGACCAGTAGTACTGCTAAATATCCTAGGAAACGCCGTGATTTACTGGATAAATGGACCAGTAGTACTGCTAACTAACCCAGGAAACGCCGTGATTTTACTGGATAAATGGACCAGTAGTACTGCTAACTAACCCAGGAAACGACGTGATTTTACTGGATAAATGGACCAGTAGTACTGCTAACTAACCCAGGAAACGACGTGATTTTACTGGATAAATGGACCAGTAGTACTGCTAAATAACCTAGTCAACGCTATGATTTACTGGATAAATTTACCAGTAGTACTGCTAACTTACCCAGGAAACGCCGTGATTTACTGGATAAATGGACCAGTAGTACTGCTAACTTACCCAGGAAACGCCGTGATTTACTGGATAAATGGACCAGTAGTACTGCTAACTAACCTAGGAACTGGATAAATGGACCAGTAGTACTGCTAAATATCCTAGGAAACGCCGTGATTTACTGGATAAATGGACCAGTAGTACTGCTAACTAAGTTGAACTAACCCAGGAAACGCCGTGATTTTACTGGATAAATGGACCAGTAGTACTGCTAACTAACCCAGGAAACGCCGTGATTTACTGGATAAATGGACCAGTAGTACTGCTAACTAACCCAGGAACTGGATAAATGGACCAGTACTACTGCTAAATAACCTAGTCAACGCTATGATTTACTGGATAAATGGACCAGTAGTAGATTTTAGTGGAAAACTACGGTAGCATGGATAATGCAAAAGGGAGATAACTGCCTCACATATCCTACATGTACGCGAGTCAATGTTACGTGAATAGAAAATGTTCAGATCTGCCGGGGCATCGGTTCAGTTTTGTCAAAATCACCAGAAACTCAAATAAAATAGTTTGAGGTAGCTTGAGGTATCATGAGGTAGTTTGAGGTAGCTTGAGGTATTTTGAGGTAGTTTGAGGTAGATTGAGGTATGTTGAGGCAGTTTGAGGTATTTTGAGGTAGTTTGAAGTAGTTTGAGGTAGTTTGAGGTAGCTTGAGGTATTTTGAGGTAGCTTGAGGTATTTTGAGGTAGTTTGAGGTAGTTTGAGGTAGTTTGAGGTAGTTTGAGGTAGCTTGAGGTATTTTAGGGGAAAGTGTAGATCTAGGTCAGACGGTGTGGATCTTAACTGTTCGTTAAAGTCAAGTTTGCAGGGATAGACTTAAACAAGACCTCGGCTGAGGGTGTCTAGCCCTTCTAAGAAAATCAGATATTAAATGGTATCACTATGCAAAAAGAAAGTAAAGTTGATAAAATGTGAAAAAGTAAGTGTCTGTCAATGCATTGTTATTAACATGTCATGATAAATAATAAACATACTACATGTATATATGTTGATGGATGTCCCATGACCAAACAATACATCTGACAAAGTTTCAGAAGAATTCCAGCAGGGGATGCTGAGATATAAGAAAGCTTTAAGTTTTGAGGTTAAGTTACCTAACAAAGGTCAAGTTCTGCACAATTATGACCTTGACCCTGAAAATGTTGACGTTGATGGATGTCCCATGACCAAACAATACATCTGACAAAGTTTCAGAAAAATTCCAGCAGGGGTTGCTGAGATATAAGAAAGGGTCAAGTTCTGCACAATTATGACCTTGACCCTGAAAATTATGACGTTGACAGATGTCCCATAACCAAACAATACATCTGACAAAGTTTCAGAAAAATTCAAGCAGGGGTTGCTGAGATATAAGAAAGGTTAAGTTTTGAGGTTAGCACAATTATGACCTTGACCCTGAAAATGTTGACGTTCACAGATGTCCCATGACCAAACAATACATCTGACAAAGTTTCAGAAAAATTCAAGCAGAGGTTGCTGAGATATAAGAAAGGTTAAGTTTTGAGGTTAAGTTACCTAACAAAGCTCAAATTCTGCACAATTATGACCTTGACCCTGAACATTTTGACGTTGACAGATGTCCCATGACCAAACAATACATCTGACAAAGTTTCAGAAAAATTCAAGCAGAGGTTGCTGAGATATAAGAAAGGTTAAGTTTTGAGGTTAATTTACCTAACAAAGGTCAAGTTCTGCACAATTATGACCTTGACCCTGACAAATTTGACGTTGACAGATGTCCCATGACCAAACAATACATCTGACAAAGTTTCAGAAAAATTCAAGCAGAGGTTGCTGAGATATAAGACAGGTTAAGTTTTGAGGTTAAGTTACCTAACAAAGATCAAGTTCTGCACAATTATGACCTTGACCCTGATAATTTTGACGTTGACATTTGTCCCATGACCAAACAATACATCTGACAAAGTTGCAGAAAAATTCAAGCAGAGGTTGCCGAGATATAAGAAAGGTTAAGTTTTGAGGTTAAGTTACCTAACGAAGGTCAAGTTCTGCACAAATATGACCTTGACCCTGAACATTTTGACGTTAACAGATGTCCCATGACCAAACAATACATATGACAAAGTTTCAGAATAATTCAAGCAAGGGTTGCTGAGATATAAGAAATGTTAAGTTTTGAGGTTAAGTTACCTAACAAAGGTCAAGTTCTGCAAAATTATGACCTTGACTCTGAAAATTTTGACGTTGACAGATGTCCCATGACCAAACAATACAGCTAACAAAGTTTCAAGCAGGGGTTGCCGAGATATAGCTATTTGTAAAAGCGGCCGCCGTCGCCGTCGCCGGAAAAGTGACTGCTATGTCTCACTCTACTATCGTGGGCGAGACAAAAAGGAAATCCGAATTTGGGTTTAATTTAAAATATGCAAACTGCGCTTTTCTATACACCGAAGGGCCTAAATCTCCACATCCGTTTGTAATTTAAACGTCTCATTTTTTGGTGTAAAAGACCCCCTCGAGATTTATAATC
Source organism: Serripes groenlandicus (assembly GCA_031761405.1). NCBI lineage: Eukaryota > Metazoa > Mollusca > Bivalvia > Cardiida > Cardiidae > Serripes > Serripes groenlandicus. The sequence goes on along the minus strand of JASEVX010000008.1, from coordinate 35,527,102 downwards.
ACCAAGTAATCACCCAATAATCCATAATAATGCCCATATTAAATCATTGAATCGTTTCTTTTTAGCCAATTTTCCCACATAAGGTATGAATTATGTAGGCAACAATCGGTTCAAAGCGTAAATTAAATTTTAAAAAGGCTTATTAGGCTATGTAACCGATACGTTAGTTTAACTCTTTCAGCGCCGAATTGTTTAAAGTAGACTCAACCATGTTCAAATTGGCGCGTCTCCATTTTTCATGATATAAAAGTTTGAACTATTTTGATAACTAAAAGACAAACAATGCTGATTTCAGTCGAGACAGCTCGTTACGAGGGGGCAAGATCTTCCCATACACATGGACGTGGCTATGAAAGTGTAAACAAAAACAAGTTTAAAGAGTCATCTGATTTAAATACCATTCGGTTTAAGGTTGTTTTAAAACAAGAGGGCCATGATGGCCCTGGATCGCTCACCTTAATTATACAATGTACTGCAATGCAAAACACATCAAGACAATTATTCTGAATGCAACCTCCACAGTGTTAACAATATTTTCCTTCGTTTGGCCTAGTGATCTATATTTGTTTACCTGATATGACCCATATTCCAACATGGACTAGATATCATCAAGACAACATTCTGACAAAGTTTCAACTTGCTCAAAGTAAAAATGCGGCCTCCGGAGTTTGAACAATATTTTCCTTTATTGACCTAGTTTCTGATCGAATATGACCCATATTCGAACTTGACCTAGATATAATTCAGACAAACATTCTGACCAAATTTCAAGCTGCTGAAGCAAAAAATGCGGCATTCAAAGTGTTCACAAGATTTTCCTTCGATTTGATCTAGTGACCTAGTTTTTGAACCAGCATGACCCATATTCGAACTTGGCCTACATATCATCAAGAAAAACATTCTGATAAAGTGGTATCATGCTGAAATTTAAAATGCAGTATCCAGAGTGTTAGCAAGCTTACCCTTCAATTTGGCCTAGTGACCTAGTTTTTAACCCGGCATGACCCATATCCGAACTTGGCCTAGATATCATTTAGACAAACATTCTGACAAAATTTCAAGCTGCTGAAGCAAAAAATGCGGCATCCAAAGTGTTCACAAGATTTTCCTTCAATTTGATCTAGTGACCTAGTTTTTGACCCCACATGACCCATATTCAAACTTGGCCTAGATATCATTCAGCTAAACATTCTGAACAAATTTCAAGCCGCTGAAGCAAAACATGCGGCTTCTACAGAGTTAACAAGATTTTCCCTCAATTTGGCCTAGTGAGCTAGTTTCTGACCCAATATGACCCATATTTGAACTTGACCTAGATATCTTTAAGACAAACATTCTGACCAAATTTCAAGCTGCTGAAGCAAAACATGTGGCATCAAAAGTGTTAACAAGATTTTCCTTCAATTTGACCTAGTGACCTAGTTTTTGACCCGGCATAACCCATATTCGAACTTGGCCTAAATATTTTTAAGACAAACATTTTGACAAAATTTCAAACTGCTGATGCAAAAATTGCGGCCTCCGGAGTGTTAACGAGATTTTCCTTCAATTTGACCTAGTGACCTACTTTTTGACCCGACGTGACCCATGTTCGAACTTGACCTACATATCATCAAGACAAACATTCTGATAGAGTTTCAACATGCTCAAGTTGAAAATGTGGCCTCCAGAGTGTTAACAAGATTTCCCTTCAATTCGACCTAGTGACCTAGTTTTTGACCTCATATGGCCCGGTTTCGAACTTGTCCAAGATTTTATGGAGATGAACGTTCTGATAAACTTTCATGAAGATTGGATGCAAAATGTAGCCTGTAGAGTGTTAACGCCGGACAAAATGTGATCACAATAGCTCACCTTGCACTTCGTGCATAGGTGAGCTAAAAAGAGATGAAAACATTTGGAAGTAAAAGGGAAAAATATCCGTGTTTAAGAAATCCCATGATCACACTATGTTTGGCTGAATGAAAACAATTCGAAAGTAAAACTACAAAATAATAGACGTATTCAATGAAGATTCTAGTATAGACTATCTCTGTATAAAGACCCACAGTATCGGTATTGGTTTCACTCAGTCTCAACCTTGCTGAATTAAAATTGAAAATGGGGGAAAGTTAAGCGACCTTTACTCGTCGATAGATTGGAATCAGTTCTTACTTAATATATCAGCATACGCGTAGTTTAATCTGGATCTGCACTGTTATTTACTGAATCGCAGACATGCATTTTAAGCAAATTCTGATATTGTCAATTCAGATCAGGCAGCATGGATGCGCATGCAGATCTTAAAAAACACGTGTCGCAAAATACAAGATAGAATGGTTTCCCGCAGCAGGATTCAAAAATGATTCATTTTTATACGACTTGAAATATTTGAGAACCAGACGACGCATGACAGAAGACATTTCGGGTGTAAATTGGTGTGAGATAAATGAAAATGTTAAACCCGTGTGACACCGTATCATACAGGTGACCGGGCAGTATAAATAAATACATAAAACATGACCTTATCTTCTGGTCACCATTATAATCGATTTTCTAGTGGTCTTTTTATGAGTAGAATTTATTTTTCTCAAAAGTCATCATGACCGGAAATAAACTATTTCCCTTGAAAATTATGGAAATCCTACGCGTTATGGCTTGCATATTTATCTAGTTTTTAAGTGTTTTTCTGCTGTTTCCTGTTAACATTGTGGTAGCCTTTTTAAATAGAATCAATAAAATGCATAACAAAGCTTCAGTGTCCATTTCTCACATTTAGAGGCTACTCAACGCATCGGTGTCAGACTAGTTCTCAAAATGAGCAATTACTCCTATTTCCTCAATGTTTTGGACTATATTCAATAACAACACCCTACTATATAGTGTGTCTCCATAGTTTTTCCTCCTCGTTTTGTAAGTTGTCTGCTGCAGAATCGGTGTATATGCCACTATTACTGTGTGTGAGGGAGTTTACAACGACTTAAAATATTTATAGACCACAGGTTAAAGACACAAACTTAACGTAATATTAGGGCATCGCATGGCGTGGTTAACCAGAATACAATTAAAATTCCGCGAATTTGTAAATCATTGAGAGGATTTTAATCAAAGGACTAAAAGTATTGCACTTTAAAATAATTAGCGCCATGCTCTATGAAAACAAACCATAGGGCGCTTGCGACCAGAGTAGATCCAGATCATCACGCTCATCCACATATGAGCCGTCCCACGAGAAAACCAACATCGTGGACTCTGCGTAAAGTATCGACCCGGATCAGCCTAAGCATGCCGCGCAGGCTTACCCGGATATGCACTTTTCGCCTCCTGTGGATTTTCTGTTTCAAAAATCATTACTCTATACCTCTATCCCCCTGAGACGGAATGTGTCGGCCCGGATCCGTCTGCGCGGACTGCGCATGCTGATCTGGGTCGATACATAACGCAGAAGCCATAATGTTGGTTGTCCTGAATATATACTGAAACATTCACCTGCGTCCAATTCCATCAACAGTACATAGTGCTAATAATTCTTAAATACTTAAAAGAATATTTCACCATTTCTGTTTCCCTAATACGCTCTAAATTATTTAAGTATTACTTAACGCACGCCAAGTATCGTATCGTATCGTATTGGGGCCCTGAAATTATATTCTAAGAATAACTTGTTTAAACAACATCTTGGTAATTACAGAAATGAAATTAAACTGCAGGGAATGGAGAAATTGCTCATGTAAATCTAGTTCTCAAAGGGCACACAGCGATTTCAAAAGTCGTTAATTGTAAAGACATCAACAGTCCTAGGTATCAGAGAGAAGGGTTGGTCCTTTTACAAACACAGCAAATATATGGCAGAGGTCTTTAATTAACCCTTTGCCTCATATAGACGCGTTATGACCCCTCATTTTTTGAAAACATAGTGACAAAAGAAGAAATTGCTCAAAACTAGCAATTTTCCCTTTTGCAACAATGGTTTCCACTTTTAGTCATAGGTTATCCATTCAATTATAAAGATGTTTTATCTTTTGACAAAATATGTTTAAAGACGTCTGCTGCAGAATTGTCGTATGAGGGGAAGGGTTAGATTAAACACATCTTAAGCTCAAATATGATCAATCTGTTTCAAATTATAATTCGTAAACTGAGTTGATAACATCATGATAAAGTTCTCCTTTTGCAACAATGTTTTCAAATGTAGTCTGCTGCAAATGCTTTACATGTCGTCTGCATGCGGGAAAAGGTTAAATGTAGTCTGACGGTTACCTATCAAACTTGACATGAACACTACAAAAGAAGTGGCATACATGTAATTAAAGGAATACATGATGAAACAGAATTCCATTAGACATGCAGACCAGTCCGTGTATATTAACCCTTTCCCTCATACAACAAATCTGCAGCAGACGACTTTCAACATATGTTGTCAAAAAATAGAAAATCTCTATAATTGAATGGATAACCCATGACTTAAAGTGGAAAACATTGTGTCAAAAGGAGAAATTGCTCGTTTTGAGCAATTTCTCCTTTTGTCACTATGTTTTCAAAAGGCCGTCCGCTGCAGAAAGCGTCTATATGAGGGAAAGACTGACCAGGACCTGCAGTGTGCGTCTAAAGGAATGGTTAATGGTAAACTTGTTGAATATAGAATAAGGCTGCGTATAGCCGAGTCACCTGTTATACATTCTGATTCTAAATGTGTACATTATTCTAAATTCCAAAGTTTCATAATTTCTGAAATCTGATTTTTGCTTTACTTTGTAAATTTCGAATAAGATTAAGAAAAGTGTTACTTCCGAAACACCAGCAGTCTGACAAGACCAAGCGATTAAAAGGAGGTCGTCTCGGGCCTTCGATGGTCATGCAATGTCCTGTTTATTTTTCCCGTGTGTGACAAAAAGATTCTACAGAAGATCTATCATTTCGCGTTCGTATTCTTTGTTTCCTGAGCACACGCATATCTTTAACGCGTGTGGACCTTGAAAGCATATTATTTTATTTTAATGGCATGCATATCTTTAACGCGTGTGGACCTTGAAAGCATATTTAACGCGTTAACTTAGACAGTCCGATTACTTGATTTGTAATGGAATGCAAGTTTTAAATGAGTTCTTTGACAACACACTGTTTTCTTTTAATGGCATGCATACATCGTATATTTGACGCGTGCATTTTTCGGTAATCGTATTATTGGATTTGTTAATGTTATGCAAGTTTTTGACGCATCAGTTATCTGACACATTCTTTGATTTTTAATGGCAAGCATATCTTAAAATGCGAGCGTTCTCTGAAACTCCAATTCTTTGATGTTTAATGGTAAGCATATCTTATAAGACGACAGAATCCTTGATATGGCATCCATATTGTTGACAACATGTTCTGTGATGTTTCATGGCATGACTATATTTGACGGGCGAGTAATTGAACGGCATCTGATTTTAGTCAGACGAGTATGTTTAACACTGGACTAACTATTTTCGCTTTGCTAGCAACATGCGATTATAAAAGTCTTCCTAATGTTTAAAATGTTCACTTCACCACCGATACGATTCTATGCTAGAACACTTCTCAATGTCTCCCAACACAAAGGGCATATCATTAAATTTCACTATCTTTATAACAGAACAATAATGCTATCTTTGATATTCTACGCTGACATAATCGATCTGTGAATACAATAAATCGAACAAGTCACACGAAAGGTGACTTGTTCGATTATGAAGCCGGCGAAGATCAAGACCATTCAGATCGAATCGCCTGAGTTTGATGATAATAGTTCATGTTCGCTACCCAGTATTTTGATTTGTTAATTTCTTGTATTTGGTTCGAAACATTGTATGCATGTTTATAATCAATAAATATTGTCTATGTTCTATGTTCTATGTGAAAGGAGAAATTGCTGAAAATGAGAAAGTTCTCTTTTTACCGAATTGTTTTCAATTTGTTCAGTAAGTAGACACCTTCAGTTATAGAAAGTTTCCAAAATTTCCGCAAACATGTTTTCAAAGTCGTCTGCTACATATTTGTTGCATGTGGGAAAGGGTTACTATTCCTAAACACTTTTTCCTCGCTTGAAGGCTCGTTCAAACTGACATACTGTTATTCAATTGTCCGATTAAAACAATGGACATCAACTGTTGTGCATGCGCGTATATTTAATAAAAAGAAAGGGAGACACAATTTCCCTTGACTCAGTAACTTCTATTATTGTTGGGAAAAAAACAAAATTATACAGTCGAAAAATCTCTTTAACATACTAATTGGCGCTTAAATTCCGTCTGCTTTAAATCAGCGCCAATGAAATCTTAATGTGCGACAATGAGCGATATATAGCGGCAAGGAGTGCAGTTGGAACATTATCTTTTGTTTATGCCTGGCAAATTGCGCTTCTTTCATTGATTTTGAATAACACGAATTGATCAAATTACGAAAAATCAATCGACGTGTGCTAGGAGAAAAGTGGTCGTAACTCTTCACCAGATGCAGGCGAGTTTTAGAATTTGTAAATGTAGTGGTAAGAAATCAGAAATAGTCCATTGTGAGAACATTCTCACTTCCCCACGGTACTTACATCTCTGTATCAAAAAGTATACGTCCACTTGTTGTAATCATTATACTTTCAATCCCAGATAAATTATATATATATATAGCCGGGAGCAACTTAACCCTTTCCCACCTGCAGACGCATTTGGACGCAATAGCAGCAGACGACTTTTGAAAACATGATGAGCAATTTCTCCTTTGGCCACAATGTTTTCACTTTTATTTAACAATTAAGTTATCTTTTATGGAGATTTTTCAGGTTCTTGTCACCATGTTTTTAAAGTCGTCTGCTGCAAATTTGCTGTTTAAATTTGAATACCATACACGGTTAAACAATGTCAACCAAGTGAAGCAATATTTCCGAGTTATAGACATTTGACAAAAGGAAGTATTGCTCATCTTGAGCAATGCATCCTTTTCCCACATTTATTTCTTAAGCTATCAGCAGCAGGATTCAACCCTATACCACATATAGACGCTTTACGACGATTCTGAAGTAGACGACTTTTGAAAAAGAATTCATGATGAACTATTTCACTTTTTGCCGCAATGTTTTAAATTCTATTCAATTTTTCACAAGTTTGCCAAAACATTTTCAAAGTCGTCTGCTGCAGATCTGTTTTTATGTGGAGAAAAGGTTTAAGTTTTCAGGGGAAAGGTAAACGGTAGTTTTAAAATACATAACAAGGTAGAATCATTCCCTGTTAAATAAGATATCGAGTTTTAAAATTGCCGCAAACAGAACAATTAACCCTTTCCCTCATATAGACGCTTTCTGATGCCTCTGCAGCAGACTCTGCAGCAGACAACTTTTTGAAAAACAAAGTGACAAAAGACGAAATTGCTCAAAACGAGCAATTTCTCCTTTTGCAACAATGTTTTCCAGTTTTAGTCATTCAATTATAGAGATTTTCCATATTTTGACAAAATATGTTGAAAGTCGTCTGCTGCAAAATTGTCGTATGAGGGAAAGGGTTAAAGCCAATTATTTCGCTGGAGCTTGTCACGGGGTATTTTTTTTTAAGTATTAGAGGTTTTAGATACAAATACGGATTTTATCTGGACTCTCAGAAAGTTAGATTACTTTCTCTTACAGGAAAGTTTTAGAGGTTTAGAGACTAGTTTCTGAACTTGATTGACTGATTGATTGATTGATTGATTGATTGACTGATTGATTGATTGATTGTTTGTTTACGCCGCTTTCAGCAATGTTCCGTTATATCTCGGCGTTTCCTGGGTAAGTAACCAAAACTACTGGTCCATTTATACTGACACCATGCAGTCAGTCGTAAATGCTTACCCCGCAATTGCAGCCATTTGTATAGTCTTTGGTATGACCCAGTCGGGGATCGCACCCGCGATGACCCGGACCCGAGGCGGACGCTCTACGACTACACCACCAAGGCGGACTACTGAACTTCAAGTATTGCTGGTGTGTAAGTGTGTGCTGGGCCCTACCAGCTTTTACCTTTTAAGAAGCAAAAGGTATGAAATTATAACTGCCCTCTATGCACATATAAGATGTCATTGACTTACAATTAGCTTTTGTAATTCATAAACGTATTGCATTATCCAGATCTTTAGACGGACGGGCATACACACGGATAGACAAACAAGCAGATGGACGGACGGTTATTCTAAAGTCCCATACCCTCTGATACTAGTTGTGTAATTATAAAAGATGACCATGACATATTCAGACGAGTCGCAAATTCTTTTAGATTGGACACAGAGGTCCAGATAAGTAGGGGCATTCAGCTCTTTTCCCCACAATTTCTCTCTTATTATTAAAGCAAACCCTATGTTGTGGGTACTTAAAAGAATCGCCTCACGATTCTTTTGAGTACCCACAACATAGGGTTAGAGGGTCAATCAAGAATTTAAGAACATGTAAAACGCCCCTGATCTGGAGATCTGGGACAGCGTCTCAAGAAACCCGATCTTACGAGTATTGCGATCGCTGAAGTCAGACAAGAACCTTCCCTATTTTTTGTTTGGCATCGAGGGATCTTGTTTAATCCTTTCCCACATACAACATATCTGCAGCAGACGATTTGAAAATAAAGTAACAAAAACCTGAAAAATCTACATAAAAGATAGCTTAATTCTTAAATAAAGTTGTTAAGAATAAAGTTGAAAACAATGTGGCCAAAGGAGAAATTGCTCATCATGAACAATTTCACCTTTGACCACAATGTTTTCAAACGCCGTCTGCTGCTAATTGCGTCAAAAAGCGTCTGCCGGTGGGAAAGTGTTAAAGAACGATTATGGCAAAAACGGTACTGCTGGTAAGATTATCCTGACACCAGCGCAAACTAAGACGTTTTGCTATATCCACTCACCCCTGAACGCCACGGAGGTAATGTACTACTACAGTGTGTTCAAGTCTGTGGTATGACCTGACCCCGATTGAACCCCCAATTAAAATGACTGATGATTAATTATATGGTCCGAGGATACTCCGAATCAACGTGACGTACGCGGACGTCTTCGGATGTTATCCATTATGGAACTCGGTACTATTTCTAAATCGCATCACGCAACCGAAATCGATTTGCTTGTTACTTTGTTTTGATATTCGTGGACAACGTCCCGGGTGGGTCTACATTTAACTAACGATTTCAACCCAGGAGTTGTAACTTTTAATATGTCGCCTCCCAACTTCTTACGTCAATATGTTGGACGTTCGTAATCTTTAACCGCAGTAAAACCGCAGTCCTTTACGAGATTTGTTTGCTTTTTAAAAGTGGCTGGTCAGAGATTTTCTTTTATTTGGGACAGTTTACGTTACATTGACCTAAGCCGAGTATCTCATTCGGGCCACGCCATACGAGAAGTCGACCGTAAATACCTTGCGAGCAGCGTAGATCCAGATCATTCTACCCGTTGCCATAGTCTGGTGAATAAGGATCGTATGTCATGTTCGTTATAGGACGAGCTTTTTATGTGCTAAGATCCCGAATGACAATTATTACCAAAAGCCGACAGTCTAAAGTATTGAATTTGATCGCAAATTCCATTGATTCACGATCTCTTAATGTCGGCTTTCTTTTGACGGCGGCTCAAGTTAACTGTGTCAAGTATGACACTGCAGTATGTAATACAATATTCCCTTTGCTAAAATTACATAGGGAAAGTTAGATAGGTATAATTAGTTTTACATTTATTTAATTTTGCAATGGGACTTATAAGGTCGAGTAAAGGGGGGCGGGTAATGCATGCTTTAAGAGATACACGTTTTTCGTTGTTGTCTTTGTTCTCTAGACATAAAGGGGAAAAAGTCTCATTGAATAACTATTTTAATAACATTTAAAAAAATATATCAACAATAACAAAATCATAATTTTAATGACGCTAATAATTATGAAAATATATTCTGTAAGATAATTACTTAACCCTTTCGCTGCCAAGGCTATTAAAGGCTTTTGCGAACTATGCCGATTCAGGTGAGTCTCTCATGAAATATGCACTGTTTGCCACTTAGACTTTACATTTTACCAATTTTCTTGTTGGACGAGAAAAATGGAGTGGTCCAATTTTCAACATGGAAGACTTGACATGGTGGAATTCATCAGTGTTAAAGAGGTATGTCTAGGATCTCTAGCAGCCATCAAGTCATTGATTGAAACGTCAATGACATATAGTTATCTATTCCCGATCCCATCTCCGCAGTATTTTACGTAACAAGGTGTGTGAAGTTAGCAGTTAGTTGGTGATTGGTAGTTGGGTATTCAATCTACTGCCAGAGTACGAATAAACAGCCAGCTAGTAGTTGGGTATCCGCCATATTATCGAATCTATAGCCATGGGCGAATACCCACACAGCTATCAATTGGGTATTCAACAAAGAGCCAAAGCGCGAATCTACTGCTATATACGAATAACCACACAGCTATCAATTAGTTATTCAACAAAAATTCAAAGCGCGAATCTACTGCTATATACGAATAACCACACAGCTAGCAATTGGTTATTCAACAAAAAGTCAAAGCGCGAATCTACTGCTATATACAAATAACCACACAGCTAGCAATTGGTTATTCAACAAAGAGTCAAAGCGCGAATCTACTGCTATATACGAATAACCACACAGCTATCTATTAGTTATTCAACAAAAAGTCAAAGCTTGAATCTACTGCTATATACGAATAACCACAAAGCTATCAATTGGGTATTCAACAAAGAGTCAAAGCGCGAATCTACTGCTATATACGAATAACCACACAGCTATCAATTGGTTATTCAACAAAAATTCAAAGCGCGAATCTACTGCTATATACGAATAACCACACAGCTAGCAATTGGTTATTCAACAAAAAGTCAAAGCGCGAATCTACTGCTATATACGAATAACCACACAGCTATCAATTGGGTATTCAACAAAGAGTCAAAGCGCGAATCTACTGCTATATACGAATAACCACAAAGCTATCAATTGGGTATTCAACAAAGAGTCAAAGCGCGAATCTACTGCTATATACGAATAACCACACAGCTATCAATTAGTTATTCAACAAAAATTCAAAGCGCGAATCTACTGCTATATACGAATAACCACACGGCTAGCAATTGGTTATTCAACAAAAAGTCAAAGCGCGAATCTACTGCTATATACAAATAACCACACAGCTATCTATTAGTTATTCAACAAAAAGTCAAAGCTTGTATCTACTGCTATATACGAATAACCACACAGCTATCAATTGGGTATTCAACAAAGAGTCAAAGCGCGAATCTACTGCTATATACGAATAACCACAAAGCTATCAATTGGGTATTCAACAAAGAGTCAAAGCGCGAATCTACTGCTATATACGAATAACCACACAGCTATCAATTAGTTATTCAACAAAAATTCAAAGCGCAAATCTACTGCTATATACGAATAACCACACAGCTAGCAATTGGTTATTCAACAACAATTCAAAGCGCGAATCTACTGCTATATACAAATAACCACACAGCTAGCAATTGGTTTTTCAACAAAGAGACAAAGCGCGAATCTACTGCTATATACGAATAACCACACAGCTATCAATTAGTTATTCAACAAAAAGTCAAAGCTTGAATCTACTGCTATATACGAATAACCACACAGCTATCAATTGGTTATTTAAAAAAGATTCAAAGCGCGAATCTACTGCTATATATGAATACCCAGCCAGCTATCAATTGGGAATTCAACAAAGAGTCAAAGCGCAAATCTACTGCTATATACGAATAACCACACAGCTATCAATTAGTTATTCAACAAAAATTCAAAGCGCGAATCTACTGCTATATACGAATAACCACACAGCTAGCAATTGGTTATTCAACAAAGAGTCAAGGCGCGAATCTACTGCTATATACGAATAACCACACAGCTATCAATTAGTTTTTCAACAAAAAGTCAAAGCTTGAATCTACTGCTATATACGAATAACCACACAGCTATCAATTGGTTATTCAACAAAGAGTCAAAGCGCGAATCTACTGCAATATGTGAATAACCACACAGCTATCAATTGGGTATTCAACAAAGAGCCAAAGCGCGAATCTACTGCTATATACGAATAACCACACAGCTATCAATTAGTTATTCAACAAAAATTCAAAGCGCGAATCTACTGCTATATACGAATAACCACACAGCTAGCAATTGGTTATTCAACAAAAAGTCAAAGCGCGAATCTACTGCTATATACAAATAACCACACAATTAGCAATTGGTTATTCAACAAAGAGTCAAAGCGCAAATCTACTGCTATATACGAATAACCACACAGCTATCTATAAGTTATTCAACAAAAAGTCAAAGCTTGAATCTACTGCTATATACGAATAACCACACAGCTATCAATTGGGTATTCAACAAAGAGTCAAAGCGCGAATCTACTGCTATATACGAATAACCACAAAGCTATCAATTGGGTATTCAACAAAGAGTCAAAGCGCGAATCTACTGCTATATACGAATAACCACACAGCTATCAATTAGTTATTCAACAAAAATTCAAAGCGCGAATCTACTGCTATATACGAATAACCACACAGCTAGCAATTGGTTATTCAACAAAAAGTCAAAGCACGAATCTACTGCTATATACAAATAACCACACAGCTATCTATTAGTTATTCAACAAAAAGTCAAAGCTTGAATCTACTGCTATATACGAATAACCACACAGCTATCAATTGGGTATTCAACAAAGAGTCAAAGCGCGAATCTACTGCTATATACGAATAACCACAAAGCTATCAATTGGGTATTCAACAAAGAGTCAAAGCGCGAATCTACTGCTATATACGAATAACCACACAGCTATCAATTAGTTATTCAACAAAAATTCAAAGCGCGAATCTACTGCAATATGTGAATAACCACACAGCTATTAATTGGGTATTCAACAAAGAGCCAAAGCGCGAATCTACTGCTATATACGAATAACCACACAGCTATCAATTAGTTATTCAACAAAAATTCAAAGCGCGAATCTACTGCTATATACGAATAACCACACAGCTAGCAATTGGTTATTCAACAAAAAGTCAAAGCGCGAATCTACTGCTATATACAAATAACCACACAATTAGCAATTGGTTATTCAACAAAGAGTCAAAGCGCAAATCTACTGCTATATACGAATAACCACACAGCTATCTATAAGTTATTCAACAAAAAGTCAAAGCTTGAATCTACTGCTATATACGAATAACCACACAGCTATCAATTGGGTATTCAACAAAGAGTCAAAGCGCGAATCTACTGCTATATACGAATAACCACAAAGCTATCAATTGGGTATTCAACAAAGAGTCAAAGCGCGAATCTACTGCTATATACGAATAACCACACAGCTATCAATTAGTTATTCAACAAAAATTCAAAGCGCGAATCTACTGCTATATACGAATAACCACACAGCTAGCAATTGGTTATTCAACAAAAAGTCAAAGCACGAATCTACTGCTATATACAAATAACCACACAGCTATCTATTAGTTATTCAACAAAAAGTCAAAGCTTGAATCTACTGCTATATACGAATAACCACACAGCTAGCAATTGGGTATTCAACAAAGAGTCAAAGCGCGAATCTACTGCTATATACGAATAACCACAAAGCTATCAATTGGGTATTCAACAAAGAGTCAAAGCGCGAATCTACTGCTATATACGAATAACCACACAGCTATCAATTAGTTATTCAACAAAAATTTAAAGCGCGAATCTACTGCTATATACGAATAACCACACAGCTAGCAATTGGTTATTCAACAAAAAGTCAAAGCACGAATCTACTGCTATATACAAATAACCACACAGCTATCTATTAGTTATTCAACAAAAAGTCAAAGCTTGAATCTACTGCTATATACGAATAACCACACAGCTATCAATTGGGTATTCAACAAAGAGTCAAAGCGCGAATCTACTGCTATATACGAATAACCACAAAGCTATCAATTGGGTATTCAACAAAGAGTCAAAGCGCGAATCTACTGCTATATACGAATAACCACACAGCTAGCAATTGGTTATTATTCAACAAAAAGTCAAAGCGCGAATCTACTGATATATACAAATAACCACACAGCTAGCAATTGGTTATTCAACAAAGAGTCAAAGCGCGAATCTACTGCTATATACGAATAACCACACAGCTAGCAATTGGTTATTCAACAAAAAGTCAAAGCGCGAATCTACTGCTATATACAAATAACCACACAGCTATCTATAATCAATTGCAAGCGCTGTGTAGGTATTGGTCCATGGCAGGTAGTTCGCCCTATTGCTTAATGTTCAATGTCCAACTACTAGCTGGCTGGATATTCGTATATAGCAGTAGAATTAAGATTTGACACTGTGTTGAATACCCAGTTGATAGCTGGCTGGGTATTCACATATAGCAGTAGATTCAAGCTTTGACTCTTTGTTGAATAACCAATTGATAGCTGTGTGGGTATTCACATATAGCAGTAGATTCGCGCTTTGAATTTTTGTTGAATAACTAATTGATAGCTGTGTGGTTATTCGTATATAGCAGTAGATTCACGCTTTGACTCTTTGTTGAATACCCAATTGATAGCTGTGTGGTTATTCGTATGTAACAGTAGATTCGCGCTTTGACAATTTGTTCAATACCCAATTGATAGCTGTGTGGTTATTCGTATATAGCAGTAGATTCAAGCTTTGACTTTTTGTTGAATAACTAATTGCTAGTTGTGTGGTTATTCGTATATAGCAGTAGATTCGCGCTTTGAATTTTTGTTGAATAACTAATTGATAGCTGTGTGGTTATTCACATATAGCAGTAGATTCAAGCTTTCACTATTTCTTGAATAACCAATTGATAGCTGTGTGGTTATTCGTATATAACAGTAGATTCAAGCTTTGAATTTTTGTTGAATAACCAATTGCTAGCTGTGTAGTTATTCGTATATAGCAGTAGATTCGCGCTTTGACTTTTTGTTGAATAACCAATTGATAGCTGTGTGGATATTCACATATAGGAGTAGACTCGCGCTTTGACTCTTTGTTGAATAACCAATTGCTAGCTGTGTGGTTATTCGTATATAGCAGTAGATTCGCGCTTTGACTTTTTGTTGAATAACCAATTGATAGATGTGTGAATATTCACATATAGCAGTAGATTCGCGCTTTGACTCTTTGTTGAATTACTAATTGATAGCTGTGTGGTTATTCACATATAGCAGTAGATTCGCGCTTTGACTCTTTGTTGAATAACCATTTGCTAGCTGTGTGGTTATTCGTATATAGCAGTAGATTCGCGCTTTGACTCTTTGTTGAATACCCAATTGATAGCTGGCTGGGTATTCATATATAGCAGTAGATTCGCGCTTTGATTCTTTTTTAAATAACCAATTGATAGCTGTGTGGTTATTCGTATATAGCAGTAGATTCAAGCTTTGAATTTTTGTTAAATAACTAATTGATAGCTGTGTGGTTATTCGTATATAGCAGTAGATTCGCGCTTTGACTCTTTGTTGAATAACCAATTGCTAGCTGTGTGGTTATTCGTGTATAGCAGTAGATTCGCTCTTTGAATTTTTGTTGATTAACCAATTGCTAGCTGTGTAGTTATTCGTATATAGCAGTAGATTCGCGCTTTGACTTTTTGTTGAATAACTAATTGATAGCTGTGTGGTTATTCACATATAGCAGTAGATTCAAGCTTTCACTATTTCTTGAATAACCAATTGCTAGCTGTGTGGTTATTCGTATATAGCAGTAGATTCGCGCTTTGACTCTTTGTTGAATACCCAATTGATAGCTGGCTGGGTATTCATATATAGCAGTAGATTCGCGCTTTGACTCTTTTTTAAATAACCAATTGATAAATGTGTGGTTATTCGTATATAGCAGTAGATTCAAGCTTTGAATTTTTGTTGAATAACTAATTGATAGCTGTGTGGTTATTCGTATATAGCAGTAGATTCGCGCTTTGACTCTTTGTTGAATAACCAATTGCTGGCTGTGTGGTTATTCGTATATAGCAGTAGATTCGCGCTTTGAATTTTTGTTGAATAACCAATTGCTAGCTGTGTAGTTATTCGTATATTGCAGTAGATTCGCGCTTTGACTTTTTGTTGAATAACCAATTGATAGGCCGTGTGGTTATTCGTATATAGCAGTAGATTCGCGCTTTGAATTTTTGTTGAATAACTAATTGATAGCTGTGTGGTTATTCGTATATAGCAGTAAATTCGCGCTTTGACTCTTTGTTGAATACCCAATTGATAGCTGTGTGGTTATTCGTATATAGCAGTAGATTCGCGCTTCGAATTTTTGTTGAATAACTAATTGATAGCTGTGTGGTTATTCGTATATAGCAGTAGATTCGAGCTTTAACTTTTTGTTGAATAACTAATTGATAGCTGTGTGGTTATTCGTATATAGCAGTAGATTCGCGCTTTGATTCTTTGTTGAATAACCAATTGCTAGCTGTGTGGTTATTCGTATATAGCAGTAGATTCGCGCTTTGACTTTTTGTTGAATAACCAATTGCTAGCTGTGTGGTTATTCGTATATAGCAGTAGATTCGCGCTTTGGCTCTTTGTTGAATACCCAATTGATAGCTGTGTGGGTATTCGCCTATGGCTATAGATTCGATAATATGGCGGATACCCAACTACTAGCTGGGTGTTTATTCGTACTCTGGCAGTAGATTGAATACCCAACTACCAATCACCAACTAACTGCTAACTTCACACACCTGCTCGTTGTAGCTATCCCAGACAAACACAAATAAGTCGCGTCACGTGATTTGGGGTCTTTATTGACTCTTCAGTACGGGATCATTTAACCCATAACTTCACACAGACGACATTTGACGCCTGCTGTTGTAGACGACTTTTGAAAATATTGCAATAAAAGGTGAAATTGCTCAAAACGAGCAATTTCACCTTTTATCGCAATACTTTCAACTCTTTATCAATATAAATCTTTCAATTTTGTTTATTAGATTGGTAAAATTGTTTGTCTGATGATTGTAAAGCAGACGACCTTTAAAAAAGTATTGTGAAGTAATGGGTTAATAGGAGTTGACACGACATCACGTTTTATTTCCCAGTAAAGCTATCTTTACTATCTACCAGTTAACCCTTTCCCTCATACGACAATTCTGCAGCAGACGACTTTGAACATATTTTGTCAAATAATGGAAAATCTCTATAATTGAATGGATAACCTATGACTAAAAGTGGAAATCATTGTGACAAAAGGAGAAATTGCACGTTTTGTGCAATTTCTTCTTTTGTTACTATGTTTTCAAAAAGCCATCTGCTGACCTATGACAAGCCCTGTGACGTAATGGGTTAAAGGTGAAGTAACGTTAACAAATGGTGCAACAGTTCTAGTTCCTTGTCGAAAAAGATATATCTTCGACTAAATTACATGTAGGCGGACCTGGTGAGACTAAACGCATATGTATTAAGACACCAAATCGCCGGAGTCCCCTCAAACATTTGAAGTATACTAGAAAATATCTCCTGCCGGATCCCTCAGGGTCACAGATACACCTTAACTACACCTTATATCGAGGGCTTGGTGTGAAACAGTTGTAACTAAAATCGGTATTTTTTTACCCAGGTTTCACCTCGCTATAAAGTCCTTATAAGCGTTAAATAATTGTTCTTGGTAAACAATGGAAATTTAAGTGCCATTGCTCGTTCTGAGCAATGGCACATAATTTTGCATTGTTTGCAGAATGTCAAGTTTGCCCCTAAACCAGGGTTTTCAAAATAGGTTTTTAGTTACAACCGTTTCACGCCAAGCCCTCGATATGTAGTGTTAGGTATTATGCTTTACCATGACAGCTATAAACATCATGAGTGCATGTTTATTGTATTATTGGGATACATGTATGCAATGACAATCATCGGGATTTTGCGCCAAGCAAAGTCCAAGAGCAGACTAGGCCTCCATATAGTCCGATCAAGCCATTATGTTCTGTCAGCCATCATGTAATTGAAATACCATCGTCACCTTGTTATCTATTCCCTACCTCGATCGTATCACAAGTTTTGAATATTAAGCAAGTATTTACGTTATAGTAAAATGTTCAAAGGTCTAATCGAAACATTAGCTCATTGAAGCTATCTAACTTAGACAAACACAAATATTTAAGCCGCGTCCGGCAGATTCCATGGTGTTATTTGTCATGCGACGATTGAAGACTCGGGTGAACCTGTGTATACATACATTCACACCATAGCCGTAATCGTCAGCCTGTATTTCATTTAAATCCAAAGTCATATAAAGGCACACAAAAAAAGCTAAAAGTGTAGCACCAGTAGTTTACCACCAAATGTAGCTTTAAATGATGACAGACCCATGAGCCAATAACACCCCTAGACGCGACCCTTTGTATTGTACCAGGCAACGTCTAACTACGGGATCCCTAAGGGTCATGGATAGACTTTAACCGTTAACCTGGGGTACGGATAAGTATATTCAGGGCTGTATTTAGATTTTGTGCAAGCGGTGCGCCATGGCTTAGTTGATACGATGTACTTCTTATAGTTATCCAAAAGCTCCGATGTTCTACGAAATTAGTCAAATTTGAGCCCGTCCACGGAAATAGGTACACGTTAGCTTTTGTGTACAGTGTATATAAAGACCAGCCTGTGCACCTACACAGTTCACGTGTGACTTACATAAGCTTATAAGAATCTTAGGTCTACTTGCGTAAACCAAATTCTGATAAGACTGAGCAGATGTCCATGGTGATCTGAGCCTACATATGAGCCTTCCCGCGAGAAAATCAACATCGTGGATCCTGCGTAAAGTATCGATCCGTATCAGGCTAAGCATGCCACACAGGCTAATCCGGACAAACACTTTTCGACTGCTGTGGATTTTCTGTTTCAGGAATCATTACTCTATACCTCTATCCCCCTTAGACGGAATGTGTCGGCCCGGATCAGTCTGCGTCGATTCATTACGCATAGGCCATAATGTTGGTTTTCTCGCGGGACGGCTCATATATCATTTAAGTCATCTTGCTAAGCCGTTTAAGGTCGAATGTATCAGGATAAGTGTTAACCAATGAGATATTTTATGTTTTACGCCGCTTCAGTCATTTTTTTTTTAACTTTTATCACTGCGTTCCTGGTAAATTTGCCAGTACAACGGCCCAATTTGACCTGACACCAGCCACGTACTCGCAATGCTTACTCCGCAACCATGAGATCCAAGGAGGTCAGCTACAACAACATTTTTAAAATCTTACAAAATAATGAAGAGGAATACACAAACCTTTTCATCATATTAACTATTTGAGACGCGTCTGGCGATTTGGGTCTTCTTGTACCTGAGTACAGTAAAGACTCAGATGATCCTATGTATATATACACAGTCTTATCAGAGTCTTTATCGTCCATGTGGTAGAGACCCAAATATATCTTCTGACATAAAAAGGTCACAGAGAATTACTACCTTATCTCTTTGTGCGATCCCATTAACTCTCTCTCGCTGCCAAAGGCAATTAAAGGCTTTTGCGATAACGAACTGTCTTTCCAGATATCTGCATTGTGTGATCATTAGACAATAATTTTAACAAATTTGCTGTTGGACGAAAAATGGAGTGGTCCAGTCCTCAAAATGAAAGAGTCGACTTTGTGAAATTCGGCAGTGAAAGAGTTAAAAATAACACCACCATAGCACCACCTTAATCCGGACCGACTGTCCATTTCTGATTGTGTGCTTTTTATGTGAGGAATAGCGTCGGTTTCGTTTTAATTGCGGGAGGTGGGAGTAGTTCAGCCCATTAAAATGTCGTCTAGAAAGCCTTGACATATCTGTTTTGAGAAAATAAATTGCACGATTCCAAAAAATTCCCACGTTGCACTTTATTGAGTATCGTTTGTGTTCAAGGTTGATGGCGGCTGTGAGTGATTATGGTGTCAAATGAGTTGAAGCAAAAATGAATCCTGACCGTTTGCACCGCAGACAAGTTAACCCTTTCCCTCATATAGACGCATTCTGACGCCTCTGCAGCAGACGGCTTTTTGAAAACATAGTGACGAAAGAAGAAAAACGTGCAATTTCTCCTTTTGTCACAATGTTTTCCACTTTTAATCATAGGTTATCCATTCAATTATAGAATTTTTCCATTATTTGACAAAATATGTTCAAAGTCGTCTGCTGCAGAATTGTTGTATGAGGGAAAGGGTTAAACATCGAGAGTGATTAATACGAGCCGAAAGCTTGTTTCGGAATCCACTTAAAATAAATAAGTTTAAACTAACTTAATTAAACTTTTGTTTATATTTTAAATCGATTGTAAAGCAATTGGAAATCAATTAAATCTCTATGACCCATGTTCGATATCGGCTTGCTGCATACTCAATCAGTGCTCTAGCTAACGAGTGTCTCCACGTAAACAGGTACAACCTAGCCTTTGGGAACAGTATAGAACCAGACCAGCCTACGATATGAAGTTGTCCTCTAACACTTTTTCCATAGACCCGCTAGTGTCAGGATACATGGACCAGTAACACTTATCAAGGGCACGCCCTGATATAACTGACAGCTGTTGAAAGCACCGTAACACCACAAAACGAACAATTGAACTAAAAGTGGAAAACATTGTGACAAAAGGAGAAATTGCACGTTTTGTGCAATTTCTTCTTTTGTCACTATGTTTTCAAAACGCCGTCTGCTTTAACCCTTTCCCCCATACGGCAATTCTGCAGCAGACGACTTTGAACGTAATTTGTCAGATGGATAATCTATGCCTAAAAGTGGAAAACATTGTGACAAAAGGAGAAATTGCACGTTTTGTGCAATTTCTTCTTTTGTCACTATGTTTTCAAAACGCCGTCTGCTTTAACCCTTTCCCTCATACGGCAATTCTGCAGCAGACGACTTTGAACGTATTTCGTCAAAAAGTAGAACAATCTCCATAATTGAATGGATAACCTATGACAAAAAGTGGAAAACATGGTGGCAAAAGGAGAAATTGCACGTTTTGTGCAATTTCTTCTTTTGTTACTATGTTTTCAAAAAAGCCGTCTGCTGCAGTATTGAGTATCGTTGGTTTTCCAGGTTGATGGCGGCTGTGAGTGATTATCGTGTCAAATGAGTTGAAGCAAAAATAAATCCTGACCGTTTGCACCGCAGACAAATTAAACATCGAGAGTGATTAATACAAGCCGAAAGCTTGTTTCGGAATCCATTTAAAATAAATAAGTTTAAACTAACTTAATTAAACTTTTGTTTATATTTAAATCGATTGTGAAGCAATTGGAAATCAATTAAATCTCTATGACCCATGTTCGATATCGGCTTGCTGCTAACTCAATCAGTGCTCTAGCTAACGAGTGTCTCCGCGTAAACAGGTACAAACTAGCCTTTGGGAACAGTATAGATCCAGACCAGCCTACGATATGATGTAGATCTACACTTTTCCCATAGAGTCAGGATGGACCAGTAATAAATTGAATGGATAACCTATGACAAAAAGTGGGAAACATTGTGGCAAAAGGAGAAATTGCACGTTTTGTGCAATTTCTTCTTTTGTCACTATGTTTTCAAAAGGCCGTCTGCTGCAGAGGCCTCAGAAAGCGTCTATATGAGGGAAAGGGTTAATATAGCAGTACGCAACCAGATTAGGTTTGTTCTATAGAACTTGTGTCACGATTTAGAAATACGTAAATCAATTTCCTTTAAATTCGTTCTCAAACATTTGTATTTGATGAATTATTGTGTATAACTCTTTCACTGCCGAACTGCACAAAATCAACTCTTCCATGTTGAATATTGGACCTCTCCATTGTTCAACCTACAGGAGATTTGGTAACATTTATTTTCCAAGTAGCAGACAATGCAGATTATGACATCTGCATTGTTGGATAAAGCATTTGATTGACTTTGGCAGCGAAAGAGATAAATACATGAGCCATAAACTGTAAAAAAACCAAGGGCCTGACTATCAATTAAGGGCCAGCCCTGATAAATATGATTACAGAGATTGGCGGGAGTCGATATCAACACACTAGGTGGTGATTAGTATGGACTACGACACACGAAAAATTGATTTTCAAAACGCAGAGACTATAGAAAAGGAGGAGCTAACTGACCTTCTTCGCGCAGTATCTTTCTTATTACCCATCTAAACCCTATGTTGTGTGTACTCAAAATAAACGTCAAAGTGAGAATATTCTATTGATTACCCACGACATAGGATTTTAGGCTCAGATAAGGATTTTCGAACAAGAAATTAGCACGTTATCAAATAATCTGTTAAAACGGATGTTTAAATATTTTCTGTAAATTGCGATATTAAATTTGTATTCGAGCTTATACATGTATATTAACATATTTTGATCATAACCGTTTTTCAGATGCGTATCAATGATGAGCATACTACTTGTTCGAGTAAAACGAAGTTTACCATCTGATTGCGCGGAGGTACAGAGTGGTCTGGATATTCTCCTGTCGGTTGTAAAGTCTCATAGGTTCTAGTTTTCCTGTGACTGGATTCATATGAACAAAACGCCACGTAAAAGGGTTATGTCATACTTAAAAGCGTCCTATAAGATACACGTGTGACTCATATCACAACAAATGCATGGAGGCTTGGGTGAACCTGTGGTCTTGTTGAAATACATAATAGACTTCCAGGTTTGCACGAATATAATGTACACAAGCTATTTTAGCCTCTTATGGTGGTTCTTCAGTTCTATAAATCAAAATTGAAGTATTCAAAAATTAAGAAAATTCTATAAATCAAAATTGAAGTATTCAAAAATTAAGAAAATATGCAACTATAACAGGTGAAAATGATTTGTATGTGTGGCAGTGACAGTGAACATTCTGTCATCTGATGATCTTCTTAACTCATAATGTTTTCAACATATGTCAGTTGCGAATGCAACTGCCAGTTGCATTCGCAACTGACATATGTTGAAAACATTTTTACTGCATGTTCGCACCTAGCGTTTTCTTATAAAAAATATATTAATAAGGCAAAACATTGAAAATAAATCCCTATAGATTAAAGTATTATTCTTGATGGGAGTAGAAAATCATTTAAGCAAAAGAAGAAGTTTACAGCTGTATCAATATGCGCTCAAGTGTAGGGGAAAAAAAGAGTGAAAAAACGATTTTGAAGTGACTCGGCAATGATAACATGTCACGCCCGAGAAAATAGATGTCGTTTGTATGCACAGGTGATGTACGATGATAATTTAGATAGGCTGTTAACAACTCGGATCTGACTCATCATAGTGGACGCTTATAAACCCTTTCCCACATGTAGACGCATCTCCTTTAGTCACATGTCCAATCCAACTCAATAAGTATACCTTCATTTTTACAGATTTGCCCAGTGATGCGAAAAGCTTTATATTTTAGGAGAATTATATTAAACTGTTTTATATATTATGTTTCTGAATACAACCGATAATATGTGTCCATGTGACATACGTCCATTGTAAATGTACAAATATATACTTCATGTAGACAGAGACAATCTCACTATCTAGTAAATTAGGTTTTCTGACCAACATATGAAAATATCAAATGTCAATATAAACTACAACAAACTAAATGATGCTTTTTTCGAAAAAGATGTTTGTCTCTCGCATTTCATAGTCATTGGGGTCGTCTTCTACTTTTAACATATACCATTAATCTTGTGAAGTTTGAGGACTCTTGGTCAAAGCATTCTTGACATATTCAACCGAAAGAAGTTTTAAATCGACGACCCATAACACCTTGACCAGGTGACCCAAGAAACACTAAAGGTCATCTTCTCGCGGAATCCAATCATCTTGTGAAGTTAAAATACTCTGGGTCATAGGGTTCTTGAGATATTGAGGAGAAACCGACTTGACCTTTGATCAAATGATTTTTTCAGTAATAGTCATCTTCTTACAGAGTCCAATCATCCTGTGAAGTTTGATGACTCCGTGTAAAATGACGTCTCGAGATATTTAGCAGAAACATATTTGACCTTTACAGTACCTGTGCCATTGACATTTGGCCCATTGACACCCAAACCAGAAGAGGTCATTTACTCAAAAAGTGTTCTTGATGAGTTGAGCGGAACCGGGTTGCATCTTTATTGCGCCGGTGACCTTGACCTTTGACAGTCGTGATCCGAAAATCAGTACCGATTATATACTCAACAAGTTCAATCATGCTATGAAGTGTGATGACTTTGGAACATAGCGTTATTGAGAACTTTAATAAGACACGGATTTGACCCTCACAGCCTAAGTGACCTTCACATTGTACACCTAAAGCAATTGGGCTCAGCTAGTCAATAAGTCCAGTCGTCCTACGAAGTTTGAAGACTTTGGGTCAAATGAGAGATATTGAGAAGAAACGATTATACCTCCATTGCCCCTGGACATTGACCTTGGGTACAGTGACTCCCATCAGCTATAGGAATCATCTACTGAGTTAGACCAATCATCCCATGAAGTATGACTCTGGGTCAAGGGTTTCTGGAGATATTGAGCGGAATCAGTTATAACCTCTGTAAACATGAATGTTGACCCAAAAGAAATATGGCTTATTTACCCAATAACAGCAATCATCCCATATAGTTTGAGAACTCTGTGGTTTATGGAGCTCCTGTTATTGAGCAGAAAACAAGTGTCACGTACGGACTAACGGAAGGACTAATGAACAGGGGGCCAAGAATGGTATGTCTCCCCCCAAAGACACCGGTTGAGGCATACTTATTTCAGAGATATGAAATGTCCTATCATAAGAATCGGACACACGAACAATTATCTTTTTCATTAAAAGTGTGCTCTTAAAGAACTGCGCTATCACGGTATCGATATTTAAATGACCTGTTGATTGTTTGGTGCTTTACGGCGCTTTCAACAATGGCTCAAGTTATATCACGACGTTTTCTGGGTAAGTTAGCAGTACTGTTGGTCCATTTATCCCGTCACCAGCCAGTCCATCGTTATGATAATCCCCAAAAACTGAGCGCAAAGGAGGGTAGCCATCACAACCATTTTACATGTCTTTGGTATTAACCGGTCGGGGATCGAAACCGCTATCTCCCGCAGCTCTACCATTATGCAACCGAGACGGATTTAATCCCCTGTGGTAACGGGTTTTGTTTTTGTTATTAATATCTAAATAACGTTTGTACTGTCGAATTGTAACGAGGTAAACCTGTTTACCAACAAGAGAAAGTTGATGCAAGGCATCAATGTCGCCGGAAAAGACTGCATTGATTTATTTATGTATTCTTGACTTTCCTTAGTCTATTCAAACATTAGAAACGTTGAATTAAAACATTTGCTTATAAAGTTTATATTCATATCTATACATTAGGGTATCTATAACAAATTAACGAAATGTGTACACATTTATCTGGCTTTAATTTAATTTTGCTGTTGTTACTTATTTAAATAATAGTATTCATTCATATAATTTCAATGTTTGTCAATCTTATTCGAATCACAAGGTAAATATCCTGGTATTGCTTTAAAGGGAGGTAATTTGAAGAAAACAAAAGTCTTCAAAAGGAGAAATATATCAGCATTACCGTCTACAGTTTAAATTGTTCTATTGTTTGTGGATTTAAAAATGTTCTTTTTTTCTTATTTCTACATGTACAACGAAATATTGCGGCTTCTCTTTGACGCTTTGCGTCAAACATTCGTCTTGTACTTGTCTAAAATAAAATAATATCACTCGCTTTTTCATATCGAAATGCGCATGCGCGAAAATCGATGTTAAAGGTCACGAAACTACACAACAGAATAGGGTCTATATTTAGCTTAGAAACAGTTCCTACTTTAGATATTCATGGATTAACATTATTAAATGAATTCTACACAAATCAAGACATCTCTTTGAACATGAAAGCAACATTTAGTAAGTTAAAATTGCTATTAAAAGGAGAATCAGAAATTGACCTCAATGATGACACATAAGAGTCTGCATTAGGAGGTGTTGGTTCACGTCTTGAAGGGACCACTTTTGTCTTCGTAAATAAGACAAAAAACTTAAATGCGAGTGAAAAAAAAAAAAACTGCAAACATTAAAAAATCGGAATATTTATTTCATTTTAAATGTGTCATTTATTAGTGTTCGTAAACAACCACAATTGTAATATGTTCAAATCATCTAGATTTGTTTCTTTCTAATAATAAGCCGCCCTCCCATGTGATTTCCGAAAAGCTATTAAAAATAGAAGTCGCGGGCTTCTGCCCGGCGACTAATAATTAGTGGGTAATACATATAAGTATATACATTTATTTAGGTTTTACGCCGCTTTCAGCATTATTTCAGTTATATCACGGCGACAGTTCACTTATTCATGAGCCCTGGGTAAACAAACCAGTACTAGGCTAGAAAATGTGCCTTGCCCAAGGGCATTCCACCATGACCGTAGTGCCGCGACTGGGGATCGAACCCGGGACACCCGGTTTCGAAATCCCCGACGCTAACCACTCGACTCCGTAATTATATACATATACAGTAAACAATAAGAGAGTGTTAACCGACCCATGAGGCACCGGACTGGATATAAACGAAGTGAAGGCACTCACAGCAGTTTCCCTGAGACTGGGTTGTCATAAAGACATACGGAAATAAAATCATTGATCATTAGTGGTCGTTTGTCTGAGGTTATTTCTCATCTATAGTGGGGTACTTTAACTTTTTGTGATTTCTCAAAATATAAAATGAAACAAGATGAATTCCTGAAAGAAGAATGTCCCTCGGGGGGCAACACAGTTTATTTATTATTAGAAAACCCTTGTTGGAAAGAAGAAACGTGCCTTATTTTTATTTCCCCCGTGCATTCATATTATTAATTAAGAAGCCTGCCTTATATGGAAGCATTATCAAGGTAAAACATAGTAAAAGCCCATATAAAACTTTTTTTTTCCATACAGACAATGAGACGGGTAAGTTAAGCGGGTAGTACTGGTAACTTACCAATCACACGCCGTGATATAATTGAAAAAATATTGAAAACGGCGTAAAACACTATATACAGTTATTGAAGGACGTTGTCTCCATTGGATTAACCGAGGAAATATAATAAAACTAACTAAGAACTTCGCCATGAATAAACAACATCGGGAAATCTACGAACACTGTATGTATTCATAAACAACATCGGGGAATCTACGAACACTGTATGTATTCATAAACAACATCGGGGAATCTACGAACACTGTATGCATTCATAAACAACATCGGGGAATCTACGAACACTGTATGTATTCATAAACAACATCGGGGGGGGGGGAATCTACGAACACTGTATGTATTCATAAACAACATCGTGAATCTACGAACATTGTATATATTCATAAACAACATCGGGGAATCTACGAACACTGTATGTATTCATAAACAAGTGACGCATACAAACGGTCTGATATGGTTCTCTTTAACATTGGGAACGATTGACGTGGATCCGCATATACGTCGCTATAATTGATCTACGTCATAAAACCCGACATTCGGATATTTCTGAACAGCGATGATCCACTTATCATTCATTATGAAGGTAATCATGTTTATATATTTATGTTTAACCCGGTTAACTAAACCTGTAAACTTATTGTTACACATTTCAGCTATACAAAGGTTGATTGATTGGGGTTTTCTCTTTTACTGCCGAATTTGATAAAGTCTACTCTCCCATGTTGGAAATTGGACACAGCATTGTTGGTCCAACAGGAAATTTGGTAAAATTTAATGTCTAAGTGGCAAACAATGCAGAATTCAATAGAGACAGCTCGTCACGAGCTATCTCGCCTGAATATCCACTGTTTGCAAAAGCCTTTCGTTGCCTTTTGCAGCGAAAGAGTTAACACCGGTTTTTTTTACACTGTATCAATCATATCACACTGACCAGCTCCTGGCTTACTCATAACAGTACTCCACACAACATATTTCCAAGCAACTTGCTACTTTTCCGAATAGACTGTTAGCTCATTGATAGACGACGAATGACGCATGTCACAGCGAATTTTCAAATATCGGAAACAATATTGGCCGAGCTTGGGTTCGAACTCACAACCCCTAATTTGATAGCTCGCGACTCGGTGGATTAATTTGCCCTCGATATGCAAAGTAAATTATTTGGCATGCAGATTGGTACAGTTTGGACTTAACAATCGCCAGACATTCCCTTTAAAACTATGAACAGGTTTACCAAAGTGTTAACTTTTTGTAGATCAAACAAAACCTCATTTTATTCTGACTTGGTATAAGAGACATGGTAGGCATGTTTAGGGAAGTTCCAAGTTGATTACAGCGAAAGAGTAGAAATGTATCGGAGTCCAACAGTCACCCTGCCGTAAGCGTAAACTGACTTTGCATTAGACAGGTATATGCTACTCTGTACAAGTGACCGCTCGCATACACGAAGGTTTGATTGTGTATAGATCAGAAGTAATATGGACTTGTCTTCATCAGAAGAAAACTTCCCTACAACTTCCAACCTTTCTACCTTCTCCGTTCCTGATCCATCGGTGTTTTAGTCCGGTAGCTAAATTGGATATTTTTACTGGACATGGACATTTCTTACACATTTGTTTTTTCGCCCGTTTTTGTTGTCGCTTTTAGAATTCACAGGATGGACTTTGGTTACCCTTGACAATTCAAGAAGGCGTCCAAGATGGCCGCCGTGTCATGTAATTGGTCATAACGTCTCTCTGTTATACTTAGATTTATAAGTTTGGTTTCTAGACATACGTTTTTGGGGTCGAGGACTCCATTAAAACCAGTTATACGGTCATTACTGGTTTATTTCGGAGAATTTTCAAAGTGTCCATTTTTTTAAATAATGTCAAGGTTTCTAAATACAAAGAATACTAGTACGTGACACATAACAGGTGCGTAGCTTGGCAATACTCAATGTGTAGGCCGTCTCGTGAGAAAAATCAATATTGTGGACTCTGCGTTAAGTATCGACCCGGATCAGCCTAAGCATGCCACACAGGCGTATACCAGGATATACACTTTTCGCCTCCTGTGGATTTTCTGTTTCAGGAATCACTACTTTATCTATCGCCCCCTTAGACGGAATGTGTCGGCCGGATCAGTCTGCGCGGACAGCGCAGGCTGATCCGGTCGATACATTACGCAGATGTGTATCGCCGCAGCTGCATTTTGGGGCATTTTGCCCCTGCATAACTTCTTACTCAACCTCATTGAACGAGAAAGTAAGGCACCATCTAAATTTGACAAGACAGTTTACACAGCTACTTACGCT
Source organism: Serripes groenlandicus (assembly GCA_031761405.1). NCBI lineage: Eukaryota > Metazoa > Mollusca > Bivalvia > Cardiida > Cardiidae > Serripes > Serripes groenlandicus. The sequence continues at coordinate 35,497,868 of JASEVX010000008.1, read as the reverse complement.
AAAGTTGGTCCTTATTTCAAGTTTTGGATGAACTGCCGAGCCCAGGGTCGCTGGGTAATCATCCAACAGGATGAGATGAGAAATGGAATCCGTGTCGTCACCATAACAACACGCTATCACCATGGAGATAATCAGTACTAGATGTCGCATCATGATGTGTTGTGTGCACCTGAAAGTAGAAGTGGTTAACTGTCCATCAGGTATATGCTATGATAATTTGAGATATCTGGATTAGCAGTAAGATAAATGTATACGGGTCATTCTCAAAATATGTAGCAATTTGCAAAAATAAAAAGACAAAATTAATATATGGTATTTTATGATTTTTTTTTTATCCAACTCATTAAACTAGAAAAGACAAAATAAAGGTTAAAATATGACATCTCAACCCCATCTAATTTTGATGTTGTAGGGATAAATGATAACGAGGTCAAAGTCACCTGTCCATGGTGTTACCATTAACAACTTGAGACAAAGGCAGCTTTATTTGTTTTTTTCTGCATTTCTACAATTAGAACCATCCAGTTACTATATTTTGTTATGCTTAATAGATAAGGCAAGTTTTATTTGCATTCTTTCTAAAATTAAACTAATACAAAGTAATGGAGTTGGTAACATCATGGACGGTGAAGTAACAGCAAGGACATCGTCATTGAATCTTAGCTTTATATAATAAATTGATGCGTATACGACTTATTAATGAACCAAACAAAGCTATTGTGATCCTTACTGGGTTAGTAAGTTAAGGGCAATTAATACATCTTAAATAGGCAATAAAACAAACAAAGTTTGCTGTCCTTCCAATACTTTCTGCGCTATGTTCTCTGGCAGTCTTTACGCTTTCTTTTGCCTGTTTCCTTATGTTTCATAAACTTCTGCTTTTGCTTTTCTAAGTTGTGTTGTGTTTGACATCACTTTCAACAAATTATCAGTTGTATCACACTCACAGCATTTCCTGGGTTAGTAACCAGTACTATTGGTCGATTTATCTTGACACCATCCAGTCAGTTGTAATGCTTACATCATAACCCTGAGCGTCAAGTAGGGCAGCCATTACTACCATTCTTTCAAGTCATTTGTATGACCTTTACTACACCACCAAGGCGGTCTTAATAATATGGACATTGAATTATAGAACAAATATAAGTTACCTCTATTAGTATGATATTACTATGCATTGTCCATAGTGTTACCATAACAAATAACATTCTAAGAATATTAATATAGTATAAAACAATTAATCACATTCTGTGTTTTTACAAGCATTATGGGAAAACTAATTACTCTGTTATTATATAAATAAAATGACAGAAAACACTTTTACTCAATACGCGCATTTAGGTTGATTGTCTATAGCGTAAGTAGTTAATGTCCCTGGTGTTACCACGATAAAATAAAGTGTAGATTAATCTTATATAAATTTTAAATTATCCTTTAGAGTGTAAGTATTACATTGAAAATGTCAGAGTAATAATGATTTAACATGTTAATCTTGATGGCTTACATCACTTTATCATTACAAACATTTAGAGTGCTGATATATCCCTGCTGTTTACTGTTCATTGTCCCTTGTGTTACTACGATGTATGAATCTTAATGTTTAAATAAACTTTATATAAAAATCAATGCATTCCCTTTCCATGTCAGTATTACATAATACTAGTACCCTGTTCATTATATAAACCAGATGGCATATATCAGTATCTAGATACAAACAGTCAATTGGCTTAAATGTCCATGCTGTTACTTTTGTATGTCCCTCATGTTACTTTTTTATTAATGTAACAGCATGGACGGTAACAGCAGGGATGATTGCACATACTTTTGGGTTTTGTGTAGAAATGGGCTCTTCCTTCAACCTAAATATTACATGATATTTTATATGGTCTGTAAATTGTAGGAATGGTCAAATGTTGTTTTGAAACCTAACATGATTTCTGTAAAAATAAATGGTAACATCATGGACAACTATAAAAGGTACTGCACTAGGTGTACTTAACTCATAAATGTTAAAATTCTTCAGCTTAAATTGTATCTGTTGCACATGATACCATTGAAGAAATAGGATGAATAACTAGTAGGGAGTACCTCCAAATTGTTCTACAATCCTAAGGAAGCTGTTATTATTTTAGTTTGGGGCACTGGTAACGGCAGGGACATCAATTTATGAACAAAGAATCCTAAGTTTCTCAATTAGAAAATAACAATTTTCGAACAAAACTGAATTATGTATATTATCTCCGAACATATATTTACCAACAACCACACAGAAATTGGGGGGTTGTAAAAATATGTTTTAACTTCAATAATCATATTTACTAATATATTTATTAGTAAACAAAGGTATATTTTACATAACCTTGCATTAATTATTATGTTTTTTAAATTAAAAGGGAAATTATACAAGGTAAATAAACCCTGGACAGTAATTGCTACATTTTCTGAGAATGATACAACTAGGTAGATGAAAATAATTTTGTCTTTTTTAAAAAAAACTTCAAAACCAAATATCATTCTTAAATTTACGGTTAAGTACATATAACCTTTAAAGTCGGAATACTTCGAAACCAATTTTAATTTCTTTCTTGAAAATGGTGAAGTACACATCATAGCCTGTAAAGTCAGAGAATCAAATTTATCACCTAAATCTCAATATTTCCTATCTTTTAGAGGATGGTTTACTCCATTCATTTACAACGCAATCCTTTCCCACAGGCGCATTTGGACACATCTGCAGCAGACGACTTACTTAAACACAACTATTACATGAAAAATGAAGAATGTTGAACTTGGAAGTGTCTACTTTACGAAATTAGGCGCCGAAGGGATTAATTATATATGATTTAAATGGAAATACGATTAACGACAACTATTTTAAATTTGATGCCAATGCATGAACGCAAGAATGATTCATATATTTTCACAACTATTCAAGGCCGAGTTCCGGAAGCAGGGCTTTTAATCCAGAGGCTTTGAGTTCGAATCCCAGCTCGGCCAACAATTGTTTTCGAAGTTTGACAAAAGTCAATGCGACGATCGTCATTTATCTTCAATCATTCAATAGGGTAACATTGTATGTGGAAAAGCAGCCAGTTACTTGGAAAGACTATTGAATGGAATACTAGTGTGAGTAAAACATGGGTAGGTAAATGAACGGACTGCGATGACATGACTGAAATATTATGAAAACAGCGAATCAATCCATTGAACAAAACCACAATGGTCAGGATCAGATAAATATGGCCATGTTATAAACCTAATCCATCCTACGACTTCAGATTGTGTTTGTCTGTATGGTGTTTAACGCCGCATTCTACAAGTGTTCAGTTATATCACGGCGTTTCCTGCGTGTTACCAGAACTACTTGTCCATTTATCCTGACACGAGCGATTTAGTCGTTAACCCTGAGCGCTAAGGAGGTAAAGCCATTAGTACTATCTTTAAAGTATTTGGTGTGGCACCTTTTGATATCAAATAACACATACCATTAATAGCGCCGACTACATGTATTAAGTAAGTGAAAATTTAATCCAAAGAACTATACTAGTGGGAGTAAAATGGTATTTCCCCCCACAATATCTCTCTTATTACTCAACCAATTGTGATGATGTGGCACTCAAAAGTAACGTGTCACCGAGACGATTCTTTTGAGTACCTACAGCATAGCGTTTGAGTTTAGAACATGAAAAATTCCCCTTATCTAGATCTCTGAGACTCGTTAGTGGCACGACAGGGGGGAACTTGATTCGAATCTGTCCAAATCGGATTTTTGGATTACACATCGTAAATACCGCTCTTAATCACCCAGGCATTTTCGGTGTTCACTCAACATGCAGTCGTTCAATATGCCGAGATAATAGCAGGTAATTACTCGTTCAACACATCAAACATATGTCCAAGTGTTAAATAACAGACAATCTCAGCACCCTGTTGAAAACGAGCGAGAATAAACTAGGCCATAATACGCTAATATTATACTTTTTAACTCGTAAATGGATCCAATAATGTTTGTTTTACGATATCGCACTAGCAGGTTTATAATTGTCTACATACAAATTGATTAATCCGACGTGACTTCGTTTCTAAATTCGACAGCCATTTTAAACGACTGTTTTTCGTGATGGAAATCAAGACACGAACGGACTGATGGTTACTACGTGGAAATGTGGGTATTTTTTCTGCAATAAAATTGCAAAGGGAGAGATTTATTTACCATTCAAGTGCTTGTGTCATTTACCAAAAGTCCTTAGAGGGAAAAATAATGATAGCAATCACTGAAAAATAAGCACATAGCCGGAAAAAAACGATCAGTCTAATCTTTTATTCTAAAGTATGTATGTAGTATTATTTTTGTTTAGCTAATCCATATGGTTTAGTCCATCGGAAAGTGTGATACACTGAAGCCTTGAAAATAAAAATGAAATTTAAAATTAGAATGTTTTTTAGAAGTATTGGTGAATACGAATCAGAATTAAATTCTCAGATCGTCTTCTTTGTTTATCACCTGGTTTACACCCTTATGTCTGCTTTGCAAAGCGCACAAGAACGAACTGCCCAATATTAATCTATCAGCTTCAGTGTAAGATTTGTTTGATTTGGGTTTCACGACATTTTCAACTGCTAAGTTCATATCGCAGCGGTCAGAAAGACGGTGTTGGTCCTCCACCTTATATTTACACCGAGATAAAATATATAATTATGGTATGAAACCAAAAAGGATTATGATATGCGCCTGTCTATGGGGAAATGTACACATTGGTCTTTGTGAATAATATAATATAATAATACACATCACGATCAGCATGTACATGTGCATCCGTACAGTCTGATCAGCATGTACATGTGCATCCGTACAGTCTGATCAAGATCTACCCTATTCTCATATTATCTACAGATGATTGATAGAAACAATTGTCAACGTGTGTAGATTCTGATAAGACGATAGGACTGAGTGAGTGGACACGCTGATCTGAATCTATACTGTTCAGAAATGCAAACTTGTACATTTTTTTCATGAGGAATGGGCTCCTCGAACGGATTACAAACCATCATAAGTCGGTCATGAAAAAGTTTCTAGAAACATTAATGCTTATCGTAAATGTTAACGGTCATTTAACCCCGCATATACAAAATGTTCAGCATACGACTACGTCAAAATGAGGATACATGGCCTTATTACACAGCGCTTTAAACACTTTGTATTTTCTCTTATCCCTGATCACAATAGAAGGGAAGCCTTTGATAAAGTTTGTTAAGTATTCGGCATGGACGCGTTGAAAACAGACCGACGGACGGACGCACATTAGGCAGAAAAGTGAACCCTATAAGTCTCCCGAGCATCAACCTTGGGTGCGGGAGGTCGCGAGTTCGATCACTGACCGGGTCAACAAAGACTTTAAAAAGTAAGTAGTGGCTGCTTTTCTTAGCGCTCTATGTTTAGGGGTTAGCATCACGACTGACTGGCTAGTGCCAGGATAAATGGACCAGTAGTGCTGGTAACTTACCAAGGAAATGCCGTGATATAACTGAAAAACAGTTGAAAACGCCGTAAAGCACAAAAGAATCAATCAATCAATTAATTGCCCACTAATCGGTTGCAGATCCACTATTTATCGCGTTATGTCTATGTAAAAAATCGCTACTTTGATAATGTACGTTCGCCTCCTTCGTGATATAGTGTTATACCTGTTTGCACAAATCATGAATTTTGTACATATTTGAGAACATTGTGGGAAGAGCAAAATTAATATTTGTTTCATTATCTTGATGTTTTTGTGAATCGTCTGTAAGAGGGACATGATTTTACTATGAAAACGATGAATAACAGGCTTCAATTGCTCTACAGACGTATAACAAATTAGTTCAGTCCACTGGGTATAAAAGAAGGAGGTTATTTAGGTGTTTTTTAGGACCAAAAGGAAAATTTATGGAATCTCAAGTGTCGTAAAGCGAATTTGTTACACAGAAAATTGACACGTTTTCGCATTTTTTTTAATGATATATACCACCAATACAAAATATTCTTACCAGTTTGTGAAACGATATGCGCCGTCCCGCGAGAAAACCAACATTAGACCCTCTGCGCAATGTATCGACCCAGATCAGCCTGCAAAGTCCGCGCAGACTTATCCGGGCCGACACATTCCGTAACAGGGGGATAGACGTATAGAGGTATAGAGTAATGATTCCTGAAACAGAAAATCCACAGGAGGCTGTGCGGGTTAGCCTGTGCGGCATGCTTAGGCTGATCCGGATCGATACTTTACGCAGAGTCCAATGTTGGTTTTGGAGCGGGACGGCTCATATGGTCCTATAGCTAATGGTCTCCCAAGTTCGTGATCAGAGGCATTAACATAAACTACACTGTCCATTACTAAATGAAACTTTAGATTCTCAAGTGAATGCTCATACAAAGTAATGGGAGAAAATAACGAGAATAATGACGTCAGGAACTAAGATAGATCACGAAGTTCTATACGATATGTAGAAGAGTGGGATCTAAAAAAAAAAACTATCTTCAATTCCAATCGAATTCTATATTGTTTGTAATAAAAAATAATCGTCTCACTGAGACGATTCAGTTGAGTACCCACACTATAGGATACGATAATGATAACATTAAATGCGCAGCATATCTAAAGAACTGAAGTTTTATAAAAATATTTGTCATACTTTATGTCATGTTTATAATGGTAATAATGACTGCCCTCCTTGGCGCTCGATGTTGCGAGGTTAGCATTACGCCTGACTGGCTGGTGTCAGGATAAACGGACCAGTCGTAATAATAACTTATCCAGGAAACACCTTGATATAACTGAAAAAGTGTTGAAAGGGGCGCAAAACACGAAACAATTAATCCATTGTTACAACACATAAAACAAGAGTTGTAGGTCGAAGCAGACCTTGGACGGCCATCCGGCTATATCGGATAAGCCTGCACAGTCGAAGAAGACCTCGGACGGCCATCCGACTATATCGTTTAAACTCGCAAAGTCGGAGTAGACCTCGGACGGCCATCCGACTATATCGTTTAAGCTCGCAAAGTCGAAGTAGACCTCGAATCTCGGACGGCCATCCGACTATGTCATTAAAACAACTCGCAAAGTCGAAATAGACCTCGGACGGCCATCCGACTATATCGGATATGCTCGCAAAGTCGAAATAGACCTCGGACGGCCATCCGACTATATCGTTTAATCTCAAAAAGTCGAAATAGACCTCGGACGGCCATCCGACTATATCGTTTAAGCTCAAAAAGTCGAAATAGACCTCGGACGGCCATCCGACTATATCGGATAAGCTCGTAAAGTCGAAATAGACCTCGGACGGCCATCCAACTATATCGGATAAGCTCGTTAAGTCGAAGTAGACCTCAGACGGCCATCCGACTATATCGTTTAAACTCGCAAAGTCGAAATAGACCTCGGACGGCCATCCGACTATATCGTTTAAACTCTCAGACGGCTTTTTGAAAACATAGTGACAAAAGGAGAAATTGCCCAAAACGAGCAATTTCTCCTTTTGCCACAATGTTTTCCACTTTACGTCAAAAGTTATCCATTGAATTATAGAGATTTTCTATTTTTTTACAACATATATTTAAAGTCATCTGCTGCAGAATTGTCGTATGAGGGAAAGGGTTAAAGCTGCTCACCAGAGCCTTCAATGTCCGCATGCATCTAAATGACCCATAGTAACAGCTATTAACGAAGACCAATAAGCGGAGACCACCTAGTTTCACTATATGAAATAAATACGGGGATGCAAAAAAGATCACTCGTCGCTCGTTAAATGGCACTATGTATAGCCTATATTATATTTCGATATAAATATTCGCACTCATTCCAGGACCGTCATTTGACTTATTTCCTATTGCATTGTAATGAATTGTAATATTTACGGAATTGAGAGTAGCTACAGGGAAATCGGGATCTTGTTGCTTTTCATGTGCGGCGTAATAGAGAAGTTTATCCTGTTTTCAACCAGAAATTACGTGTAGGGAGGAGTTTCAACATGAAATACAGATACTTTATAAGTTCGACCGAGAAGGTATTCGCTACACTCAATCAGCATAGGCTTCTTTCATCAAGTAATCTTTGTAAAGGTCAGAAAAGGTTTTCATCCGACGTAGAAAGAATTCCATATTACTTCTAAGCTTAGAAAGCGTTTTATTTTCTCTGCCGACTTATAGTCAATGGTATGGAGAATATGGGTCGTCCCACGAGAAAGCCAACTTTATGGACTCTGCGTAATGTATCGAACCAGTTCAGGCTGCGCAGTCCGTGCAGGCTAATCCGAACCGACATATTCCGTCTCAGGGGGATAGAGGTATAGAGTGATGATTTCTGAAACAGAAAATCAACAAGAGACAAAAATTGTCTGTCCGGGTTAGCCTGCGCGGCATGCTAAGGCTGACCCGGGTCGACACGCAGACTCCATAATGTTGGTCTTCTCGCGGGACGGGTCATTACGTCAAATATCGGGGAGGGAGGAAAACACGCTCCCATCAAATAGAAAATGTTATATGAAATATATAAAACCTTCTGTAATTACTATTTCGATGAAATACAGCTATCTCATCCGATGATAAAATAGGACACGACCCAATACCTTATTTTGTTTCATTATAAAATACGCGGGGTTTTATTCCAGCTTCGAACAAGTGACATCTTTGAAGTATCAGTCTAAGAAATGATATAATTAAATCTACTGTCTGCCGTAGCATGGGATACGATCTGCTCATTAGATTCCGGCGGCAGATATGACGAAGGCTCTATAAATCACGGGTCCCCTTAATATGACTAGCCGATCCACGCTTTATTCGTAAAATGTATATTTCAATTACTGTTACTGGCAATTTACATAGCGAGATATCTCAATGTCTTTGAGAGATATCTATTAAATGTTTAGGGATATATCTGTCTTACTTATGTCCCTATTATGATAGGGAAGTATATATGTTACTTTATATCTCGAGCTAGAGAGATATCTCCTTTCAGAATATATCGAGGGCTTGGCGTGAAACGGTTGTAACTAAACTTGGTATTTCTTTTACCAACCTAAATTGCATTGTTTACAAAGGAGTCAAAATTGCCCCTAAACCAGGGTTTCCAAAATAGGTTTTAAATTACAACCGTTTCGCGCCAAGACCTCGATATAGTAGAACAGCATTAACCCTTCACGCAAGCATATGGATACATAGGGACCTGGCAAAAAGTCAACACTTTATATAATTGAAAAGTGTTTTGCATATTTCCCTAGACTTTTTCAAAGGAATCCGCTGTGGTCGAGTGGTCAGCGTTGGGGATTTCGAAAGCGGGTGTCACGGGTTCGATCCCCAGTCGTGGCACTACGGTCATGGTGGAGTGCCCTTGGGCAAGGCACGTTTTCTAGCCTAGTACTGGTTTGTTTAACCAGGGATCATGAATAAGTGAACTGTCGCCGTGATATAACTGAAATAATGTTGAAAGCGGCGTAAAACCCCAATAAATAAATAAATAAATATACTTTTTCAAATACATCATATGTATACATGTAGTTGGTGTATGGCGGGTATAGATAGGATAAACCTTTGACTGTTGGTACTGATTTTGTGGAGCCCGTGTTACAAGCCTTAGAGCCAGAACAACCGGCGTAACCGCGCGTCTAACCACGGTCTAGACTGTTGGCTACCCAACTCAGCATTTGTATTTTCGATATTCCTAGAATTATATACGAACTCGGCCTAAATGCAAAGCTGGACAAGTCCGTTATAAAAGTTAAGCATTGAAGGGGTTAAGACTCGTCCCGGAATTGAACCATTGCCCTCGGCTACTTCTTACTATTATACAACTGAAAACGACAAGACATGGGGTTACACGTAAGCATACACATTACGCAACACAATGCATAGAACTATATAGAAACTATTTTTAACTTTTAATAACGATATATATCACGTAATTGTCACCAACAAATTTGAAGTTTGTTCATTACATTGATTGATTGATTGATTGATTTATATGTTACGTCGCTTTCAACAATTTTTCAGTTATATCACGGCGTTTCCTGGGTAAATTACCAGTACTACTGGTACATTTACCCAGACACCAGCCAGTCAGTCGCAATGCTAACCGCGAAACCCTCAGCGCCAAGGATGGTAGCTATTAATTCCATTGTTTTAAAGTCTTGGTATGAACCGGCCGGGGATCGAACCCGCGACCTCCCACATCCGCGGCGGACGCACTACCACTTCACCACCGATGCGGTTTGTTCATTACAGGGTGTCCTTTTGTCACGAGGAATCCGCTGTGGTCGAGTGGTTAGCGTCGGGGATTTCGAAACCGGGTGTCCCGGGTTCGATCCCCAGTCGCGGCACTACGGTCATGGTGGAGTGCCCTTGGGCAAGGCACATTTTCTAGCCTAGTACTGGTTTGTTTACCCAGGGATCATGAATGATTAAATTTAAATGCGCGCTAAATGACCTTAGCTGTCGATGCGCCGTAAAACTATATACATTCATTCATTCCTTTTGTCACATCGTTTTCGAATGTGTCAGCTGCGGCAGTATTTAACATTCTGCGGTATGAAGGGTTTGTTCAGAAATAGGTTCAACCGTTGTTTAGTTCCCTTCCCGAGTTTTAACGACTTTGATGGCGCCAATGTTTTCATAAAATGTCCCATAACTATTGGATATTGGATTGTTCTATTTTTAGTAACATGCTTCTTGTAGTTATCGCTATTCCAGAACGTCTTCCGGCACATGCAATTCTGTTGTACTAAGGTTTCTTAAGAGTGCATATCCTATCCGTTTAATTGGGATCTAACCAGTTTTCAATATTATTTCAGTATATTTTCACAAGGACAGAGAATTTCTACATTATACCAGGGAGTCTGACTAATAATACTAAGTGTATTTATGTTTTGTTCCGTTCTGTTAATTAACCCTTTCCCTCATATAGACGCTTTCTGACGCCTCTGCAGCAGACGGCTTTTTGAAAACATAGTGACAAAAGAAGAAATTGCACAAAACGTGCAATTTCTCCTTTTGCCACAATGTTTTCCACTTTTTGTCATATGTTATCCATTCAATTATGGAGATTTTCTATTATTTGACAAAATATGTTCAAAGTCGTCTGCTGCAGAATTGCCGTATGAGGGAATAGGTTAAAGAAGGAGGTGACACAGGACCCAGGAGCGGTTGGCCTAGTATGACATAAGTGAAACACACAAGAATAGGTTGAATGAAAGAGGGCATTTTAATTGTAAATGCCAAATGGAAAATACCACATAAGAGTGGAAAATGGGCATTTAATTGAAAATAAGTATATAATTGTTTTTTGGCAAATGGCCCTCCACCATAAACACCGTGAACATGTTTCGAACCCAGGTTGGTTAGTTTATATTTCTAAATCCCGGTGTTAACAAAAACCTTTTGAGCAATACTTGAACGAAATATTCTCATTTTCCCACAATAAAGCACGTTCGCCTTACCAAAAGTCGTCTGCATAAGTGAAAGACGCTGATGAAGAAACTGATGACCGTATTGGTAACACGAGTGAATGAGTTCAGGTGAAATTGAATCAGTCAATATAGTAAACAGTCACGAACTAATCATTAATTTAAAACACATTCCATTCTTTGAATTACAAGCGCTTATATTCTCACATGGCATTTTCTAAGGAACGTGTTCAATTAGATTGTAATTGTTTCGCTTTCCTTGATACATTCGACAGATAGGAATAATCTTTCTCTCATATGCCTGTCTATCTGGTTGTCTGTTCAAGTGACTGCCACGTTTTAATTGGTTATACAAAAGAAAAATCATTGTCTCGGTCATTCTATTAATCGCACATAAAGTTAAAAAACAAACATTTCCAAGATCGAATCTTTCTTGCGAATGTTGTACAGTGGTCTATCCAATAGATCAACAATATGTAGATACACTTATCTACATTTGTATATCTATGGCATAGAGCACTAAATACTACACGAACACAGTGTTGCAGCAGTCCTGTTTACTCATACGTGCATGTGGGACAAATGTATTACCGTGTTTATGCCATGACTGTATTGTATCACCGTTAAGCTTTACATAATGAACACATACATGCAGTACGAAGTTGACTTCATACGAAGTACTTTACACGCGTTATCGCCTGGCGCCAAGTCAAATTGAACCAAGTCATATACAAACAGACGCTCGGAGGATATAAAGCGGTGCTCAAAGAATAGCAACCATAACGAAACTAGTGTACATATATAGCAACCTTATCGCAACTAGTGTACATATGGAATAGACCAGCCTTCGCATTTATGCGTATGGTCCAAATGGATAATGTTTTACAGAAGTTGCTAAATGGCGAACAGTTCAAAGACAGATCAGACGACATGGATGTGATGGCTGATCTGGATCTACAATGCATCGCTAACGCATTACGGTCACTATCGCTAGAGGAGTACATCTGGTTGATCTGCAGGATCAATGTACCAGACGGCCTTTGTCGACATTGTTTAAGGAATACAAATGTTTGATCGTAAGATAAAACGACAGTGAAGCAATACTGTCAGCTCTACAAAGGAAAGTGCAGGTCAGCAAATCGCCCACGATGTTATTAAACATTCATGATTGTCATTGACAGCAGTCTGTAAATGGTGCTAAATCTCGTCACATCTTGTTTCCCTAACATATATGAGCCGTTCAACGAGAAAACCAGTATTATTGACTCTGCGTAATGTATCGACCCAGATCAGCCTGCGCGGACTTAATCCGGGCCGACACATTCCGTCTCAGAGGGATAAAGGTATAGAGTAATTATTCATGAAACAGAAAATCCACAGGAGGCGAAAAGTTTCTGACCGAAATAGCCTGCACGGCATGCTTCGGCTGATCCTGGTCGATACTTTACGCAGTCAACAATGTTGGTTTTCTCGTGGAACGGCTCATGTGTATTCTGTATTGTTTTATTGGATTTTTCGCCGTTTACAACATAATTTCAGTTATATCACGGAAACAGAACACTTATTCATATGACCTCTGGGTAAACAAGTCAGTACTAGGCCAGGAAATCTGCCGAACCGAATGACCAGCGGGGCAAGGATAGAACCCGGGTCGCCCGGTTTTAAATCCCCGACCGTAACCACTCGGCCATGGCGGATTACTCCAAACATTCAATATATTATACTATAGGGAATACTATGTTGCAATAGCGATTCCGGGATTGGTATTATTGTGCGAGGGGCGTGGACAAATAGCGATTACAAAAGTTAAAATATATAAGTAACAATATCAGCATGATACTATTTCACAGAGAGATGGCTTGATTTGTGTAAGAGTTTATGTAACGTTAATGCAAGTATCTCTGAACAAATAAAAATGAATGTACTGTTTCAGAAATGTAAAGTCTAATTCGAGAGGTGCATGATCAAATGAATGTACTGTTTCCAGTCTAATTCGGGAGCTACATGATTAAATAAATGTACTGTTTCCAGTCTAATTCGGGAGCTACATGATCAAATGAATGTACTGTTTCCAGACTAATTCGTGAGCTGCATGATCAAATGAATGTAGTGTTATCAGTCTAATTCGAGAGCTGCATGATCAATATATATCTACCGTCCTGTAACGAATTTATTATATTTTTCCGAAATAATGACGTTGTTTTTTCCAGAAGTTTTAAATGTGTCTTTATATATATATATATATATATATATATATATGTGAGCCGCGTCTAGCGATTTGGGGGCGGAATCACTCTCCGTTTCAAAATAATTTAAATAAAATTTATATACAACTGCATTCAAAGGTATGTAACCCTTTCCCTCATACGACAATTCTGCAGCAGACGACTTTGAACGTACTTTTTCAAAAAATAGAAAATCTCCATAATTGAATGGATAACCTATGACAAAAAGTGGAAAACATTGTGGCAAAAGGAGAAATTGCACGTTTTGTGCAATTTCTTCTTTTGTCACTATGTTTTCAAAAAGCTGTCTGCTGCAGAGGCGTCAGAAAGCGTCTATTTGAGGGAAAGGGTTAAAAGTTAACTGTTTTGGGGGTTTTACGCCGCTTTTCAACACTATATAAGTTATATCACTTAGTCATGATCCCTATGTAACAAACCAGTACAATGGCTAGGAAATGTGACTTGTCCAAGGACAATCCAAGGACAATCCGCCATAAACAAAGCGTCGCAACTGGTGATCGAACCCGGGAAGCCCGATTTAAAATAATTGAGGCTATCAAATCGGCCACGCATTTAGGCATGTATATTATATATGATGCGGACGTTAGATTATAGGATGGGACTCCACCAGACATAGATGCATTTGAAAAGACCCCATATCGGTAGGCGAGGCTCATAGTTTATAGTTGTGTGGTTAAACAAACAACTTCGACTTTCGACTAGTTCCGTGTCGAAATACATCTTTTTCATTTTGAGGACGATTTTCTGACAGTTTTTAATATAAAACAATAATACTGGTGTTTGATTCCCGGTTCGTTGTTTAAAGAAGAGCCGCGGCTACTGTGTTAATACATTATTATGTGTATGATCAAGTAGAATGCAAAATTTAGCATAATATATTAACAAAGCTCTTAAACGGAGTGAATTAAAAAAGCTAAATAATTCTTCAACCATTCCATTTATTGTTGTATTGCATGCATAAATGTGCGTTGTAATTTGGACCGAATACTTACATAATTGTAATTACTGAATACAATATCAAACCGTTAAAATCGGCTTCAACTTCTACAAAAGCGGTTCAAACGTTCCGATACGGACCACATTTCTGATATACATCTAGATTTAATACCAGATAATGTTAATATCATTGCGAATGACTGATTCATTTGATAGAATGCCTCACATTAAATATCCCATGTGCAGTCGGTCAGGGTGCAGCGGGTATAGCGACGTCTTATCACGAGTTGACCGAGTCGACGTCGCAAGCACGAATTTGTTTGTCGAGTTTACAAGAGTCGCATACATTTGTATTATGTCCATTCACCGAGTTATTGAAGACACTCCGAGACTTGTTGAAGACACACCCTGGTCTAGCTGACGCAATGCCCGATGAATTTTACATCAGCATGTACATCTGATCCGTCTTATCAGATTGTACACGAGTTGACAGAAGCTTCTTAAACGCTTTCGCAAGTAAATATGGTTCTACAATGTTTGCAAAGGCTAGGTTGTATCGTTTTTAACGGAAAGGCTCTTGTTGGATACTGTTTTTTTACGGTTAATTATCAACACATATTTTTCATCGAGTGAAATTATTCACGAGTGACTGAACTTCATTCGATACTATACATATATATCGCGGACTGAAACAAACAAACTTCCTTTATTTACCTATAATCGTGTCGGCGCAGAATCCACACCGGAAGTTGGGGTTCTCTTACGTAAATCAACAATACCAGATCAAAGAAGTTTATAAGGAGGTGTAAACTGGTCTTTTCCCAACAATATAAGATCAAAGAGGTTTATAAGTAGGAGTGAACTGGTCTTTTGCCAACAATATCTCTCCAATGATTCAACTTAACACTATGGTGTGGGTACTCAACATAATCGTCTCAATGAGACGATTCTTTTGAGTACCCACAACATAGGGTTTGAGGGACATATAAGCATTTTAGGATGCGCAATACATGTACTCTTTTGATCTGGAGTTTTGTCAGATCTTTTATTCATGACGACCTTGATCAAATGCCATGTTGGGACGCCAGTAAAAACATCACTCGCTGATCACTTGTCCCCAAATTATGCTTTCTGTTTAAATAAATGATAAGATTTCTAAAGAAGCAGACACATTCCTTTCATTAATAGCATTACTTTCTGTTTAAATAGGTGTTACTAGCAATTACTTCTGTTTAATACAGCAATGGGAATGGGCTATTAATGTACTATGAAGCACCACAATGGAGCCGTATTTGGATTCAGTATGCAGCAAAACCACTACAACGTAAGTCATAAACTGAACTTGATGTCACAGGAATGGCGCAGATGATACGACTCAATCTTTAAGGAAGACGCCGAAAAACGTTTTTTATAAGTCTGGCCGAAAAACGTTTTATAAGTCTGGATTTTTTTTCAAATTTAATTCGAACGAAATTGCATTTGTTCAGCAAATACTCTTTGACATTTTGACATATGACGTTTTTATATTATTTTTGCTCAAGTCAAATGTTTATTGATGTTAGTTTGACATGCCTTATATCATTTCTTTTATTGCCTTACAGTCGATTTGTATTCGACTGACTTTCACAATCAATCTTATTGAAGACATTAATACTTAATTAACTGTCTATAGCATTGTGTACACAGACAAATTTGTACAAATTTTGATGAAGATACAAGCGCCTCATTATAATATTTTTGATATACAATGGTCACGCGGTTATATAGAACACAATACAATACAATATTTTATTAAATTGCTTATTTACATAATACATAAAAAGACAACTCTGCACTAAATTAAACATAGTGATCAGGGGGCAACCAAACAATATCAGAAACATTTAGAATAAGAGAAAAATAAACAATAGTGGGAAAGAAAGAATTAGGTACATAGTTTTAATCAAATATAATCGTTTTACTCTTTCAGCGCCAAAGGCAATATTGAGGTTTTTGAAAACAATGCAGATCCAGGCGAGTCAGCTCGTAACGAGCTGGCTCACCTGAAATCAGCATTGTTTGACTTTTTATTGTATCAAAATAGTCCAAAGTGTTATTACTTTAAGCAATTCGGCGCTGAAAGAGTTAACTCAAATAATTTCCTTTGAAACATATTGTAGAGGCAGTTTTGATTGTTCGAACGAGTAATTAGAACTACTGCTGTGTTGCTTTCTTGATTATAATTTATCACTTGCTGGTGGTGGCTTTTTGTGTGCAATAATCAATAAAGGATTACTAAGCTGACACAACATTAATTAAATTATTACAGTCAAACCTGTGCTAAAGACCACCCTTGTATAGCAATTCCATGTATATAACAACCAAACTTTGAATTTCCCAATTAATCATTTACTGCATAAATGACCATGCAATTAAAGACCACCTGTGAACAAAGACGATATTAGTCTCTTCCCATGGTTGGTCTTTAAACACAAGTTGGGCTGTATTTATAAACGCCGATACCAGGAAGTAATTTATTGACCCCTCTTCAACTTAGAATTATGGCGCTTCCGCTGCACAACCGTACATAATGATTGGCTGGTGTTTTATGCCGATTCCACCAACTGTTCAGTTATATCACGACATTCCTGGGTACGTTAGCAGTACTACTGGTTCATTAATCCTGAGTAATGCTAACCCCACAACATTGAGCGCAAAGGAGGGCAGCCATTACTACCATTTTTCAAGTCGTTTGGTATGACCCGGCTGGGGCTCGTACCCGCGATCTCCGGAACCCGAGGCGTACGATCTACCACTACACCACCCAGGCGGTTATATACAGGTCAAATTGAGTTTACAATTGATAACAATAAAGCTTTTTCTGCCATTCTGTAGACGTCTGTATCCCGGTTGTACCTAGACTCGACCTTTATACCATTTTCTGACGTGTCTATAAATCAATGCCTCTGTCTTCGAGAAGTCGATAGCCTCTGTTTGCCGAAGCAATTTAATTTCGTTTCCATACCAATAGATCAGAAGATAACCAAAAATATCTGTGAAGAAAACGAGGCATCGTCGCCAATGTCAACTCAGACAAGCGATAAGGAAAGGCGGCGCGTCAGACGATCAGGGGTCCCATGCGCCCCGGACTAGGAATCTGCCGTGGTCGAGTGGTTGTCGTCGGGAATTTGAAACAGTGCGTTTCGGGTTTTATCCCCGGTCGCGACGCAACGGTTATGGTGGAGTGTCCTAGGGCAAAACACATTTCCTAGCCTAGTGTTTGTTTACCCAGGGATGATGAATAAGTGAAGTGTCGCCGCAATATAATTCAACTTTATCAAATAATTGCTCTTTCAATATATTTATTTGGATGTTTTGAAAGGCGTCTGTTGCAATATTTTCTGTATGTTTGAAATGTCTTTCAGCGCCGAATTTCCTAAAGTAGTCTCTTTCAATATTCAAAATCGGACGACTCCATTTTTCATAAAACAGTTTTTTATTTTGGAATATTATGTTAGATTGAAAGCAAACACTGCTGAATTCAGGTTAGAAAGTTCGCTACGAGCTGACTCTTGAATCTATATTGTTTGCAAAAGCCTCAGTATTGCACTTGGTGATGAAAGAGTTAATTTCATATACTTCAGAGCTCTAGATAAGGGGCGTGTTCCATGTTCTTAAATTCTTATCTGACCCTCTTACCCTACGTCTCAGTAAGACGATTCTTTTGAGTATCCACAACATAGGGTTTGCTTTTAAAATAAGAGAGAATTTGCGGGAAAAAGAGCTGAATACCCCTCCTTATCTGGACCTCTGTGTAACTTGTCTTGTTATTGTACTTTTCATTTGGGACTCTTTATAGTTTCTGGGCAAGAAGTTGTAGCAGTAAGTGAAACTATGTCAATCCACTGATGATAGACAACGTCTACACATACTCCCTGAGTAGATAAATCGGTACTAGGCTAGGAAATGTGCCTTGCCCAATGGCACTCCTTCATGACCGCCGCGAGGAGGCCATGGTGTATCGGCATTAGGCAATGCCTAGAATAGGTCCTAGTTTGGCACCCACATACCATGAATAAGTCCATCCCCGGCCGAGTCATTGAAAATACTGGTAGTAATGCTTTCGCTCTTTGGCGCTCAGGGTTGCACGGGTAAGCATAACGACTGATTCGCTAGTGTTAGGATAAATGGACATGTATAACTCGTAATTTACCCAAGAAACGACGTGATATAACTGGAAAAACTGTAGAAAGCGGCGTAAAACACCAAACAATCAATCAACCGCTGATAATTGTATGTATTATCCACACTTTCAATAGCACAGAACACGTTGACAATCATTATAAAACAAAAAAAATTAATTTGATCATTTGAATAATCGTTCATATAGCTTACATTTCCGTTCTACCACGGCGAGCCTTCGTACACCTACTAGTCTTGCCGGTAAATTAGTCCAGTCATCCTATGAAAAAATAGCACCCTAACCTTCAAGTAATTGCAACAGAATTTTTTTAACCTGTTTCCATATGTTCAATGTATTATGGATAACATATAAAAAGTCTAACAAAATCTTTGAATGCAAAACGTGTTTAATCTTCTTTTACTTTTTGTCACTTTCAGTCTCCAACGAATCTTGTCAACATTCAAAACACTTGCAGAAACACGCTAGTTATACTGAAAACAATGTTATATTTCAGACAAAACTTAAACCACTTTAAATCCAACATATTTCATATAAATCTTGATTGAACTATGCATTTTTTTACCTAATAAACCCTTAAAATGTATTTATTTCGGCGTAAATTTACCCCACCCACCTATTATATACAAGCAAAACATACATGTTGAAATGGTATTGTACTACTAATTTGACCGAGAACTCTGAATACATCATTTGATCAACTGCACTCGAAAATTCGATAGACACATTACTTTCGTAAGCCGGTTTGAGAGATAGGGTTATATTATGTAATAATTAACATTCAGGCTGGTACCGAATTTACCTATTTTCGACTAGAGTGGACCAAATGATGTCATCCAAAGTGCGTGAACTGTCGATTAAATTTTACAATAATAATGCCCTTTTTAAATTTCATGAATAACATATAACATTTAACCTTTCAATTCCATTAACCCTTTACATGATACATTAACATTTGACGCCGTTGCAGCAGACGACTTATGAAACGTTGAAAAACATATATAGGCAGATTTTCTTTTTTTTTTCTGTTACCTTGACAAAATAACTTCAATCTTTTTCATAAATGCAAGATATTTTAACTCGGATGTATTAAAAGGAAAAAACTTAAATATCAAAACAGGTCAACGGTTAAAGGATGAAGTATTAAAATCAAAGCACCAATATAACTGAGCAGTAACAGAGGTTAAAAATATCTCTTTCGGGTTTTATAAATGCCATTATGGCATAAATATAACGGTTAACATTACAAATGCATTAACCCTATCCCTGAACTAGACGACACGCAGTGTTTGTAGCAGAAATTTTTTGAAAACATTTTGGAAAAAAAGAAACTGTATACAGTATACATGTTCTTCCTTTTCTACAATGTGTTTTTTTTATCATAATTTAAATATCCTCTTTTTTCTTCTTCAAAATGTGTCATTTCTCAATTCATACATAACTAACATTAACAAATTCTTAATCTAAAAGTTCTTCCAAGTCTTGGTCCACCACAACCTGTACATTTGAACAACTTATTTCGCAACATTCCCCACATCCGGACGAACATTCTAAACCATACCGCTTACAAGTACACCGCTTTGTGTCACAATTCGTTTTGCAGGAACATCTGATAATTTTCAACAAATCCTCTGGTGCTAGTAACATTTTGGTTTGTTCTGGCATGAAAAATCCACTTTCAGACCTCCAACCCCACTCAAGTGGATTAAATAGAGATTCATTTCCAATCCATTCCTGTATTTGAAGGTAAACAAGTAAGCTGTGAAAATATTTGTTGGTAGCATTGCGTGAACTGGCACATAATTGATGCTGGTCATGACTTTGCTGAGAAATGTTCTGTATCTGAGAGCGTCAAGTCCTTCCTTCAGACCACCATTGTAGAAGCTGACAATAACTTTTCACCAGCTGTGGTTATTTCTTCTTTAGTTGATTTACTCTCCAAGAGAACAGATGCTTGTTGTTGCATGCTTACAGATGTTTTTAGTTTTTTCAATGCAGCCGCTTTGCCAATTCCAAAAATTCTAGATGTGGTTTCACAACCTGTGACTGCATGGATAAAGGGAAGCATTCTGCACATAGAACCAAGTACTTCTTTTGTTCGAATGATGTCCCACTCCTTGAATGTTTTAGCATTCCTCAGATTTCCACCTGATATGAAATAAAGTTTGTTTGCAGAAATGTTGGCATGATAAAGCAAAACCAGAAGGTCTGTATCTTTCCCCACAACTGTTTTATGGTTTTCCGCACTAGCTATCCCGGTCATCACTCCATGCATGCTCCAACCGACACCCATTCTCCTGTATATATTGACTAAGCACATTTATGAAGCACTGTTTGTTTCACTGTTAGCTAAGAAGTGGTCTGTCTTAGAGCTGAATGGTGTTCATTTGTTGAATTGTACATTTGTACTAGCAATTCCTCGGGAACGTTTCTGATGTGCGCAGTCTTTCGTAGAAGAACCATTTAAGTAACCATCAGACACGACTGAGGCCGAACAATATTTTCTTTTGACATGTTCAACGTAATTCTTACAAATACCACCAAATGTCCAAGGCAAGCGCTGAAGCAGTGAACCACCATCGATAACATATTTCACTGAATCGCTAATTTGTTCCTGTATACTGCAATTGTCAAGTGACCAAATTGCATTAGCCAAAGCATTTTTGTCAGCTGGACGAAACATTCCAGAAGATTCAAATAATGATGATGGAAAACTACACAATTTATATTTAAACACATCTACTTGGTTGTCATACAGCCTATCAGCTGCAGCAGCTAGATGCTGAAAAGCAACTGTGGATCAATGTGAATAGTTTCCTCATTCACTTTCATGATGGATTTAGAACTAAGGGTTACTGCGTGATTTGAACGTTTGAAACTATATCCGAAGATATTTGCATTAAGCATAGAGTCAAGTACCTTTTGACCTACCATCTTCGCACTATCTACATTCACTTGATTAGCGGCAGTTACTGTTAAACCAGATTCAATGTTTCGAAGGGAATGGGTTTCCTCAAAAGGATGTCTGTCCTGTAGAAATTCAAGGATTTTTGTTTTGTTTTTTTCATCTCTTTCTCTTCTCGAGTGACTGCTCTCAACATGTTGTTCATTGGTATGGTAAGAGACACCGGCAAATTATTGCATTGCACTGTTGTATTTTGTACATGCTGGCATCCACAGCAACCATTGGTTTCTTTGTGCTTCAGACAAATCACGACCACGTGTCAGACCATTTGTAATCCAGTTGTTACAAGCAATTATGCCCATACCATGAAATGTTTTGTGACCATTTAATGTTCGCAAGTTATGGTCAACATTGTCTTCTACAAATTGGCAAGACTGGCTATCCTTCAGATAAGGCAAATACCTTGTGCAACTGCAGCGCTTGTTTCAAACTAAAGCCTAACTTGTTAAGCATATCAATCAAAAACTTTGAGGAAAAGTGGTGATGCAACTGAACTCCTAATCCTATTTGGAGTGGAGGCATCTGAACCTTTGGTCTTGCTGCTTGTATAATCGCCTGGCCGATTGAAGCTATTTTGACATCAGCACCAAAAGTCTAAAAAGGTCTAAGTCTGCTAAATACCAAAAAATGACATCAAAAGTTAAAATATTGTTACACCAGTTGTACAGGCCAAATCCTAACTTGGAAATATATCGAAATACATGTACATTTATATTTTCCGGTTCATCAGTTTGGAATTCCCTTCCTTCATATATTCAAAACTCAACGTCTATTCAACATTTCAAATCCCAATATTTACATGATAAACCAATCTTAATTCAATGATAATTGTAGTACAATTGTGTTTCATGAAACTATGCACAATATTTAGATCTGTGGCTGTTCTACGATACAGTAATAGACATATCAATTATAAGCGCATGTGTAATTGTAACATTGAGTAGTTCATATGTAACACACGTTTGTTCATGTTTCGTTCCATTTTGTTTATGTGTGAGGCCCTCATGGAAGATTGACTTGCATACAAGTACTATGTCAAATGAGTGTCCTCTATAAATAAAGCCTTTATTATTATTATTATTATTATTATTATTAAAATCCCCTTAGGTTTTGAAGTTCCATGCAGTCCTCCGTACAAGGTTTATTACTGTACTGTAGGCTATTAATAAGCCAGTATCAATTACATATGGGTTTAGTAACCATTTCTTCGGGGTCATTAGATTATTTTTAGATAAAGCAATTAAATTGCCAGGTGTTTTTCCGACCAGTACACTGATAAACCTTCTACGGTGGACTGCATGGAACTTCAAAATCTGAGGGTATTTTCTAACTTTTGATGTCATTGTTTTGCTATTTAGCAGACTTAGACTTTTTTAGACTTTTGATATATTGTAAAGTAGATATTAATCTTCAATAATATCGCAAACAAAATTCTGTTGCAATTATTTGAAGGTAAACTTACAGATTGACTGGACTAAATATATTCTAATACAATTGAAATGCTTTCCCTGTAACCTTGAACACAAAAGAGGGGTACCACGACTAACATTTAGTTTAAGTCTTTGGTATGATCCGACGGGGAATCGCATTCTCGAAGAGAAGAGAAGCTGTACACCAACGAGGTAGTTATCTCCGTTTTGTCTTTGTATATACGTGTAGACACGTAACAAAGGGATGTAAAATTATTGGGGTTACAAATCTAGCTTGCTTTTATTCATCGTACATTGAAATTAATGTATTGTGGTTTAACGCAGTTTTCAACAATGTTTAGGTCGTAAAACGGCGACCAGTTCATCTACCCGTAAATGTATTGCGTGGGTTTTTTCACACTAGTGCCCATCACTTTTACAACGAGAGATAATCATATGACTGAGCCGTCCCGAGAGAAAAACCAACAGTGTGCACACTGCGTAAAGTATCGACCCGGATCATCCTAAGCATGCCGCACCCGGACAGACAATTTTCGCCTACTGTGGATTTTCTGTTTTAGGAATCATTACTCTATACCTCTACTCCCTGAGACGGAATGTGTCGGCCCGGATTAGCCTGCGCGTACTTTGCAGGCTGATCTGGGTCGATACATTACGTAGCATCCATAATGATTGTTTTTCTCGTGAGACCCCTCATATTACACATTGGCATACAGCTAAACGTCTTGTGGGACTATTAGTTTGCAGATGAAACAAGACCCCCCCCTGTTCACCCTTTTCCGCCTGACGTGGTACAAATATGTATCGAGGGGGCAAAACCAATCAAGAGAAACCACTGGTGGTGAGGATTATCTCTAAAAACAAACATTATAGACAATTCCTGGAATCGCTTTACTATAATGGGACATCTTTATTATCTCTCACGGAAGGAAACACTCGACACACTTCGGTTAAACTCGGAAACGAGACAACATATGAGCCGTTCCGTGAGAAAACCAACAATATGGATTCCGCGATATTTATCGCCCCAGATCAGCCCGCGCAGTCCTCGCAGGTCAATCCGGACCGACACATTTCGTCTCAGGGGTACAGAGGTATAGAATACAGAATACAGAATTGTATTTATAAGTAAACAAATAAATACAATACTTTTAACAACTTTACAAGTAGAGAGGCTACGATGAACAAATACATATAAAATACATTACAACTTGATTGTGAAATGGTCACTTTGAGGTCCTGCGTGTATTCGCATGAAAAATATATTTCATTAAATTAAATATTGTTTTGTTGTTACCTAATATCATTAGATTTTCGAATTTCTTTAAATGTGGCCATGTTTAATAGTAGGCTTTTGAATATTCTTTGCGTAAGTCTATCAAATGAGGACAAATTAGTAAGAAATGATATTCACTTTCAATAGTTTTCATATTACAAAATGTGCATAATCTATTTATTTGCGGGATATTGATATGTCTACCTTTTTCAATGTCAAGGTCGTGTGAATATAGTCAAAATCTAGTTAAACATATTTTTAATTTGTTGGCTATTTTGTAACCTAGATAATTTTTCTAATTTAAATTAATGTTTAAACATGCTGTAAACATTTAACCTTTGAGAGTTATTTATGTTAGAATACCAAGTTTTAAAATATTCATCAAATAGTCTTTGTTTAATTAAAGATATCTCGATTATTTGATGATCTTGGTTTAGAGTAATGATTCCTGAAACAGAAAATCCACAAGAGGCAAGACGTGTCTGTCCGGGTTAGTCTCCACGGCATGCTAAGGTTGATCCGGGTCGATACTTTACGCAGAGTCCACACTGTTGGTTTTCTCGCGGGGCGGCTCATATCAATATATCTGCGTAATGTATCGACCAGATCAGCCTGCGCTGTCCGCGCAGACTGATCCGGCCGATACATTCCGTCTAAGGGGGGTAGATAGAGTAGTGATTCCTGAAACAGAAAATCCACAGGAGGCGAAAAGTGTCTATCCGGGTAAGCCTGCGCGGCATGCTAAGGTTGATCCGGGTCGATACTTTACGCAGAGTCCACAATGTTGGTTTTCTCATGGGACGGCTCATATTTAAAAGTCAAACCAATATGATTGTTATTAAAACTTGAACTGTCATTAAATAGAAACTAAAACATTATTTTAAACACAGCGAAATTCATTTAAGAGGTATTTGAAACAACTCGACATAATTATTATAAATCAAATAATATAGTAAGACCTATTTAATCTTCATTCAATTAACCCTTTCATTATCGATTTTTATTTTTTACAGAGGAGACCTATAAATATTGACATTGTTTAAATATGTATACATATGTATATGTATATATTTTCTTTTCTTTTTACATTCGTACTTTAATCTTTATTTGTGTTCATTTATATAGATGCTCTTCATGAGCAATTTCTCCTTATCTTGGCTGACGCTAATGCGCTTAAATGCGTTTGCTTGTGGAAAAAGGGTAAAACTGCAATCAATCCAGGTTCATATTCACCAAACAAGCTAAATACCGTTCTTATTATTATACTTAATTTATTATTCAAATTTAAGTATTTTTCGAAACGTAACCATTATCCTGCTGTATCCCTGAATGTGGTTAAACCGCTATTTTGTTTTAACAGCTATTGTGTTTTAACAGCTATTGTGTTTTAACAATTTCCATTCATATCTACTGAACATTACTTGTTAAGAATGGATAGATAAAAAGCGAACAAAGTTGACCAGAATTATACTAGGCTGCAAGAAAGTGCAGGATGATCTGTGTTTAAACTGTTTACACAATTTTATTAAAAATCTTGTATAGCCAGGGGCGTATCTCCCTTCAGGGACTGTTGGCACGTGCCTACACATTTTTTTCTAAATATGCCCCAAAATGCAGCTGCGGCGATACACATCTGCCTAATGTATCGACCAGATCAGCCTGCGCTGTCCGCGCAGACTGATCCGGTCGACACATTACGTCTAAGGAGGGATATATAGAGTATTGATTCCTGAAATAGAAAATCCACAGGAGGCGAAAAGTGTCTGTCCGGGTACGCCTGTGTGGCATGCTTAGGCTGATCCGGGTCGATACTTTTTACGCAGAGTCCACAATGTTGATTTTCTCAAGAGACGGCCTACACATTGCTTATTGCCAAGCTACGCCCCTGATAGCAATGCAAAACCAGTGCTGTTTAAAGTCATGTTCAGCCGCTATAATGGTTCAAGCTGGATAAGTTGATCGGATTTTTTACGCCGTTTTTCAACATTACTTCAGTTAAATCTCAGTAGTTATCAGGGGCATAGCTTTGCAATAATCAATGTGTAGACCGTCTCGTGAGAAAATCAACATTGTGGACTCTGCGTGAAGTATCGACCCGGATCAGCCTAAGCATGCCACACAGGCCTACCCGGATAGACACTTTTCGCCTCCTGTGGATTTTCTGTTTCAGGAATAACTACTCTATACATCTATCCCCCTAAGACGGAATGTGTCGGCCGGATCAGTCTGCGCGGACAGCGCAGGCTGATCTGGTCGATACATTACGTAGATGTCTATCGCCGCAGCTGCATTTTGGGGCATTTTGAGAAAACATATGTAGACACGTGCCTACAGTGCCTAAAGGGAGCTACGCCCTTGGTTATATCAAGGCGATATCGCTAAACAATCCGGTACTAGTCTAATGAAAGATGCCTTGCAAAATGACGCTCTCCAAGTGCACTCCGGCATGACCGCCGCGATTGAGGATCGTATCCGGCACTCCCGGTTCCAAATCCCCGACGCTAACCACTCGGTCACGGCGGTTTCCGGTTTCAAATTATAATGGTTTTAAAATGGTTGGTGAATAAGGACTCCGATTAACTAATCTTACAGTACAAAAAGCCCAGACGAGCGACATAAAGGAAGCAGTATGTAATCGACATAAATCTTACAGAAATAGACATTTTATTCTTTTCATTCCCCCCAGCCTGCCTGCAGTATTACATTTCTTGAAACAAATTGGTTGAGTCTGACCCTACATATTTTGCACGGTAAATTTAACGGTATGCACTGTAATTTATATTCTGTACGTAATACGACATTGTATTCCTTTATCAAGGCTAAGTTAATATCGCCTGGTTATTGCTTTACATTTGATGCCGATCTCTCTGTCGAGTCGTTATAGCTCTTTCAGTAACGACGAGTTCTACCGACCAGACCAAAGCATCGCAAGCTCGAATCCCGGCTTGGCTAGCATTATTTCCGATGATTGAAATGTGTCTTTCTCCAATTGACAACAAAGGGTAAATGTAGGATGGTAGCAATGTGCTTGGAAAGAAGGAGAATGCCATTCAACAAAATTGAGTGATATTTGGTGATATTAGAACTCTATTTATGAGAAGGACTTGTAGGACTAAGGGTTATTTTTTCACTTATTTAAAGACCTCCGAATGCCCATTTACATGTGTCGTTTCATAAATAAAATGCTGGTTATTGCTTTACATTAAGATGATCATATTGTTCATGTTTTGTATCGTCTCGAGTCCTATGTATTACAAAGTTTTATTGAAATTTGATTCGATTTGGTGTCTGTGTTGGATTTGAATATGACTTGCTTCTCTAATAGACCGCTCTGAAATATGGGTGCATCCATTTTGGAGAGATTACTTCAACCGAATATAAAACTTGACATACACTATTGAATCGAATTTAAAACATGACATACACTATTGAACCGAATTTAAAAAGTGACATACACTATTGAAACGAATATAAAACGTGACATGCATTATTGAATCGAATCTAAAAACATGACATGTACTATTGCAATAAATTTAAAATCTGACATACACTATTGAACCGAATTTAAAACTTAACAAACACAATTGAAACGAATTCAAAACTTGACATACACTATTGAACCGAATTTAAAACTTGATATACACTATTGAACCGAATGTAAAACTTGACATACACTATTCAATCGAATTTAAAACTAGACATACACTATTGAGTCGAACTTAAAACTAAACATACACTATTTAACCGAATTTAAAAACTTGCATACACTATTGAAACGAAATTAAAACATGACATACACTATTGCACCGAATATAAAACTTGACTTACACTATTAAACCGAGTTTGAAACATGACATACACTACTGAACCGATTATAGAACATGACATACACTATTGAACCGAATTCAAAACCTGACATACACTATTGAACCGAATTTAAAACTTGACATACGCTATTGAACCGAATATAAAACTTGACATACACTTTTGAAACGAATTTAAAACATGAAATGCACTAATGAACCGAATGTAAATATTGACTTACACTACTGAACCGAATTTAAAACTTGACATACACTATTGAACAACCAGCAGCATATATATCTACTTCCACACTTCAAGCTGTGACACACACGGTCGCACATGGCATAAGGGTAGTGCTCTTAAAGAAAGACTGACACCAAATATGTGTTTGTTTGTACGGCGTTTTTCGCCACCTTCAGTACTTGTTCAGTTATGTCACGGCGTTCCCGGTATACGTTACCAGTACTACTGGTCACTTTATCCTGTTGTGGGCGGGTCAATCGTTATGCGAACAAAGGAGGGTAAGCTATTACCACCATGGTTCAAGTAATTGGTATGACCTTACCGGGGATCGAACGCGCGCAAGAGCGAACCCGAGGCGAACGCTCTACCACTACACAGACGGGGCAAAACATAAACCTGTTAACTATCAATTAACAACAAGTGAGTCGTCTAAGAGATGTCAGCTTAAATAATAGTTTCCCCGTTCAAATCATGGATTTAACCTACTTATCA
Source organism: Serripes groenlandicus (assembly GCA_031761405.1). Classification (NCBI taxonomy): domain Eukaryota; kingdom Metazoa; phylum Mollusca; class Bivalvia; order Cardiida; family Cardiidae; genus Serripes; species Serripes groenlandicus. Next base: position 35,468,857 of record JASEVX010000008.1, on the reverse strand, counting down.
TCGAAACATTTAATAACAAGAGGGCCATGATGGCATTGGATCGCTCACCTGAGTCATGAAATGTGATTTGTCATGCCAACCACAATAACTCATTTTGCAGTCAGGTAAGCCAGTACAAGAGGCCAAAGAGGACCAAAGAGCGAAAACCCCACACCCTATGTTGCCTGTCTTTTTTTCAAGTTAATATGACTAAGAAGGACACCAAGAAATGTTTATGCACCAGTTAGTATTTAACAAGAATATTTCTAAGTTTTTCCCTATATATATCTCTTTATAAAACAGGTGACCCCAAGGGTGGGGCCAATTTTGACCCCAGGAGTATAATTTGACAAATCTTGGTAGAAGACCACTAGACTAATGTACTCATCATATATCTAAGCTGTAGGTCTTTTCGTTTCAGACATGAAGATTTTCTAAGTTTTTCCCTATATATATTTTTATAAAACAGGTGACCGCTGGGGTGGGGCCAGTTTTGACCCCAGAGTTAAAATTATAATGATCTTGGCAGAGGACCAGTAGACAATGCTACAGATAAAATTTCGAAGCTTGGACAAGAAGACGGCATTAAGATTTTTAAAGTTTTAACAATGCACATATAAGGAAAACAGGCTCCGCCCCAGGCGGCCATGCTTTTCAACGGATCGGAAATATTTTAACAATCTTGGTAGAGCGTGCCCAAAGGAACATTTGTGCAAAATAATTTTCATATCGGGCCAGTACTTTTGGACAAGAAGATTTTAAAGTTTTGGCAATTTACCCCTTTTCTGATGCCGTAGCTCTACTTGGAATTAACTTCTTTGAACCACTGTAATAGGGGATCACCTAAGAAACATTCCTGTGAAGTTATTTTGAAATCAGTCCATTGAGTTAGTAGAAGTCATTTGTAGGAAATTGTCAACAGACGGACGTACAGACGACGACGACGAAGACTACGAAGACGACAACAACGACGAGGACGACGACGATGAATACGACAACAACGACGAAGACGACGACGATGAAGACGACGACGACAATGAAGACGACGAAGACGACGACGCCGGACGGTGAGTGATCACAAAAGTTCACCTCGCACTTCGTGCATAGGTGAGCTAATAACAGAAATGTATCACAAATAATTACACGCACATATATAAAGGCCGAAAAAAAGGAAGGTTAAAGGAGTTAGAGCCTAAAGCGAATTTAAACATTTACTTCTTTTCCCATACCATTTTAAACATTTACTTATCTTCCCATACCATTTTAAACATTCACTTCTTTTCCCATACCATTATAAAAATTAACAGCAACAGCGTAGCATAAAGTGTGAGTAAAAGGTTTAATTGTAAAATAAAACAGCGACATGGGATTTGTTGAAGACAATATATAACAATATATAACAAACAAATGTTCTCTATTTTAAGCTAGAATCTATCAGAAGATAAAACGTATGCAAAGCCAACAGCCATAAATAGTCTGGAATGAAAATTTCTAGTCGTTCGAGGATAAATTGTCTTTAATTTAATATTAAAAAGTCTCCATTTTTGGAAGTTGATGTTTCCAAGACGTTGCGATTTGTGACGGTAAAGGTTAAAGGTTAACGTATTGCAGAACAGAAGGCGCCACAATATGTTTTTTTTGTCTTTTGGGTGATTTCATTTCGATTTACTGCATCATTTATCCGATAAAGACGATATTTGACGCCATGGCAGCAGGCGACGATTTGAAGAAATTCTTGTTCAAAAATATAAGTAGTTTCTAATATCCAACAATTGATGTTCAGGTGCGTAGCTTTGCAATACTCAATGTGTAGACCGTCTCGTGAGAAAATCTACATTGTGGACTCTGCGTAAAGTATCGACCCGGATCAGCATAAGCATGCCACACAGGCCTACCCGGATAGACACTTTTCGCTTCCTGTGGATTTTCTGTTTCAGGAATAACTACTCTATACATCTATCACCCTAAGACGGAATGTGTCGGCCGGATCAGTCTGCGCGGACAGCGCAGGCTGATCTGGTCGATACATTACGCAGATGTCTATCGCCGCAGCTGCATTTTGGGGCATTTTGAGGAAAAATGTGTAGGCACGTGCCTACAGTGCCTAAAGGGAGCTACGCCCTTGATGTTTTTACTTTACTAAACAATGCTTTCAAATGTGATTTTAATTGTTTCTTTAACCTTTTCCCACAAACAGACGCTTTCTGACGCCTTTGCAACAGACGACTTTTAAAAACAGTGTGGCAAATGGAGAAGTTGCTCATCAACAGCAATACCTCCTTTCGGCACAATGTTTCAAATATTATTCAATGGTTATAATATAATTTTTAAAGATTTTACAAATATTGTATTCAAAGTCGTCTCGTATGTAGGAAATGGGTTCAAATTGTTTATACAGTAAATTAAAAAGGCATATAAGTGATTGATTGATTGATTAGATTTTACGCCGTTTTCAACAATTATTTCAGTCATATCACGGCGGCCAGTTCACCTACTCATGTGTTTCCTTGCTTCCCAAAACCAGTAATCCACAAAACGAACTATCTGCTTTTTTCCACATATATACAGTTTGCCCATTGGTGGAAGACGAATGACGCTTGTCGCATTGACTGTTATCAAATGTCAGAACGCATGTTGGCCGAGCTAGGATTCGAACTCACATCCCCTGGATTGACAACCTGCGTCGCTACCGACTGAGTGTACATGTATAAGATCGAAGATAACGCTCTAGAGCTCAATAACAATTTCAGATTAATATGCATTCCATTTAAAACCGTAAGCGGAGCCGCAAATTCAGTTTTGTTCATGAATGGAGCATTCAACATTTTGCCAGTTATTTCACGGCATTTCCTGGGCGAAGCCATCACTACCATTTTTGGTATGCCCTGGTCGGGCATTGAGCCCACGACATCCCGCATCCAAGGCGGGCGCTCTATAACATAACCACGGATTCAATCCCCGGCCGAGGTCAAATACTGGTAATGGCTTTCAATCCTTGGGGCTCAATATGGTGTGGTGAGCATTATGACCGACTCGCTGTTGTCAGGATAATTGGGCCTGTAGCATTGGTAAAATACACAGGAAGCACCGTGATATTACTGAAACATGTGGAGAGCGACATAACACATAATACGGACAAACACAATTACCCATAGTCTCGCCACAGTACTTCTCAAAACGTTAATACAGCCGTACATTTAACTGTGATACAAGAGGGTTACGATGGCCCTTTATTACGCATATGGGTATCTATGCACCGGTTTTGGGATAGTTTATTTGTTTGTATGGTGTTCTTTCTCAGCTACATGAATATCACTGCGTTACCTTGGTAAGTTACCAGTACCAATGATATCGGCGAGTCGGTGGTAATGCTAACACCACAATCAGAACGTAGCTTTGCAATAGGCCGTCACGTGAAAAAAATCAACATTGTGGACTCTGCGTAAAGTATCGACCCGGATCAGCCTAAGCATGCCACACAGGCCTACCCGCATAGACACTTTTCATCTCTTATGGATTTTCTGTTTCAGGAATCCCTACTCTATACATATATCCCCCCCTTAAACGGAATGTGTCGGCCGGATCAGTCTGCGCGGACAGCACAGGCTGATCTGGTCGATACATTACGCAGATGCCCCAGACAATCCCGAGTACCAAGGAGGGAAAGCCATCCCTTTTATTTATAGTTGGTATTTAGTATTACTCGGCGGGGGATTAAACCCGCGACCTCTTGTACCCGAGGCGAACATTCTACTACACCAGCTTGTAGCTCTGATACAAGAAGGTTAGGGTGACCCTTTACAACACATCTGAATATCGATTGCACCATCTTAGGATAGTCTCCAAGTCGTTTGTTTAGTTACATGCAAGGTTATTGTTCATGAGACATTGCCCAATTTTCTAAAGCAATGCGACTTTTCGCGCAGAATTGGCAGAATATTTCAATATCTTGGTAACAATTGACATTTCTGGCAAATTAAAATGGATTGCTAAATGAGACAAAATTCATTTGAACCCATGCATACCCTGATCCAGCATCCGGTGTCAAAACAATCAAGTTACAAATCGTCCATTCTTCAATATTTATAAAAGTGCAAAGCTCTGCGAAAATCAACCGCAAGGCAAATCATTAGCCATAGACGGTTTCAAGACACTTTCGTTACGCAGTATCCATTTGGAACCGTTAGCATGAATTTTGCACAGGTATGTTTGCGCACGTGTAATTATTACGGAAATGTTAGTTTTACTGGAGAACCGCTCATTATTTTTCCAGCTGTATAACGATATTTTGGTTGAGAAACAACGCCATGCTTTTAGATTACTTACACAAGTTGTAAAAGAAATTAAATTTACAAAACATACTGATTCAACATAAAAGTATATGTATTATGATACAATGTATTACATAGAATAACAACAGCGCATTATTCGTAGTTACGCCTTTGCTATCCCGCGACAATGAGGGCAGCCACTACTTCCAGTTTCAAAATATTCGATCATACTCGAACGAATATCGAATTGCTCACATGTCGGACGCAGATAGTATATAGTTACAAGCAGTCTTATTTAATCCGCATTCATTGAACGTCCGAAAAGGATAGTAAAACGCAATTTAAAGTCGTGCATTGCATGGTATAAATGTGTAGTTTAGAGTACTACTAGACAATAACAGAAATTCCGTTAATAGCGATGTCTTAATAGTTGCGATTAAAAAACTGTTTAAAACGCCGTCAACACAGTACGGAGGAAATAAAGACTAATCTAATCTGCTTTGGTCGATGTTAAGCGTGAGGGATCTGAAACCTGACGTACACAGTTCGATCCATGATGTATTACCCTATGGCAAGGCATATTTCCTAGCCGCGTAGTTCCTGAGTAAAGATAATATATAAATAAAACCTGTCTAAACGGGATAAATCCCCAAATGAAACGAAATAAGCAGGTACTTACCAGAAAGCTGTGGTCACGCGGATTCCCTTATGGTCATGTCAAGTGGAAGCCGTTCTAATTAATACACAGAATCTGTAACGAAAGGAGAATAACTTTCAGTCATACAATCAGAACCCCTTACCATTTATCGCTATAAGTTTGAGTCACTTCTAGCATGAGGTGTCTTAGCCCTTTCCCACATACAGATGCATTTCTCAGCCTCTGCAGCAGTCTATATGAGCCGTCCCGCAAGAAAACCAACATTATGGCCTCTGCGTAAGATATCGACCCAGATCAGCCTGCGCAGTCCGCGCAGACTGATCCGGGCCGACACATTCCGTCACAGGGGGATAGAGGTATAGAGTAATAATTCCTAAAACAGAAAATCCACAGAATGCGAAGTGTCTATCCGGGTAAGCCGGCGCTGCATGCTTAGGCTGATCCGGGTCGATACTTTACGAAGAACCCACAATGTTGGTTTGGTTTTCTCGCGGGACGGCTCAATTATCTTAATACATTGTGTTTGCTTTCTTTAGTGTATACTCATTCTGTTATTATTATTATTGTTATGACATAGTGTATGTCTTTTTTACATGCGGGATTTTTTTAACAACCATTTGGATGAAACCAAATTTGCCAGCGTGTAAACGCTCAATACTGGATCTTGTTTTAATAAGACCGAGCCCTTTAGGGTAACGTCATCCTGTCAATAACGTATTCTTCCACACTTAAAAAAAAAGTACGTGTAAGGTCACAGAACAAGTGTTTGAGAACCGTCTTTACATTAAAGAATCGTGTCGACGTTTATTACCAAAACACAATAAACAAAGATATCATCCGAATTACACCCAGACAGATGCCCGAAATTGAACAAAAAGTATAGATTTGTAATGATGTTATCGTTTACAATACCATCAGCAAAACAACGCTCGTAAGACAAAAATGTCTAGGCGGTAATGGGACTGCAATATGCCATATATGTGTCCGAATGGGTAAACAGAAATAATCCAAATTCAGAGTACAAAACAATTTGGCGGTCACAATTTTCAAAACAACACACAATAGTGAAATGATAACTTTGGATCAAAACAAAGCAAATCAATTCGAGTTTTAGCCTTATAAAGTAGTATTAGATACTTCATTTTGTAGACTGCTATAAATGCGCAAATAAAAGCTTACTGGGTAAAAAATCTACAAGGTAAAATATTTCATAAATCACGCGGATAAGACGTCACTTCATAATAGTACTAGTCTAGTTCAAAGTCGAAGTATCATGTTTTGGAAAAATAATCACCATAACAACTATTTCAAGTGTTTTTAGCATTGTAATTGTGAGACACACAAACAAAACGTGAGGCGTTGTCTTTAACCTTTTCCCAACATGCTTCAAATCTGCAGCAGTTGTCATTGAAATCATCTTTGCAAAAATATGGAAGCTCTCTATGAAAGAAAGTATCGAATAAAGTTAAACATATGTGTCTAATGTGTTAAAGTAGAAATTGCTGATATTATTAGCATTTCTTCACTGTGTCATAATGTTTTCAACAGTCGTCTGTAGCATATGCGTCAACACACGTCTGCAATGGACTGCGGGTTAAGTCCAAACTTATGATCAACATAATTGTCATGTGATAGTGACCACTGGCGAAATGCGTCAACAAACGTCTGCAACGGACTACGGGTTATGTCCAAACTTATGATCAACATAATTGTCACGTGATATTGACCACTGGCGAAATGCGTCAACAAACGTCTGCAATGGACTACGGGTTATGTCCAAACTTATAATCAACATAATTGTCACGTGATATTGACCGCTGGAGAAATGCGACAGGACGAGTTGTTATTTTGTCTGAGCTGCAGACTTTTAATATCACAAATCACCTTCATTATCCGCACATTGCACCCAGACATATTCGAACAATATAAAATAATCAAACAATTCCTGCATTATGATATATTAGTGTCAGTAAAGAACCAGACGATGCAAAGAAAGCAAAAAATCAAAATTAGGCATTTGTTGTGCATGGCATTTTGAGTAAAAATTCCCATGGAACCGCAACACCAGTCCAAGTTCTTGAAGAAGTTACAATCTGCTTACATTTACAATAACTTAAAAAGCATAAGCTTTACTTTACAATATACATACAATTATTGATATGAGTCACAATGATACAAATGAGAATGGGAATGGTGGTATTTCTTTCATTATAGTGAAATATTATAAGCCAAAGTGTACCTGATGAGACTATTGTCATAGCGGAGTATATTATAATTATAATTAAAGCGGATTATACGCTTTTTCAAAATTGCAGATACAGCGGTTTCAGACAGTTGAATTTCAGGAAATTCTGAATACGCGACCTATCAACCATCGTCCATTGAAGTGCGGAAGCTGATGTAGCAATTCGTGTTGTGCGGTAGAAAATGATAAGTTATCTCCCTTGATTACGGTTAATCATCGTTAATCATTGAAAAACGTTTCAACCAAAGCAAGATGTTTCTATCTTTGATATAGTTGTTTATCACCCAAAACGCTGTGCTATTCACCAACATAAATATGCATGAGAACGTGCTAGGTTTTTGTGTCCAATGACATATCACATACAACAAACTTTTTTAAACTGAAATTTCTGTAAAGCGACAATTTAATTGGCTGACGCAACGGTCAATCTGAGACAACCTGTATCGTGCAATCATCAGGTCAATATACGAGCGAGCGAACTTTATATTCGGTTTAAACGAGATTGGGATATGCACCAAACTTCATATCAAGACAGATGTCACATATTTACCTAGTCTAATTCCAGTCTTACAGACCTGTCCGTTTAAATCGGCAGACAATAGGCTGACCACAGACGGAGATAGGGAAAAGAATGACAAATGTTCACTCATATGCAAGATTAGACAGCGAGAATGTCGACAGGGTATGTCGTAAAATACAGTGGCTTGCTGCGTTTAATGAATATCGGCAGACATGAGGAATGATATATAAAAAATCCCTTCAATAGAAACATCAAGACAATGTCAATAAACAACATAATTGCCATATAAGATTGACCATTGAATAAATGCATCAACATTAATTGGTACTTTGACCTTGCAGACGTTTATAATTAATGACCATAAACGCCGGCAACATCCGAATAGTATACAGAGACAGATGATAACTACTGTCCAAGGCGTGAAGAATTGTTATCTACCTGTCAAACAATTTTGTCGGTGTGAAACAATATTGTCTGATCCGATTATTCACACGAAAATATGACTCAGGAACAATTGACTTCTCCATCCGAATACACATATGCTTCTTCGCTCCCAAAGGGGATGTTCTGAACACACCATGGAGTCGATCACCCGAACCTACTCGAGTTATTCCGTCGGCTAATCTTGGCCTTCAGAATCAGGTTCCAATTGTCAACATCGTTAGCTTTAAACCAAAACATGTCAACAAAGGGAGACAAAACACTGCAATCTCACAGGACAAAGGTCATTGAACAATTCCAGAGAAACAAACTATTTTTGTCTAAACGACGTGTTTATGGCTCTGTTATGTAGACGTTATAAGGTAGCAGTACGCATTTGGAAGTTGATTTTCTGTTGCCCGGGGACGTCCCTATTGTTATTCTCTTATTGTATTTTATTATTTCTGTTCTGGTATTATTATATAGTTTTCGGGTATCAATATGAACTAGCGTCATGCGAAAATGACTACATAAATGGCACAAACACGGCGTAAACCAACGAACAAATAAAAAGCAATTTTCTTCATTCCAAACAAACACCCAACAAAACAGTAGGTGGCTGGTCTGAAAATGAAGATGTCTAGATTCTCCAAACAATAAGCAATGTATTGATACAATTAGAAACAGCATGTGTCTATGCAGTTTTATGCACTCTTGAAAGTGAAAGCGTGTATTCATGTTTAAACAAAAATGAGAAATGTGTTCCAACGCAAAAGGCAAACTAATGATGTGCGTTTGCATTTAACATGTATACGTATACGAATTTTTAAAAAAAGTACCGAAAACATACCATTTCTCTTTATTCTTAAATTTGACCTAGACCGAGTTGCCAGTTATCTGACGTCTTGTGTTTGATGCTACCTTCATCGCAAAACAGAACACCATACAAATTATTGACCGAAACGAACATACTTTTATTATATGACAACCAATGAATTTGCTGTTTATCAGAGTGAAATATAAAATCCTTATTCCACACTGTGGAATATGAATAAATGACGTCAAAGAGACTAACATTATGACGTCAAACCGCTGACGTGACGTCATTTTCCTAGTATTCGGTCATGTTATACTACACAAGTTATATATATAGAGAATAATAGGTTGGTGCCGTGAATTGAGAAAGTTTATCTGGCAAGGCGGAGTAATTTATCGGGTGAGCCGAAGGCGAATCCGATAAATTACGGTGCCGAGCCAGATAAACTTTCTCAATCCACGGCACCAACCTATTATTCTATTTATCCTGTTGCATTTATTTTTTTATTTTTATGGCAGCTTTAAAAATATGTAACTTACTGAATTGCACCCCTTTCATTGTGACGTCATGTTTTATAAATAAACAGCAGCCAATCGTGATTGATGCGCGGAAAAAAATAGTTCTCAAATTTCTAACATAATACAACACAAAAAATAGCTATCTTCATGAATGTTGTATTCACAAATGAGAAATTTATCCACGATATATGCTGTTTTTATCTTTTGAAGTTGGAATTTACAGCGACGCTTGCTAAAAAAAGTAGTCCCGGCTAGCAGGTGCGCGCCAGCTTATCACGTGATCAACTGACGTATATCAAAATAAATATACGGCACCCTGTTATCGGGTCGAAATTGCTACACGTGACAGGATAAAAAGAAATACATAATGGGTATATTATTTGTTTTTCATCAATTTGTCATTAAATAAAAAGAAAATTTGTTTGTTTTGAGTGTATATGGAATATATTTCAACTCGAAGTGATACAATTTAAACATTTTCACTCGCGCTACGCGCTCGTGAAAATATTCAATTGTATCACGTCTCGATGAGATATATTCCATATCCACTCAAAACAAACAAATATCCTCTATATTTGTTTTAACGCTCAAACAATTCGATCGTTTTATCCGAAATTGTATGTGTTATTGTGTTGTGACGGACTCGAAACTTTACTTACACCAATATAATACCACAAAGCACTTAACGGGTGTTATGGCTTGACAGCAAAGTCAACTATGACGTCATAACGATATTAACCTAACACATGTATTTCGGTCTTTCTTGAAAGGTCATCGTTTATGTCTCATTTAACAAAATAAAGGTCACAAATGTTAACTTCAAGAAACGATCAATGTCGAATTTCGAGTGTGTTCTTGTTTTTGGGGGGAAACTCTCCCCTTTTATTTTAAGATATCATAGAACAAGTTACATGTAGTAGTAAAGGGAACGTCACTTTCAGCGATTTCCTGGTACGTTCGGGGGTTTTCTTTCACATTTGTATGCGTGTATACTATTAATGCATTGTCCTTACACACGCAAGTTGTGGGTTTGAATGCTATAGCCATTTTCGAGATATATAGAAAAAAGTAAATGATGTAATTTGCAATGAAAACTGAGTTTGAATTGTGTGCACTAATTGTTTATATTCAATAAGTAGGTTTTGTTGTTTTGTCGTTTAATGGTATTATACTGTACAATGCGGGTTTCAACAATATTTCAGTTATATCAATGCATTCCCGGGGTGATTTATCAATACAATACAATATTATATTAAGATGCTGAGTATGTACATAATACATGAAAGACAGCTCTCCAATAAATTATATATCGTGATCGGAGGGCAAATAAAATGCGTTTTAGTGAAAACAATATCAGAAAGAAATTTAGATTGAGAGAAAAATAAATAATAGAGAGAAGGAAGAAGAAAGGTACATAATAGCAGTACTACCGAGTTTAAAGTTTTTGCCCAAACGTTGCATATGTTATATGTATGTTGTGTTGCTTTGTCGTTGAATGGTATTATATTGTACAATGCGGGTTTTCAACAGTATTTCAGTTATATCACGGCGTTCCCAGGATGATTTATCAGTTCAACCGATCTGACTTGTCTTTGATCGAACCTAATGCTATCCCCGCAACTATGAGCGCCAAGGACATTTTAAAGACCATCTTTACGCAAATGAGTTCACGCTTCTAAAACCTTTAAACAAGACATAGAGAAATAAATAATAAGCATGTTAAATTTGAAAAACGCGTGACGCACGCCATGAAAATATTAATCTTTAAACAAAGGTCATGGTCAAATTAGAATTATCCAATATAGTTATCTTAAACCAGACTAGGTCCACATACAAGGACAACACATTACTAAATCACACCACCCAGTAAGGTAACTGAACTATTGAAGAGAAACTTTTCGCCGAAACGACGGGTTTATGGCTCTGTAGGAAGACACGTTTATCGCTAAACTAGTACTTCTACCGAATTATACACCAGAAAGATGCAAAGTTAGGCTGTGTTACTATCTCTCATACATTTCGATCGCCATAAAAACATAATCGTCTATTCTGAAAGTATCCGATTTGCAGTTATTTGCTTTTATGATGCGAGACGGTGAATTGGACACACTGTATCTGGACATAAAAAACGAGACCGGAAGGGTACCAGACAAATCAAGTGATGGACGATGTTATGCCGTGTTAGGAAATGACCAAATGACGTCACAGCGTTATCAAGCTTGCACATGCAGTGCGGTAAACTATATGGAAGATCACGACATTTAACTCAGCCGAGGACTAGATAAGGAGGAGTAACTAGGTCTTTCCAGGGGCGTAGCTTTGCAATAATCAATGTGTAGGCCGTCTCGTGAGAAAATCAACATTGTGGACTCTGCGTGAAGTATCGACCCGGATCAGCCTAAGCATGCCACACAGGCCTACCCAGATAGACACTTTTCGCCTCCTGTGGATTTTTTGTTTCAGGAATCACTACTCTAAACATCTATCCCCCTAAGACGTAATGTGCCGGCCGGATCAGTCTGCGCGGACAGCGCAGGCTGATCTAGTCGATACATTACGCAGATGTCTATCGCCGAAGCTGCATTTTGGGGCGTTTTGAGAAAAAAATTGTAGGCACGTGCCTACAGTGCCTAAAGGGAGCAACGCCCCTGCCTTCTTATATAATATATCTCTTAGCACTCATTAAAACCCATGTTGTGGGTACTCGAAAGAACCGTCTCACTGACACGATTTTTTTTAGTACACCCAACATAGGTTTTGGAGGTCAAATAAGGATTTTAGGGCATGACAAACGCTCCTTATCTAAAGTTCTGTGTAACGGTACTTTTACTATAATAAACATATATAGAGATCACATTTTCATCTCCTACAACAATCGATGTATAGTTATGCACTATTCGTGTCTCAAGATAATAATTTATCCTCCTTTATAACCCTTTACCTGATACCAACGTCTTTTGACGACACATTTACAACAGACGTATTTATGAAGTCATGGCGGATAAAGGAGTATTTTCCTCCTGATCGCTGAATTGTCTCACGTAGAATACTTAAGGAGGTCAATATACAAAGACATCCCGTAATAAGTAACCAACCTGTCACGTGTGCAGCGGTAGTTCAATACAAGAGGAGTAACAATTTGTTGAAACGTCTCCAGAGAAGTACATCAACAGCGAAACACGACTTTTATGACTTGTAATATAGTCAATGTGATGAAGTAGACGTTTATTTAACACCGTAATACTTCGATGCTTGCCAAATTAAATATCTAGAAAAAAAAAAAACGCAGACAATTGGCCGTGAACTATGGATTTATATTCACCGCCAATGATACCCGTTTTTGTTTACAAACATTGATCGACTTTGTCGTAACCAATGTGCACACGAAGAATAAGTAGGAACATAAGTATGAAATATATGAATATATATATATATATATATATATATATATATCCACAACGATATTCCACAATCCTTGGTGCGTATTGTAAAAGTGTAGTCACGGTTGGGCTCGACGTTTTTACATGTATTCCCCCTCTGACGCATCTGGAGCAGACGACTTTTTGAAAACATAGTGACAAAAGAAGAAATTGCTCTATAAGAGAAATTTCTCCTTTTGACAGAATGTTTTCTACTTTTAGTCATAGGTTATCCATTCAATCATAGAGATGTTCTATTTTTGGACATAATATGTTGAAAGTCGTCTGCTGCAGAATTGTCGTATGAGGGAAAGGGTTAAAGCAGTGAACGGTCTCAATAGGCTTCCTGGAGGACTGCACGAATCGATATCGAAAAGTATGGATCCTGATCAGACTGAGCTGTTTGCTTGTTTGTTTTACATCCTCAGATTTGTGCACATTACATTAGTTCAGGTATATCACGGCGACAGTTCACTAATACAATACTAGGCTAAGAAATGTGCCAATTCAAAGGTCACTCCGCAATCACTACTGCGACTGGGAATCGAACCCGGGACGCCCTGTTAGAAGTCCCCGACGCCAACCACTCGGTCAGGGCGGCGTTGAGGAGCAGACTGATATAGATAGGCGTTGTTCGCGAAGACCTCGATGTCCGGCTTCGAATGTCTTGGCTCATTTAAATTGTTTACATCCAAAATAGAAAAAATGTACATGATTAAATAATTAAACATGGTTTTTTAAATAACCAATACCATTAACCTACATACAGATACTGTTTTCGTATATTTAATGTACATGTTTAAATAATTATACATGGTTTTTTTTAAATAACCAATACCATTAACCTACATACAGATACTGTTTTCGTATATTTAATGTACATGTTTAAATAATTATACATGGGTTTTTTTAAATAACCAATACCAATAACCTACATACAAATACTGTTGTTGTACATTTAATCATAGGCTTCCGAGTTATTCGGGGGGAAACCCACACGAGACCCATTGAGATACTATAAATTGTTTCTCTATATGGTATAAATTCAATAATTAGAATGGAGGATTTTTTTTTAATTTGAGAAAATTGAGAAAAATACCCACATATGACCGCGTTACTATTTAGTCTCTCTATATTGTTCGTACACGTAACTTTACAAATAATGATGACTTGTATATCTACCATATCATTACTTATGCTTTTGTAATTATCAATAATATCATTACATAAAAATGTCTGTTTTCGTGAATGCAGTGTCGACATGTACGACATGACAAGGGACAGTGACTCCGGGGTAGAGAGCCCGCCTCTTGATCCACAGGTCCCATATTCGAAATTATATGCATGAAAAGAAACTACGAATCTACCACTAGGTATAATAATGTGTATTATGGTGTTTCACGCCGCTTTCAACAATTGTTCTGTTATATCACGGCGTTTCCTGAGTAAGTGACCAGTACTACTGATCCATTCATCGTGACACCAGTCAGTCAGTCGTAATGTATAACACGACGTTTCCTGTGTAAGTTACCAGTACTACTGGACCATTTATCCTGACACCACCGAGTCAGACGTAATGCTAACCCCACAAACCTGAGCGCCAAGAAGGGAAATCCATTACTACCATTATAAAATGTATTTGGTATGACACGGTCGGGGATCGATCCCGCGACATCCCGAACCCGAGTCGGACGCTCTACTACTACACCACCGATGCGGTATCTCTGATAGAAGAAGGAGGGACCTATAGCCTATATAGTCTTAGTATATGAGCCGTGCTCGAACACAATCAAATAATAGTATGATCCGATCGGAGATCGAACCCTCAGGCCTTGTATTACACTAAAATAAGTACTTCCGGGAAAAAAACCGTTAGTTCTGTTTAACCCCTTTCCCACATACAACAAATCTGCAGCAGACGATTCTTTCAAAGCTTATGGCAAAAATATGGAAACTCGCTATAAATGATATACCAATTATTAATTACACGAAATACATTACATTGAAGAAAACAAAGAACAATTGCTCATGATAAAAAAAGAATCATTCGCCACAATGTTTTCAAAAGTGGTCTGCTTCAGAGGCGTCGGAAAGCGCCGGTCTGAATGTGGGCAAGGTTTAAGGAAATCGCTCCATTTAGAAATATAATTTGTCTGGGTGTTTCATTCTATTTTCCAAGTCGCAGACGTAGCGCCTATTACGAATCCCATTTATGACTATTTAGTCGTATCAATACGCACAATAAAACAAGAGGGCCATGATGGCCCTTGAATCGCTCACCTGATTTTTTATTTTTTTTTCACTTTAGCTATATAAGCCTCGCCCCCTGGCAGCCATAGTTTCCGACCAATCAACTTGGCTTGAAGGAATCTGATAGAGGGTCACCCTAGGAACATTTCTACAAAATTATTTGAAAATCGGCCAGATACTTTTGGAGGAGAAGATTTTTTAAGTTTTCACTTTAGCCATATAATGCAAAATAGCCCTGCCTACTGGCAGCCACTGGCAGCCATGTTTTTTGACCAATTAACATGGCTTGAAGGAATCTGAAAGTGGGTCATCCAAGGAACATTTCTACAAAATTATTTGAAAATCAGGCCAACACTTTTGGAGAAGAAGATTTTTTAAGTTTGCACTATAGCCATATAAGGCAAAATAGCCCCCCCCCCCCTCCCCTGGCGGCCATGTTTTTCGACCAATCAACATGGCTTGAAGGAATCTGATAGAGGGTCACCCAAGGAACATTTCTACAAAATCATTTGAAAATAAGCCTGACACTTTTGGAGAAGAAGATTTTTTAAGTTTTCACTAATGCCATATAAGGCAAAATAGCCCCGCCCCCCCCTGGCGGCCGTGTTTTTTGACCAATCAACATGGCTTGAAGGAATCTGGTAGAGGGTCATCCAAGGAACATTTCTACAAAATTATTTGAAAATCTGCCAACCAGTTTGGGAGAAGAAGAATTTTGATTTTTTTTTCGTTTCGTTGCCATGGAAACCAGAATTCTGCATGGATCCCTAAAATTTGAAGGAATTCTGGTGAGGATGCTTTCTGTGAAGTTTCATCCCAATTGACCCACTGGTTACGGAGGAGAAGATGTTGAAGATTTTTTAAGTTTTCACTTTGGCCATAAAAGGCAAAATAGCCCCGCCCCCTGGCGGCCATGTTTTTTGACCAATCAACATGGCTTGAAGGAATCTGATAGAGGATCACCCAAGGAACATTTCTACAAAATTATTTGAAAATCAGCCCGACACTTTTGGAGGAGAAGATTTTTTAAGTTTGCACTATAGCCATATAAGGCAAAATAGCCCCGCCCCCCCTGGCGGCCATGTTTTTTGACCAATCAACATGGCTTGAAGGAATCTGATAGAGGATCACCCAAGGAACATTTCTACAAAATTATTTGAAAATCAGCCCGACGCTTTTGGAGGAGAAGATTTTTTAAGTTTTCACTTTGGCCATAAAAGGCAAAATAGCCCCGCCCCCTGGCGGCCATGTTTTTTGACCAATCAACATGGCTTGAAGGAATCTGATAGAGGATCACCCAAGGAACATTTCTACAAAATTATTTGAAAATCAGCCCGACACTTTTGGAGGAGAAGATTTTTTAAGTTTGCACTATAGCCATATAAGGCAAAATAGCCCCGCCCCCCCCTGGCGGCCATGTTTTTCGACCAATCAACATGGCTTGAAGGAATCTGATAGAGGGTCACCCAAGGAACATTTCTACAAAATTATTTGAAAATCAGCCTTTCACTTTTGGAGGAGAAGATTTTTTAAGTTTTCACTATAGCCATATAAGGCAAAATAGCCCCGCCCCCCCCTGGCGGCCATGTTTTTCGACCAATCAACACGGCTTGAAGGAATCTGATAGAGGGTCATCCAAGGAACATTTCTACAAAATTATTTGAAAATCTGCCAACCAATTCGGGAGAAGAAGAATTTTAAAGTTTTTTCGGTTTCGTTGCCATGGAAACCAGAATTTTGCATGGATCCCAAAAATTTGAAGGAATTCTGGTGAGGTCATTGAGAGGATGCTTTCTGTGAAGTTTCATCCAAATTGACCCACTGGTTACTGAGGAGAAGAAGTTGACGCACGACGCACGACGGACGACGGACGCCGGACAAAAGGCGATCACAATAACTCACCTTGAGCAAAGCTCAGGTGAGCTAAAAACACATCTATCGCCTTTAACCATTTCCTTCCCACATACAATACAATATGAACCGTACCACGAGAAAAACCAACATTGTGAACTCTGCGTAAAGTATCGACCCGGATCAGCCTGAGCATGCCGCGCAGGCCTACCCGGATAGACACTTTTCGCCAACTGTGGATTTTCTGTTTCAGGAATCGTACTCTATACCTCCGTCCCCCTGAGACGGAATGTGTCGGCCCGGATCAGTCTGCGCGGACTGCGCGGGCTGATATGGGTCGATACATTACGCAGAGCAGAGGCCATAATGTTGGTTTTCTCGCGGTACGGCTCATATCATCTGCGTAATGTATCGACCAGATCAGCCTGCGCTGTCCGCGCAGACTGATCCGGCCGACACATTCCGTCTTAGGGGGAAAGATGTATAGAGTAGTGATTCCTGAAACAGAAAATCCACAGGAGGCGAAAAGTGTGTTTCCGGTTAAGCCTGCGCGGCATGCTTAGGCTGATCCGGGTCGATACTTTACGCAGAGTCCACAATGTTGGTTTTCTCGCGGGACGGCTCATATGTAGCTGACAACTTCGGTTAATTCATATAAAAAATCTCTATAAATGAACGTACGAGTATAATTATCGGATATAGTTGGAAATCATTGTGACTAAAGGAGAATGATTGCCCCAATGGCGTCTACATGTGGTTTGGGTTAGACCAATCAAGTACGTTTTTTTGCAAATGATGCTTGTTTCTAGACTAGAAATGTTTGTTTGAGTAAATAAAAAGAATATGTTTAAACAAGAGCACCGCGTACGGAACAGACGCTCGAATGATAGGGAGAAAACAGAAAAGAAAATGAGCTAAACAAAAAACCTTAACCGGACGACCACGCCGCCGCCGACGCCGACGCCGACGACGACGCTAGGGTCATGACAATAGCTTTCGTTTTTTTCAAAAGTCGAGCTAAAAACAATATCTTTTCATATAGTGTGACCGTTATTAATCAAGTAAATACATTCAAATGATCTCACTGTTTGGCGTCTTAAAGGAAATTATTGATAAAACTTTGATAAGATTGAAGGAATAGAAGAAATTGCTTTTGAGAAAGTCTAGTTGTCTCTGTTTCCAAAAGCCATGCATCTAACGCACAATACATCAACAGTTATAATATGAGCCGTCCCGTGAGAAAACCAACAGTATGGCTTCTGCGTAATGTATCGATCCAGATCAGCCTGCGCAGTCCGCGCAGACTAATCCGGACCGACACATTCCGTCTCAGGGGGATAGAAGTAGAAAATCCACAGGAGGCGAAAAGTGTCTGTCCGGGTTAGCCTGCGCGGCATGCTTAGGCTGATCAGGGTTGACACTTTACGCAGAGTCCATAATGATGGTTTTCTCGCGGGACGGCTCATATGCAGTCTCAAACGGTTTGATAGAAACTAGATCTAATAAACACTAATATCATTGCTGAGAAAAAACGCATGTCTCATCTCGAGTAATTTTTGGATTTTTTCCCCAAATTGAAACAAGCATGTAATTTTAAGACTGCCACGCGCCCGTTCGTGACTGTTTTAAATGTTTAAAGAGGTTACCAGAAAGTCAAACGTCGGTTAGATAGGTATAGAGTTTAACTTGTCCCGGACTGCCCCGGATTGATGGAGAAAACGCTATTATTGTAATCGAAGAAACACAAAATTGCCTATAAACGGTTCTGTCTAATATAACGATTAGTCTACGCGGGCAACCTCCATGCTGTGTTACTCTTTACCATTTTCCCACATACAACACATCTGAAGCAGACGACTTTGAACACATCTCATCAAAAACACGAACAATCTCTTTATATGAAGGGTTTACTGACTGACAAAAGTTGAAAACATTGTGGCAAAAAGGAGAAATTGCTCGTTTTGAGCAATTTCTCCTTTTGCCACTATGTTTTCATAAGTTGAACACATCTCATAAAAAACACGAACAATATCTTTATATGAAGGTTTACTGACTGACAAAAGTTTGAAAACATTGTGGCAAAAAGGAGAAATTGCTCGTTTTGAGCAATTTCTCCTTTTGCCACAATGTTTTCATAAGCCATCTGCTTCAGAGACAACAAAATGAGATGGCGAACACAGAATGCCCGGATGTCAGACTGCACGGAGAGGCGCATACGTGTCGAATTCATGTACATCGCGAATGCTCGGCTGTCGGAATCAATTAAGACGTGTTTTTTTTTCTTTTTTTTTTTTATTGGTAATTGTGTGCGTCTCTGACGTTTGTCTCATAGAATCCAATATCCTATTTAATTATCTGCGTGAGAAATAAAATATCGGGTTGTTTGTGTATTATTATTTTTTTTTAGTTTAATAAAAAAGAATGCCGACATTACGGTGGTGACCCTTACCGGTCTAAGATTGGTGTCAATATATCTTGATGGGTGTGTGAGAAAACCTCTTTCCGATAGTATCGCTATGTCGTGTTTTACGTTTCCGAATTTATTAGGAAAGAACATATCCGTGCAAAATATCAATTTGTGTCTATGTTGTAAGCAACTGAATTATCATTCTTGGAGTGTGTTTTTTTTTCAATCATTTAATTCAAAGTTATCTACTTCATAGATTTGCAAGATCATGTTAATAACTAAAGACAACTGTCGTTGGAACATTGATGAAGTGATACGTTGGTTGATTGTTTGGTGTTTTACGCCGCTTTCAACATTTCTTTAGTTATATCACGACGTATCCTGAGTAAGGTACCAGTCCTACTGGTCCATTTATTCTGACACCAGCCAGTCAGTCGTTATGTTCATCACGAAACCCTGAACGCCAAGGAGGGCAGCTATTACTACCATGTTAACAGTATGTTGTATGACCCGTTCGGAGATCAAACTCGCGACCTCCCGCACTGAGGCAAACACTCTACCACTACACCACCTAGGCGGACAGCGATATTTCATTTATATCACGGAGGCATGGTTACCTTCCCGTATATGTCCTTTCGTGGCAACTGGCTACCTTTCCCACATAGAAACCCAGCATAATGGTTGAAAACGATTGACGATAGACATCGTGAATTGTGTCAACCATAGTACAGAATAAATTAATCATCTAGCGTTTAAACTCACGACTCTTAATAGCCCTTTCCTGGACACAGACGCTTTCTGACGCCTCTGCAGTAGACGACTTTTGAATACATAGTGACAAAAGGAGAAATTGCTCAAAACGAACAGTTTCTACTTTTGCAACAATGTGTTTAACTCTATTCAATAATACAACTTTTATTTATATAGATTCGCATATTTTTCCCATATGTTTTCAAAGTCGTCTGCTACATATGTGGTCTATGTGGGGAATGGTTAACTTATAGCGTTACCGCATTAATAACTATGACAACTCGACAGCAGGCTAAGAGTTAACTCTTTCGAACCTACAGCAAATCTGCAGCAGACGACCTTAACTCTTTCAGCGCCAAAGGCATTATTTAGCTTTTTGCAAACAATACAGATTCAGGTGAGTCAGCTCGTAACGAGCTGTCTCACCTGAAATCAGCATTGTTTGGCTGTGAGTTATCAAAATAGTCCAACGTTCAATAACATGGTCATGAGAAATGGAGACGCCCGATTTTGAACATGGAACAGTCTACTTTAAACAATTCGGCGCCGAAAGAGTTAAAAACATATTGCCAAAACTATTGAAAATCCCTTAAAATTAAAGTATATTTATTTAAGACAGTTGAAAACATTATGGGATAATTGCAATTTTTCCTTTTGTTACAATGTTTTCAAAACAGTCGTCTGCTGCACATGCCTTCAAAATGCGTCTGTTAGTGTGACAAGGTAAAGGTCATGTTAACTTCAGCGAGGACATAGCAGTTCGGGTATCGTATTTCTGTCTGTGTTAGACATGATCGACGTACTATTTTTCAAACAAACCTATCATTCAATCAATTAAATT
Source organism: Serripes groenlandicus (assembly GCA_031761405.1). Taxonomy (NCBI): domain Eukaryota; kingdom Metazoa; phylum Mollusca; class Bivalvia; order Cardiida; family Cardiidae; genus Serripes; species Serripes groenlandicus. The sequence continues at coordinate 35,447,911 of JASEVX010000008.1, read as the reverse complement.
CAAATCTACAAGTTCCTCTAAACACGGGCTGTGAGTCCATTGTTACGGAATGAACGTGTGATATCACGCTGCATTAAGTATATTAATAAACAAATATTAACCTGATCCCATGCAGAGATAAACATTAATTAAACATTTAATATTATTAAATAGTACATGGCAATTTATATCAACAGGCATTGCTGTGTTCATAAAACATATCACACGTTTGATGAAATTATATGTGTAGATAAAATTCGTTTTGGTTTACATTACCAAAACATGAAAATAAACACTGGGGACGGGACCAACCAAGCGTTAATATCAAGTTTATCAAAACAAGACGGGAGGAGGAGCAAGAGTATATACCTCTCAATACTATTACTTAAGCCGGGGTAGCTCAGTCGGTAGCGACACGAGCTGTCAATCCAGGGGTTGTGAGTTCGAATCCCGGCTCGGCAATCTTTCTTTCCGACGATTGACAAAAGTCAATGCGACATGCGTCATTCGTCTTCCACCAATGGGCTAAGTCTATGTGGAAAAGCAGCCAGTTGCTCGGGAAGAATGTTGTGTGGAGTACCAGGAAATGCATGAGCAGGTGAACTGGCCGCCGTGATATAACTGAGAAATTGTTAAAAACGGCGTTAAACCCCAATCAATCAATCAACTATTACTTAAACTTTTCCAACATACAACAATTCTGCAGCAGACGACTTTGAAAACATCTACTAAAGATACGGAAATCTCTAAAAAAGAAATGAAGGTATAATTACTGAAAAAAAGGGTTGAAAACATTGTGGCAAAAGGAGAAATTGTTCGTTTTGGAGCAATTTCTTCTTTTGTCACAATGTTTGCAAAAATCGTCTGCTGCAAATGCGTCTATATGTGGGAAAGAGTTAATACACACTATGAGTACGCTATGTATGTAGTTTATACTGAAGATAATTCATTTGATAACGCAACCGTTATCGATTTTATTAATACAATGTGCATCAATATTATATACACCATTACCTACAATATACACCATTACCTACAATATACACACCTACAATATACACCATTACCTACAATATACACCATTACGTACAATATACACCATTACCTACAATATACACCATTACCTACAATATACACCATTACCTACAATATACACCATTACCTACAATATACACCATTACCTAAAATATACACCATTACCTACAATATACACACCTACAATATACACCATTACCTACAATATACACCATCACCTACAATATACACCATTACCTGCAATATACACCATTACCTACTTTATACACCATTACCTACAAAATACACCATTACCTACAATATACACCATTACCTACAATATACACCATCACCTACAATATACACCATTACTTACAATATACACCATTACCTACAATATACACCATACCTACAATATACACCATTACCTACAATATACACCATTACCTACAATATACACCATTACCTACAATATACACCATTACCTGCAATATACACCATTACCTACAATATACACACCTACAATATACACCATTACCTACAATATACACCATTACCTACAATATACACACCTACAATATACACCATTTCCTACAATATACACCATTACCTTACCCTTTCACACATGCAGACGAACTTTGACGATTTTGATAACTTCATACTGGAAATATAACATTGGTCTACATCATTCATTTATTGTTCATTCGCATTCATTTTTAATAACCATAAAACATAAAAATATTTCATAAACTTTGGACAATGGTCTTATATTCAAGCACTTGTTTTCAGTTTTCAAGGGAGGTGCCGTTTTTGTGGCGATTGGTTGACAATCGCCACAGTGCTACCAAAACAACAACAACGAAAAAAAAATTATATAGTCGTATTTGAACAATCGGTTGGATATTTCTGCAAAGGCAATTTACTCACTTCCGTTAAACCGCCATATATATATATAGTTCCATCAGTGATGCAGGCACACGATTAATAATGATAATGTTAGTGCTACTTTGATACCGGATTGGTACTAATATTTGAGATTTATCGAGAAAATATCTAAATAGAGTTAAACTATTTACATATTATCTTTCTTCATGTTTGGGCAGATAATAAATATCATCGGGCGTCTTGGGTACGCTATGCAGAGTATCATGATACTCCTGTGCCTCGTTTTATTTTTACTGTAGTCAACCGTAACCTTTTGACCTTTAACCTGATTCGGCAGGAGTTGGTTGTACTCTGATTATCTTCGTCATGATTTGGCAGATAATAAATATCATTGCGCGTTCTGCCTTGCAAATAACGACAACTCTGGTGATACTCAAATCTGGAAATTCCAAAAGGTTCTATAAATAGCTCGCGAGACCAAAAACCAGAAAAGCTTGTAAATCTCAATATTATAAACGCTTTATTTTGTACTTGTTTAAATATATGAAAGCGTCTAGATAATAAGACTGGTTTACAAAGGTTTAAAGGACACACGATGGCAGTGTGTACACACGTTATGTATACACGTCTGCACGTTCTAGAGTCAATTAGCAATCAATGCTGACAGTGTAGCCTAATTGAGTTTGAAGATCTAGCATTATAATATATGCCTATATTTTCATAAATTAAACAGTTTGGCAAATAGTGAAATTGTGCTTTTGGAGCATGTTTTGTGTTTGTTTTTGCACTCACATTATTCGAAGCAGTTTAACAACCTCAGAGACATATAAATACACTGTGACAACCCTCAATCATGCAATGTGAAGGGACTAAATTGAACAGACCTGTTTAATATCGGACATAATTGAAACAAACACCAAACTAATGGATACTGTTTTCTCTCCTTTCTTTAGTCATTTCTAAAGTGTAAAATATATTTTATCTTAATATGGCCTAACGACCTGGTGATAAACATGTGATTACCCAAACAATTTAGATTACAAATAGTCATTCTAATGAGCTAAAACGGTAGTCTATCGAATACCAACTAGATTTTTCATAACTTTGGAATGGCCTAATTTTGAACACATCATGACCAATTTCAGAACGTAACTAAATAATCACCAAGACAACATTCTGGCAAACTAACATTATTCTACTGTCAAAAGATGCAGGGTTGATACATTCTCAAATATACCCGCACCAGAGTCATCGCAAGCCCTACACCGATATACTGCTTGTTACTTTGCAGGATTTTCCATACGATCGCCACTACAGTGCCATTGGCGCTTTGATTATCAAATGTCAAAAGGCCGGTCTTAGTTAGGACCGGTCCTTACTAGGACTATATTGATAAAACGGCCCCCCTGTACTTATTCTACTGTTCTTGTTGTTTTTGTGGCTGCTCTGGTTTCAGTACTTGACTGAAACGTTATCCATAGAAAAACATTTACTGAGAAAATGTCATTTCTTCTGTTTCAAGAAACGGTCAATTATACATTTAAGAAACGGGGCGAAAACTCAAAATTACGCCAAGAGAAATATTTCATCCGAATATAATGCTCTGTGACAAACTATCTAATTAACGGGACAGGCGCTGTCATTTAAGTCTTTCCCTGCTGCACGTGACTTCTGACTTCATTTGCAGCAGACGACTTAAAAACAAAACTGGGGATCAATACGAATTAACGGAACACGAACAGTTCTTCCTCTTCCCCAAAAATATTTAAAACTATATATAAAAGTTATACTTCCATATTCAAATGTGATACAGTTTTTACCTCAGATATTGTTTCAAGCGGACGTCTTTAATATATAATATTAGGTAAATAGTTAATATAGACACAAGAGAACAATTCCGACAAAATGACAAAAACTGATTGAAAATAATGTTCCGGTTGACAGCCGAGAAGATGCCGGAAAATTTATTGACAAAAACCTGCGGTTATAATATATACACCTGCTGATATTTTGGTGGCAGTTAAACAGAGGTAATTTCTTAAATTTAACACTTGATGTTATTTGCATATATGTTAAACAGAAGTTATGTTTAATCTCAACAAGCGATATTATATGCATGTCAGTTAAACAGAGGCTGCTGGTGTTTATATCAAATATTTACACCTGATGTTTTTTTCTTTTTCCTTAATCTTAACACCGATCTTATTTGTATAAAAGTTAAACAGAGGTTATATTTAAACACAACGCCTGGTGTTATTTGTATAAAAGTTAAACAGAGATTATTTTTAAACACAAAACCTGGTGTTATTTGTATAACAGATAAACAGAGGTTATTCCAAAACTTAACATCCGATGATATTTGTATGAAAGTTAAACAGAGATTATTTTTAAACACAACGCCTGGTGTTATTTGTATAAAAGTTAAACAGAGATTATTTTTAAACACAACACCTGGTTTTATTTGTATAAAAGTTAAACAGAGGTTATTTTTAAACTCAACACCTGCCGTTGATACAGATACAGCACCTGACACATTAATTGTTGTTAAAGTTATTGATTTTGCTATGATAATACTTCAAAGTAAAAAGATATATCAGTATGATTGTGAAGTTAACCCTGTGGTTTATAGCAATATGCTAGCATGTAGGCTAACCCAGTTTACTTAAGCGTACTGTTGCGCATCTCTACACAATGAAATATCAATATTAATACTGCTTAAGTAAATTCAAAACGGTATTGTATTGATTATATCTGACCGAACTAGAACTATCACTGAAGATGGTAAATACCCCCTAAACAGCACCTTGACATACACCATAAACTAATAAGTAAAAGGGCCATTACTCTGTAAAGTAACATGCAAGTGTAACCCCTTTAGGATACGCACATCTCCTCTTGGTATAGGACCTTCATGTACACTTTTATTGAATTCCAGCCAGTGGTTTGTAAGAAAAAGGCCGGACAAAATATGGCTTCCGACCGACCGACCGACCGACCGACCGACAGACAGACAGACAGACAGCCCGACACAGTGACTCCTATATACCACCTCTTCTTCGAAGGGGGTATTATTAGTAATTCCGTATGGGAATAAATAATGTTTAAACAAATGAAACAATTATCGACGCTTTAACAGTATAGCAGTTATATTAAGGCTGATTGATTATTTGGTGTTTTACACCGCTTTCAACAATGTTTCAGTTATATCCCGGCGTTACCAGTACGTCTTGTCCTTTTATCCGGACACCAGCCACTCAGTCGTAATGCTCACCCGGTAACCCTGAGCGACAAGGAGGGCAGCCATTACTACAATGTTTAAAGTAGTTGGTATGCCCCGTTATATTAAGGTAGAACACCCCTCATGGACTCGGCGATGTCCGTATGTTGTCGTTAAATATCGGTATTGTTCGTGGACTTGTCGGTCAATTCCACCTGAAAGTTCACGAACAATACCGATCTCCTACGACTTACCACAGACATCGCAGAGCCATTATACAGCCAATAAATATCGATCTCGTACGGACATCGTAGAGCCATTATACTGTCAATAAATATCGACCTCGTACGGACATCGCAGAGCCATTATACTGTCAATAAATATCGATCTCGTACGGACATCGCAGAGCCATTATACTGTCAATAAATATCGATCTCGTACGGACATCGCAGAGCCATTATACTGTCAATAAATATCGATCTCGTACGGACATCGCAGAGCCATTATACTGTCAATAAATACCGATCTCGTACGGACATCGCAGAGCCATTATACTGTCAATAAATATCGATCTCGTACGGACATCGCAGAGCCATTATACTGCCAATAAAGATCGACTTCGGACGGACAGCGTAGACCCATTATACTGTCTATAAATATCGACCTCGTACGGACATCGCAGAGCCATTAAACTGTCAATAAATATCGACTGTGTACGGACATCGCAGAGCCATTATACTAGCAATAAAGATTGACTTCGGACGAACATCGCCGAGCCATTATACTGTCAATAAATATCGACCCCGGACGGACATCGCAGAGCCTTTATACTGTCAATAAATATCGACCTCGGACAGACATCGCAGAGCCATTATACTGTCAATAAATATCGACTCTGTGCGGACATCGCAGAGCCATTATAGTATACTGTCAATACATATCGACTTTGTACGGACATCGCAGAGTCATTATACTGTCAATACATATCGACGTCGTACGGATATCGTAGAGCTATTATACTGTCAATAAAGATCGACTTTGTACGGACATCGCAGAGCCATTATACTGTATAAAATATCGACTTTGTACGGCCATCGCAGAGCCATTATACTGTTAATAAATATCGACTTCGTACATCCATCGTAGAGCCATTATACTGTCAATAAATATCGACTTTGTACGGACATCGCAGAGCCATTATACTGTCAATACATATCGATTTCGTACGGACATCGCAGAGCCATTATACTGTCAATACATATCAACTTCGTACGGACATCGCAGAGCCATTATACTGTCAATACATATCGACTTCGTACGGACATCGCAGAGCCATTATACAGTCAATACAGATCGACTTTGTACGGACATCGCAGAGCCATTATACTGTCAATTAAGATCGACTTTGTACGGACATCGCAGAGCCATTATACTGTCAATAAATATCGACTTTGTACGTACATCGTAGAGCCATTATACTGTCAATAAATATCGACTTTGTACGTACATCGTGGAGCCATTATACTGTCAATACATATCAACCTCGGACGAACATTGCGAGCCATTAGTCGACCTTGTACGAACATCGCTGAACAATAAGGGGTGTTCTACCTTGTGGCGGTTATTTGAAATTTTTCTTCCGGCAAGTTTGTCCTGACATCGGAACATTAGTATTATTGAAATCCTCGCATATTATACCATGTGTGCGCCCATACATAGGAACATCTATTTAATAATATATTTTTATAATAGTGTTTACATTTGCTAATGTAAATGTCTGTGAAGAGAACACACATTAAATGACGGACTCTGATATAGACGTTGACATCGTTAAGAAATATCTTGTTTGACTAAAAACGGATTGAAAAGGAAATAGCATATGCTTTATAGAAGTTATAGTATAACATGACTAGATGTTTATAATGAAACTAATAAGTATTCATAAAAACCGTTTGTATAAATGAAGTCAGACCCGTTTAACTTTAATTCATATGTGTGCCAAATAATCTAATTTAATGAAGCTATATGTCCTTCGATTTAGACAAAAGATAGCATTTGCTGAGTATTTCAGTCACATCATGGCATTTCGTGGGTAAATATCCAATCTGCTGGTAGCCAAAGAGGAAAGCCACTTCTCCTAATATTAAGGATATTTTGGTTTGACCCGACTGGGGATCGAACCCCTGGTCACATGCTTTCGAGGCTGACACTCTAACAATTACACCATCAAAACTTTGTAAGAGTCTTAGAAAAACTAGAATAATGCAATGTCCGATAGCTCTGCATGATGTATATGGCTAGCCGTTTTACTATGTATTTGTTTGAGAGATATCTCTCTTAATTTGATATATATCTTGCTTTGAAGAAGATATCTCTTAATTAGATAGATATCTCTCTAAGACAGAGAGATAACTCTCTATAATATCGATATATCTCTCTAGTTTGTATAGATATCACTTTAGTGTACATAGATAGCTCTCTAGTTTAAATTTATATATATCTCTTCCATACATATATCTCTATGTTAGAGAGATATCTCTCAATCTGACGGATATCTCTTAATTGAAGATAACATGTTCGTTTAAAGAGATATCAATTTAACTTAGAGAAATATCTCCTTATGCACGTTAACAAGATATCTCACTAAAATAGAAAGACATCTCTTAAACTAAGAGATGTATCTCTCTATGACTTTTATAAATGAGTAGCCATGGTTCCGTAGTATTTGAAACCTGTCACGAATACTACCGAAAACGGTAGGCGATTCGAATCCGCAACGAAATAGAAATACATCTTTCAAAATTAGAGAGATTTATCTCTATCTTACAGAGATATCTCTCTGTGTAAGATAGATATCTTTAACCCGTTTCCACATACAGCAAATCAGAAGCAGACAACTTTGAACATTTCTATTTATGAATATGGAAAATCTCCATAATTGTAGGTGTAATTACTGAAAAAGGTTGAAAACATTGTGGCAAAAGGAGCAACTTCTCCTTTCGTCACGATGTTTTCGAAAGTCGTCTGCTGCAGACGCGTCAAAATGCGTCTATATGTGGGAAAGGGTTAAAACGAATAAATACGTTTAATGTTTTAACCAAAGTCATGATAGGGAAGCTAGCCAAACCCCCTGGTGACTGATCGAACACTCCGTCAAAGTCAAAGTCGGTGACACGTGACTAGTTGAGAGATCTAAATCTTTTTAAAATAATTACTTTGTCCTTATGTATGTGGTTTTTTTTCTATTTATTGCGCGAGTGCATCAGCACCAGTGCATATATTGGTTGTGAAAAAACTATCACTGGTGCAATGGGCTTGCGCATGCGCCGTATTAATCGTCTTGATCGCGCGTGCGCCGTATTTTACCGTCAGCTCTCGGCTATTTCCGTAGCAGTTCGTCACAAGACTGGTTCTCGTTCGAGTTTGCAATAGAATATTAAGATTAGTGAACCGGTCTATTTATATGCGAGTAGTTTTTTTATAATTAAAACCATAGTTTTATAATAACACCCACCGCTGCCACCATTTGTAACGTGTACCGGCGTTAAGCTATCAAGGGTCACCCATCCAGGCACTAACCGCGATGAACGTTGCTTAACTTTACACAAAGGTCAACCACTCGACCAACGTTGCTATAAAAGCCGGCTTTCACAGCAAGGATGTAGAAGTAATATGTATACCTATACCTAGACCCCGTTCCCGTTACATTAGGAAAATGGGAATATTTATATAAATGAAAAGTTATTGTGCTAAATTTTGCGATTTTAAGAATATATTAAGGGGAAAAAAGGGACGCGCATGCGCTGACAAATGTTTACAATAATTTACGGAGATCGAGGTCAACACGTTAGGAAATGGTATTTTTGTTTTCTTTTTACGTATTTAACTAAATAACTATTGTTATCATATATTTATATCATACATTAAACAGCGGGTTTCGTGTTTTTCGAATCAAACAATATTTCTTTAGCCATAAAATGCCGATTCCAGCTAAGTGTTATGCTTTCGCGCAATTTATGTTTTACTGTGTTAAATGTTCAAAGATCAAACTTAATATTTATGCATTATTCTCAGACTTTTTAGGCGTTCAGTTTCATCATTTTCAACCATTTTGACTGTATGTTAACATTTCTGCTGACGACACAAAATTTACCTATCATTTTTTCGGACTCTGATGCTGTTTTAGACACTTTATTTGCCAATAGAGATCTGGGTTTTTTTCGCGATATATTTGGCGTAATTTGAAATAGTTGCCATTTTGGTGTTCATGTTCACAGCCTTTTCTTGGTTTGTCTCAATACTATCACAGCACCATCTCTATTTCCTCGAAACTATGGAGACCACTGGTTGATGCCAGATGGGGTCATACCAAAGACTTAAAACAATTGCTATTAGTGACTTTCCTCCTGGTGTATTAGGGTCGTTATATAATTGTAAAACTATTGAAAGGGGCGTTAAATAACAATAAAATAAGGTTGCACCATCTTTAGGCTTCCTGACACAATCTGTTTTAAAACCAGTGAGATTATATTGAAATTTGAAGCATTACTGCCAGACATGAAGATTTTTAAAGTTTGCACTTGGGGGAAATAAAATGGGAAAGAGCCCGGCCTCGTGGCATTAATGTATTTTTAACGGTCAGGATCGCTTCAGCAATGAAGGAATATTCCGTGAAATTGTTTTGTAATGAATCCAGTAGGAGAATGTCTTCTTTCATTCATACCCTTTCTGAATCACAATTCAACATTTAACTCTTTCCCACATACAACAAATCTGCAGTAGACGACTTTGAAAATGTCAAAACAAAATTTTGAAAAATCTCTATAAATAAACGTCAAACTAGTGAAAAGAGTTTAAAACAGTGACACTAAAGGAGAAATTGCTCATTATGAGCAATTTATCCTTTTGTCTCGCTGTTTTCAAAATTCGCCTGCTGCATATACTTCTAAATGCGTATTATAGGTGGGACAGGGTTAATGGAACTCTTTATGCAGTTCGTCCCCACGATGTTTCGTCACAATTGACAAATCTGATTAGGAGAAGATGTTTTACGACTGTTTCTGATCAGTGTGTGTATACCACGTGACTTTTGACGTCATATTTGCATGGTCAGACAGCAATAATTGCTCTTTATAAGAATGTAAAACCAATGGTAACTTTTTTTATTTCTTCACTCTTTTTAATGAAACATGGCGCAGTCTACGTCGCTTACAATGTCCTATCTCCGGGTTTTTACAGGTGTTTGATTGGTGGTCTAGTTTTTTCAAACACTTAGAAGAACCTGTTCTCAAAATCCAGTTTTGATAATGCTCCGGCTGTCGGCGATATTAATTAATTTTGAGAAAAGGTTCATCGAAGTGTTTGAAGAAACTAAACCACTAATCAAACTCCGTTGAAAACCCGGAGATTGGGATCGGTAAGCGGCGTAGACTGCGCCATAGTTCATTAACAATTATGAAGAAATAAAAAAGTTACCATTGTTTTTACTTCTAAACCGAAGAAAAATATTTCTGTCCGCCGTAGCATTTGTGACGTCAAAGGCACGTGGTAAACACACACTGCTGATGCACGACGGACGAATGACATAGGGCGATCTCTCCCTTTCCTATATACACCAACTCTGCTGCAGACGATTTTGAAACATTTCTCCAAAATATGGGATCTCTTTATAAATGACATAATAATTGTTAAATGAAGTGGAAACAATTCGGCAGAAGGAGAAATTGCTCATCATGATCAATTTCCTTTTGCGCTACAATGTTTTCAAATGCGTCAGCTGCGGTGGGTGACAGTGAGCGTCTGTATACGGGAAGAGGTTAAGTAACACAGGGATAAAGTGACGAAAGTGTATATTTGGGAGGTCTATGTGCAATCTGGTCCATGGATGAAAAAGACAAATGTTACACATTATTAACTGTTTTTTTATCTCCCGGACAAATCTCAATGGGCGGTGACATTGTACTCCGTAGATAATCCATCACGCCTTCAAATGGTGCACCCTTCTCCATAGCTATAGTAGATTGTATAAATGCGCCTCCAAATTACATTGAACATGAAGGCTATACATAGGTTATGAAATTTACAGATTCAATCTTCATTTTTCTCATATTGCCTTTAATTGAAATAAACGACATTGATAAAATCGATATGAGAAAGGAAGTTAATGTTGAGGAAGATCCTCAGTTCTTGTTTATAGTGTCAGTGGCTCTCTCGGTCAACCCAGTGTTTATATGTATGGGGAGGGGGACATCTTGTCTGAAGATGTCTATAAATCTTGGGAAAACGGCGCAGTAATTATTTATTCTTATGAAATATGAACACTATATCAGATTGTCTTTCGCGGGGAGGACGGGCCATGATATTCAGCCCACAACGTATTGTACTTTTGATGGCATCAAACAGTTCGAGGTTAAACGTGCGCACTTTAGTAAATAATGGAAATATTAGACGCGAAAAGAACCATACTCAGCATATGTGTAGTATAGATATCATGGTGACTGACATTTTGATATATGGTCCGGAGTCAGAGATCGATGTCAAAGTCAAGGTCATGGTATCCTGCAATAAGTCACAACTTCTTTTAAAAGACTCATCTCCATACTAGATTTCGAAACTCTAGGTACGACAGTATAGCATATATGGCCCAGACAGGCTAGAGATCAAGGTCAAGGTCACCGTGAGCCGACTCCGGTGGCGACAGCATACACCAGATGACTAGATAAGGTGTAGTCAATTGCTCTACTTGGTCAGATCTAAGCAAACCAGTACCAATATCTCTCTAATGACTTAACAAAACACTATGTTGTGGGTACTCAAAAGAATCGTCTCAGTGAGACGGTTCTTTTGAGTACCCACATAATAGGGTTCGAGTGTGAAATAATGGTTTCGGAATTTGTAAAACTCATCTTATCTACAGCTCTGATACATGTATCAGATATTGTCCGACAAGCTTTTGCATAAGATAGGCTCTGATGTCAAGATCAATGTCACAATGAACCAATATTAGGAAGTAACACATCGTCTTATCAAAATGCATCTACATAACGAATTTGGTTACTCCGGGTATGATAACATAAATGATGTGACCCGGACACCTATATTCTTTAAATGGGATAAAAGGTGACAGTGACCATATTTTGGCATTCAACACCCTTCTTCGCTAAATGCATGTGCAAACCAAATTTGGTAACTATAAGTCAAATGGTACATGAGATATGGCCCGCGCGGACGGACAGACGGACGAGTTTGCAAACCTATCATTTCAGCCCCCCCCCCCCCCCCCCCCCCCCCCCCCCCCCCCCCCCCCCCCTGTGCAAGTCGTTACAATGCGTCCGCAGGGGGGAGGTAAAATAACATTAATTACAACTATTCCTACTTGTTTAACTACACATGGTTTAACCCTTTCCCTCATACGACAATTCTGCAGCAGACGACTTTGAACGTATTCTGTCAAAAAATAGAAAATCTCCATAATTGAATGGATAACCTATGACAAAAAGTGGAAAACATTGTGGCAAAAGGAGAAATTGTCACTATGATTTTAAAATGCCGTCTGCTGCAGAGGCGTCAGAAAGCGTCTATATGCTTTGTATTTTTAAATGGTGTTTAAAGCGGTTAGCAACAGTATATGAGCCGTCCCGCGAGGATGTATGCGTAATGTATCGATCCAGATCCGCGCAGGCTAATCCGGGCCGACACTTTCCGTCTCAGTGGTACTCTATAGGTATAGAGTAATGCTTCCTGAGACAGGAAATATCCACAGGAGGCGAAAAGTGTATGTCCGGGTTGGCCTGCGAGGCATGCTTAGGCTGATCCGGGAAGATACTTTACACAGAGGCCATAATGTTGGTTATCTCGCGAGACGACTCATATCAGTTATATCACGGAGTTTCCTGGGTAAATGACCGGTACTACCGATTCTCGCTTACCACCTTAACAACAGTTGTAATGATATGATATCAATAGGAAGTCAAATTACTGTCCTTTTCAAATTATTTGGTATGACCCGATCGGGGATCCACCCAGGTCGCCCGCTCCCAAGGCGGACGCTCCAACCAGTACATATACACCACGGGGACGCTCCAACCAGTACAAATACACCACGGGGACGCTCCAACTACTACATATACACCACGGGGACGCTCCAACCACTACATATACACCACGGGGACGCTCCAACCACTACATATACACCACGGGGACGCTCCAACCACTACATATACACCACGGGGACGCTCCAACCACTACGTATACACCACGGGACGCTTCAACCACTACATATACACCACGGGGACGCTCCAACCACTACGTATACACCACGGGCACGCTCCAACCACTACATATACACCACGGGGACGCTCCAACCACTACGTATACACCACGGGGACGCTCCAACCACTACGTATACACCACGGGGACGCTCCAACCACTACATATACACCACGGGGACGCTCCAACCACTACATATACACCACGGGGACGCTCCAACCACTACGTATACACCACGGGGACGCTCCAACCACTACATGTACATATACACCACGGGGACGCTCCAACCACTACATATACACCACGGGGACGCTCCAACCACTACATGTACACCACGGGGACGCTCCAACCACTACATATACACCACGGGGACGCTCCAACCACTACATGTACACCACGGGGACGCTCCAACCACTACATATACACCACGGGGACGCTCCAACCACTACATGTACACCACGGGGACGCTCCAACCACCACATATACACCACGGGGCGCTCCAACCACTACATATACCCCACGGGGACGCTCCAACCACTACATGTACACCACGGGGGGGACGCTCCAACCAGTACATATACACCACGGGGACGCTCCAACCAGTACATATACACCACGGGGACGCTCCAACCACTACATATACACCACGGGGACGCTCCAACCACTACATATACACCACGGGGACGTTCCAACCACTACATATACACCACGGGGACGCTCCAACCACCACGGGGACGCTCCAACCACTACATATACACCACGGGGACGCTTCAACCACCACATATACACCACGGGGACGCTCCAACCACTACATATACACCACGGGGACGCTCCAACCACTACATATACACCACGGGGACGCTCATATATGCTTTGAAATATCATGAGAGAAAACATGGTAAAGTTCGTCTGTGGCAATGACAAGAGTGTTCCAAGAAACAAGTGTCGCGATCATGTCAGGTAGTGAAAGCGTGACGGACAGACGTACACACATACGGACGGAATGACAGACGGAGAAGAAGTTTTTCAATATTTGCATCCCCATTATATCATTATTCATTTGTTTGGTTATTCATTTCTCTCATAATTCTTACTTCCCTCCCAAAATCCATATCCACACTCATGCTCAGTTTATAACAATCACCCTGAAGATATTAATAAACACCCTGTAATTATTACGTTCTAGTTAATTGATTCCACACTTCTTAATAGAATATTAATTGCTTCAATAAATTATACACTCTGAAGAAATAAAGCCTAGAAATAGAGTTCACAGAAAAAACAATAAGCGTCTTATAAACACAGATTGTCTAACTATAAAAGCGTCTTATACATAAACATTATTTTCTAACCATAGAAACACTTAACTCTATAATGGCTGCAGCTTTTGGAACCTCGTCTTCAGACGAAATATGAGCAGTCCCGCGAGAAAACCAACATTATGGCCTTTGCGTAATGTATCGTACCAGATCAGCCTGCGCAGTCCGCGCAGACTGATCCGGGCCGACACATTCCGTCGCAGGGGGATAGAGGTATAGAGTTATGATTCATGAAACAGAAAATCCACAGGAGGCGAAAAGTGTATATCCGGGTAAGCCTGCGCAGCATGTTTTGGCTGATCCGGGTCGATACTTTACGTAGAGTTCACAATGCTGGTTTTCTCGCGGGACGGCTCAATTATGTAGAACTTGGTGGGAACTATAGACAGTAAATTGTAACTATCAGTTTCCTGAATAGCGTACTGGATTCAGATTTTACAAACCAGACTGATTATATTTGTATTCGTTTTATTTCCAATTTGTACTATTACTTTGTTTAAAATGTAAATTTAGACCATAGTTTGTACTCGAACGGAAGGCCATCCACTTGGTTGTTATTCCTTAGACCTTTTCCTCATACGACAATTCTGCAGCAGACGACTTTGAACATATGTTGTCAAAAAAAAGAAAATCTCAATAATTGAATGGATAACCTATGACTAAAAGTGGAAAACATTGTGGCAAAAGGAGAAATTGCTCGTCTTGAGCAATTTCTTCTTTGGTCACTATGTTTTCAAAAATCCGTCTGCTGCAAAGTCGTCAGAAAGTGTCTATATGGAGGAAATGGTTAAATCAAGGATTATCCTTTCTAATTCCTGGCACTAGTAACTCAGAACAAATATCCTTGATTTAGTATTTTTTTCATTTTTGCAGATTTATTGTTGCATAATTGATACTTAGAATGATAAGAATCAACTAGAAATATCACTGAAGGTGATCAATACCCCCAGCTGGTGCCTGACAATATACATATGTATGATAAATTCAAGGGGCCATAACTCATTGCTGAGAAATAGTGTTCACAAGAAATGTCCACAGACCAACGGACCGACATATACTATGTATCTGGGGGTAAAATTAACTAACAGCGAAAGAATGTATACCATACTGATCTTGGTCTACATTGTTTGTGAATAAAATAACACCATCCATGCGTTTTAGCAGTTTCTAGAAAATTGATTTTTGAGAAGTGGTGTCAGAGAATGCGAAGAATTAATGAACTAGTACATACGTTGAACAAATGCGAACCAATATTAAACTGCTCAAATGATCAAGCTGGTCTTGAAGAACATCGTATATATATTAACATTGTATAATGCCAGCCTGCTTACGGTAGCGACGCGGGCAGTCGATCAAGGAGTTGTGTGTTCGAACCCCAGTTTGGTCATCATTCTTTCCGACGTTTGACAGGCGTCATTCGTCTTCCACCAATGGGTTAACAGTCATAATACTTTGTGGAAAAGCAGCCAGTTGCTAGGAAGGTAGGTTGTATGAGAAAGCCAGGAAACACAAGGGTAGATGAACTGGCCGCCGCGATATGACTTGTGAAAAATTATTTAAAAAACGGCGTTAAAACCTAATCAATCAATCAAAGTCGTCCTGCTGGATAACTGTATGGATCACAATCATTCTTATTTAACCATCATCATAGATGTATGCAGTATATCACTGCTAAAATGTATAAACACATTTTGAACAACGAAAACAACTAGCTACTGTCCCACATATGACCATAGTTAAGCTCATTTGTGGAAGAAGAATGGCATAAGTCATTTACAGATGACCTTCATCAACCATTGGAAAGAATCAATGACCGAGTAGGTGTTCGAACTCACGACCCTTTGGTTGATAGCCCTATCGCGGCACGACTATGGCAAACGTGGCGAGTAACGGAATAAGGGTGAGAGACGAATTTAATGATCCCCATATATCTCTTCGGAATATTGGATAAAATACAATGGCAAATTGTGTGTTACCCCACAGATCAAAATTCTTAGCACATGTGGTGTTGATGGTTCGGGTCTGTTGTTCATTTGAGTCAATAAAATGCATCGAATATCTAGAAATGTGGCGGTGTGTTGATTTAGGATGGTGTTTGTTGTTCATGCTTTCGATTGTATAAAAAGGGTCATCGACCTAATTCCTTTGAGAAAAACGTGAGAAATTCAATCATTGGTGTTGAACAAAATTAAATAATTGAATTTTTTAAAGAAAAAATGCAATATCGTTTAATCCTCATGCATGCTCTGTATCAATAAGATGCTTTAAAATACGATTATAAACTAGACATGAAGGTGATGAATACCCCCAGCTGGTGCCTGACAATATACGTCCTTACTTAGTTCGCTCAAAACAAAACAACAACACTACTCTATGTTGTGCGTACAGGGAGACGCATGTATTGGCAGTCGACACGCATATATACAATGTACATATATATAACAGGCATATGTTTGTAATAAATACATTACAGAAATGTAAAAGAAATACATGTTTGTACCGGTACTCAGACATTAGTTACTGCGTATGGCTGACTCGCCCAGGAACAACCAGAGATAAAACTAATAGTAAAAAACTCTGGAAACCTGTGTCCATTTGTCAAATGTCATACCATGAAATGTCGAACCTCATTTGCAGTATTAATCCTTAAGATATCATTTAATAATGTATGAGTATACTCATATGTATTGAACTTAAGTTTTCTCTTTTAACTTATTAATCATACCTGAAATAGGAATACTATCTAACAAAGATTTCCAAACAGAAATAAATATAAATACATTATTCCCTTATCAAATAATATATAAAAAATGATATCATTTCCATTTCAAAATTCTAACATGTTATATAACCAAGAAATATCTAATTTTAAATCTTAGAAATGCGACTGCCTCTGTCCATGGTCTCGCTAGAAGTGAGTTCTCGAAACGCCCAAGCTATAAATAGCTATCGCACATACATCCCGTGCGTATACAAAACCGGTTTTGTAGCTTCCCTCCGTGAGGACAAAGGTACTCAGGTATACGTTGTACCGTCGAGTACCAGCAAATATGTATGAGAAATTAAAGGGGCCATAACTCATTTAAAAGTTAATTCCAGTGCAACACGCCGACAATATGCACAACTAGGCTTGGTATCAATAACTCTTGTGAAGTTATATTGAATTCTGACCAAGGGTTGCTGAGAAATAGTGTTCACAAGAAATGTCCACAGACCAACGGACCGACAAACCGACCGACAAGCGTGACTCCTATATAGCCCCCATATACTATGTATCTGGGGGTATAATAAGGACAACAAAGGCGCCGCGGAGCGAACGCCAACGATCGACTGTTTATTTTCTTAGTTGTAAAAGGGGCTCGTTACTGAATTATTATTGAAGCCAGAGTTATGTGACTTAGTATAGACATACGTTTTGTTCTTAGGAACATGTCTACTAAGTGACAGTTGTACGTTTTTTGAGTTATGAGGTGTTGTGACGACGCAGACGACGACGACGCAGACGCAGACGACGACGACGACGACGACGCAGACGACGACGACGCAGACGACGACGACGACGCAGACGACGACGACGACGCAGACGACGACGACGCAGACGACGACGACGACGACGACGACGCAGACGACGACGACGCAGACGACGACGACGCAGACGACGACGACGACGCAAACGACGACGCAGACGCAGACGACGACGACGCAGACGCAGACGACGACGACGACGCAGACGACGACGACGCAGACGACGACGACGACGCCAAGGGTATCACACTAGACCGGTTTCCATGTGAAATTAACAGTACTACCGATTAGTTTATCGTAATTGTCGCATCAGTAGAATCATGTTTGTTATCCCTGCAAAATCCGAAAACCTAGACAGGAAGCTGGCCGATTCGTTTTATATCTATTATCCCTTTTCCCTAGTGTAGAATAGGAACGGGACAGGTCCAAGGGCTGACCCCTGTCAGATCTCTCCCCTTCTAATCCTACTAAACCAAACCATATGTTGTGGGTATTCAAAGGAAAAGTCTTAGTGAGTCGGTTCGTTTAAGTACCCACAACATAGGTTGTAATGGTTAGATAATGAAATTAGAACACGAAAATATGCCCTTCATCTGGAGCTCTGTATCCAGTAAGGATTTCTCAAAAATACTATTCTCGACACTGGGTCTATAGAGGACTTGGTAATTTAAAGTAAACTGATCTTCCCCAACCCCCCTACCCCCCAACCCCCCAATATCTCTCGTGTTACTAAACCAAACACGAGAGTTGTCGCTGAGACAATTCTTTTGAGTACACACAACATAGGGTTTAATCAAATACTGTGATTGGAGGACAAGACCATCGTTCTCAATCAATAGCCTTGTGACGTTATAACGGTAACTTTGACCATGTCTATTTAACTTGACTGTTTTACTTGAATAGTTCAGCAGCACGTTCACTGACCTACGTATGTATTCATCATGGGACAGTTCAATATAAACAGACAATACCGTGTCCTTTGAACAGACTCTTATCGAGCTTTAAATGTCCTAACCATTTTCCTCATAACGAAATATCTGCAGCAAATGATTTTTTTAAAAAGATTTAACTCTATCAGCGCCGAATTGGTTAAAGTAGACTCTTCCATGTTAAACATCGAGTATGTCCCTTTCTCAATTTATGAAAGTTTTAGACTATTTTGGTAACTTAAAGGCAAACATTGCTGATTTCAGGTGAGACAGCTCGTTACGAGCTGACTCACCTGAATCTGCATTGTTTGCAAACACATCGATATTGCCTGTGGCGCTGAAAGAGTTAAGCAAAAATAATTAAAATCCCTATAAAAAAAAGAATAATTATTGAACGGAGTGGAAATATTGTGTCAATATAAGAAATTGGCGATTTCTCCTTTTTCCCACAATATTTTCAATGTCATTCAATAAATCCGTATGAAGGAAAGGGTTATACTAATGCCTATGACAGCGTTTATCCTTTCCCACATGACCTAATGGAGCATGCATTTTTTTTTTGCAGACTGTGTGGCAAAATGATATAATATCTTAATGTGAAAAATCTCGCTATTCATCACAAAATTGTTTAAGTCGATTTAATAATAATACTTTCGTTTAGACAGGTTTGCCATATCTATTCTAAAATATCTTGAAAAGTCGCCTGGTATAGATTAGTTGTACGTGAGAGAGTGTTAATCAGTGATATCTTTTTCACATCACTTCTTTTAAAACCACGTAAATTTAACCTTAAGTAGTTAAATTGCCTCTGGAGACCAAATCTCCGTCTTAACTAATAAAGATGAACCGATTTCCCCCATAACGAGCGACGGGGAGACAAATATCAAACTTTACTCTTGTCTCGGTGGAAAAGTCACCAACTATTTGTCAGAGCTCAACATAAGGTGAGTAAGTAATTCAAGTCCAAACCCTTTTTAGACACATGGCAGGGTCTTTTTACCTTATACAAATGGGGCCGTTTAAAGGCCCCTTCCCTCAGGAAATAAGCATAGATTTTCCACTAAAAATATAAATTCCCCTCCGAATAATTGCCGAAATGCAAAAATCGCCATAGTAAACATGACAATTCTGGACCCCACAAGGACTCTGTACATAGATTCACTCAATCAAGACAAGATGTGAATGTCTTCAAGTTAATTGTTGACAAAGCAGAAATGTAAAACGTAAAACAAGAAACTATAATAGTAGAAATCGGTACAATTTTCCCCTTCTTTTTTGCTAAAACGCAGCAAAATTTCCCCATTTTCAAAGGCCCCAGGCCCCTTCCCCTTTTTCAGAAAAAGACCCTGCATGATGAACCCTCTGTTGTGAGTACTCAAGCAAATCGTCTCAAATTTCCACAACGAGCGACGGAGAGGCGAGAAACTCAAACTTAACCCATGTATCCCTAGAATAACCACCAAGTGTTTGTCGGAAGCCTAGATAAGGTGAGTATTTCAACTTTCAAAACCCTTTTTGACAATCGTACCCTATGTTGTGCGTACGATTCTTTTTAGAATCCACAACATAGGATTTGGTCGAGTAAAAGGAGGGGATTCTTTTGAGTACCAACAATATAGGGTGTGTTTGAATCACAAGAAAAATGTAGGTTGGATAAGAATAGTTAGCTCCTCCCTATCTTGTCCTCTGGCAACTGTGTTACCGCATTGCTGGTATAGTGAAAGAGCATCCGCCTCGGTTGTGTGAGGTCGGTTGTTCCATCCCCGGCCGGGTCATACCAAAGACTATCGCGCATTTGTGTTCAGACTTGTGGAGTCTGGTTACCTACCAAGGGCCGCGATATAACTGAACTACGGTTAAAAGCGGCTTTAACCACAACTCAAACAAACAAATAACCAAGTGTTTGTGATTAGTATAGTACTGTTATATTCATTATATCGAATTATATATTGCAACATATCGATACAATGCACATGTTTTATTGGTTTTATTTGGGGGTTTACGCCGTTTTAAACATGATTTCAGTTAAACCACGGCTACAGTTACTTATTCATGATCTCTAGGTAAACAAATCAGTACTAGACTAGAAAATGTGCCTTGACTTAGGGCACTCAACAAGTTCCGTTGTGCCACGACTGGGTATCGAACCCGGGACACCCAGTTCCAAATCCCAGTCGCTTACCACTTGACCACGGTGGATTTCCTGCAATGTACATGAGTAGCGGAATGTGTATACCAAGATGAGACTCAAATAGTGTGCAAGCTCGTGTTGTTCTACATTGTTTGTATAAAACGTGTATGTTTAAGTTTTGCAATACAGAACACGTTTATGTTGCTATAGGTCGGGTATAGTATATTATGATTATAGTAAAGATTAACAACTTTCTCTTATACATAGGCCATACGATGATATAGGCAACATGCTCACTGAAGACATATGCAACATGCTCACTAATGACATATGCAACACACGATGACATAGGCAACTGACATAGGCAACACACGATGACATATACAACATTCGATGACAATATGCAACATACTTATAAATTATGACATATGCAACATACGATGACATATGCAACTTAATGATGACATAGCCAACATATGATGACATATGCAACATACGATGACATATGCAACATACGATGACATATGCAACATACTGATGACATAGCCAACATACGATGACATATGCAACATACTGATGACTTAGCCAACATACGATGACATATGCAACATACTGATGACATAGCCAACATACGATAACAGAGGTAACATACGATGACATATACAACAAACGATGACATACGATGACATATGTACATACGATGACATAGGCACATGCGATGACAAATGCACCACATGATGGCATATGCAACAAACTAATTGCATACGATTACAGAGGCAACATGCGATGGCATATGCAACATACGATGACATTTGCACCGACGACATAGCCAATATAGCATTACAGAGGTCACATACAATGACATATGCAACATACAATGACATAAGCACCTACGATGACATAGGCAACACAGACACCGACGATGACAAAGGCAACGTAGGCACCGACGATGACATAGGCAACATAGGCATCGATGATGACATAGGCAACATAGGCACCGACAATGACAACATCGTACTGATGATCCTCGCCAGACGAGAAGTGGGTCTGGTTACTTCCCCTCCATCCAGTATTATTAAATATATGTAACCGATTCCCACCTGCAACAAATCTTCAGCAGAGGACTTTGAACTCATACATTTATATGCAAAACTTGTGACTGAAGGACGACCTGTTCATTTTAATTGACAGCACGCGTCACTGCCGACTGTACTACCGGGGATCGAGTGACACTCGAATAGAAATTCCGAAAATACTAATTTCGCCCGACCCCGCTCATGTTCAAACCGGTATAGCCGCCTCGGAGATAAAGTGGTAGAGCGTCCGCTTCTGGTGAGGGAGGTCGTGGGTTCGATCCCCGGCCGGGTCATACCAAAAACTAAAAATGGTAGTAATGGCTGCCCTCCTTGGCGCTCAGGGTTGCGTGGTTAGCATTACGACTGACTGGCTGGTTTCAGGATTAATTGACCAGTAGTACTCGTAACTTACCAATGAAGTGCCGTGATATAACTGAAAAAGTGTTGAAAAGGGCGATAAACATCAAACAATCAATCCATTAATCAAACCGGTATAATGGAACACACGTGTCACCTCACAATATGTCGTAAAGTGAAAGCGTTACAGACAAACGGATGGGCGAACAGATGACGTAATCCACCTGTGTCAACTTATACATGTAATTTCGCGACAAGACTCTTCGCTTTAAATCAAAAGAGATACATGTATATGAGCCGTTCCATGAGAAAACCAACATTATGGACTCGGCGTAATGTATCGACCCGGATCAGCCAGCGCAGTCCGCGCAGGCTAATCTGGACCGACACATTCCGTCGAAGGGGGATAGAGGTATAGAGTAATGACATCCACACGAGGCGAAACGTATCTGTCCGGTTCATCCTGCGCGACATGCTTAGGCTGATCCGGGTCGATACTTTACGCAGAGTCCACAATAATGGTTTTCTCGTGGAACGGCTCAAAATGTTTTTACTTAAAAGATAGTAAATCTATAGAACGTCACTCCTATACCAGCAAAAAAACATGGCTATATACATATTTAAACGCTCTATCTTTCAGTCAATATTTGGGTTTCCCTGTATATATACAAAACGTGTCGTACAACACAACGTTAATAAACCTTCCCTAACATATACATGTATACCATACACACTCGTACATTAAATCAACAAACATGATATCTATAAATCTACAATAATATATCATTATAAATCTAACCTAACCTAAATACGTACATGTATTAAATATACCACTTTAATCCACAGTCAAGCTTGAGTCGTAGACACACAAACGCCGATACCCCACTAAACATACACCTAATAAACGTACAAACATACACCTAATAAACGTATAAACAAACCTTACACATAAGATATATCATTTAAAGGTTAAAACTTACGTACATGTATAAAGAATCCCCAGTTGTATCCCCGCCGAACTCTCAAGTTGTCGACATGACTGGGGCAATCTATCTTCCCATAAGCTTTTCCCTCTCAAATACCTATATTCGCTGCGACGTTAATAACACCATGTCCTCGGCAAATATAATTCACTTCAATTCCGCACACAAAATACACTGTCTCGAATTTCATCCGCTAAAGTCACCCACAAAACTACATACGTTCATGTCATATTTTTCGTATCTAAACGTCTTTATTTTTCTTTACATTCGGATTCCCTATTTCCGGTCGCTCTGTGTACTGTTTATACATGTATTAAACGTGTTTAAGTTTCTATGATATCATTTTCTGTCACACAATCTTACAATCACAAATCCCGGCGCACCGCGGCGCTGTTCAAAGCTCCTATACTATCGTTGCACACTCACTCGCTCCAGTCGACTTGAATGGCGAACGCACTCAGTCAGAAAGTTTTAAGAGTGGATACTACAGACACTTCGCTGTCGAGGATTCACCCCCATGTAATATAAATGTGATATATTATACATGCGCAGCCCCGTCGTCCGCTCCGCCCAAGTGAAATCTGAATTTACTTTTCTGCTTTAATCGTGTAAGGTGAAGGTAGCGTGATTTCGAATAGAGTGGCGGATTTAGGATTTGGTGTGTAGGACTGGTTAAGACGGACCGAGATTAAGGATCTATGGATTTATTTATATAAAAAGTTTTGGTGTGTGAGATAATACAACTATGAATTATTAAATATCGTGGATCTTTTTCGAGGTAGGAGCACGCTTGTTATTAAAACACAAACTATAAAAAGGGACGAATTTGAATATCTTAAAGCGGGGAGTCGAGTGAAGGTGACTCTTTTTTTCTCTTATCTTATCGTGCATTTGTGTGTTTTTCACCGTGCCATATTTTTTAAATCATTTGTAATATAATACATCAGGTGAAATTTACAAGAAAATGTGTGTAATGGTTTCAGTTGGTTGTGTGTCTTGTTTATTTCATTAAGGCGGAAAGATTTTGGCACGCAGGTGTCTGTATAGTATAGTTCAAATTACGTGTACAAACCCAAAAGGTTGTATTTATAACATAAATTTGTAAATAATACGTTAATAATACAGTGGTCATTTTAATCTTATGTATGTGCCTTATCATTTTTCGTGACAAAAATGGGACTTAATTAAAGACGTAGGCAATAAGCGTAACAGGATATATACTCATTATAAAGGTAAGAAGAACAATTATACATTCGTTTTATCCTTTGCACAATTTCACACCTCATAGATTTTACGAATGATACAATGTTAATGAAGGTTACTCCAGAACATTTGAATAAATTCGAATTTACTCCACTTTCAACAGTATTTCGGTAATAATACTTCTTTCTAATCCCCGGCTGACTCACAAGAATAGGTGAACTAGACTAGGAAATGGAGGCTTATGTTCGTTATCACGAGCAAGGTAATAATAAACCTGTAGAATACAAATTAATTGTTATGTTCGTGTAATGACTGTCTCTTTTCACGAAGTGGTACATGTATCTACGTTCTATTCAGACAAGTGCAAGGTGCAATTCATACATAAACACTCGGTGACTTGAACATACTTGGCCGGGTTTGTTTGTTTGTTTTATTTGGGTTTTACGCTGTTTTCATCATTATTTCAGTTACATCACGACGGCAGGTCACTTTCCCATTTTCCCTTGGTAAACAAACCAGTACTGGGCTAGGAAATATGTCTTGCCCAAGGACACTCCACCCTGATCGCCGTGCCGCAAAGGGGGATCGAACCCGGAACGCATAGTTCCAAATTCTCGACCACGGCAAATTCCATTTTGCTGGGAAATGTGCTTAGATTTATTTACGATAACCAAACCGACCGTATAGCTATATGAGCTCGTGCATATAAAGTTGTACGAGTTGGCCTGTGTGCTCCATGTGGATCCCGATCAGCCGGTGTATCTGCACATTCAGATCAAGATCTACATTGCTTACTTACACACACGTGTTAGAAACGTCTTTCCAACTTGTGTAGGTTCTGCTTAGACAGAGCACATTGATAGTCTGATCTGAAAATTGCACTCTTCACAAATGCCAACAAGTACCTTTTCCTATGCACTGGTTTAAATATGAAATATTATTTTGTAACTTATGAGCTGGGATGCCTACGATAAGCGTGTGCTTCAGCATAGTAGGCACTTCTCTTTTCGTCAATCAGCATGGACTAAATATGTCTATGCTGAAAAGCATACAGTTGCTTGGAAAGACTGTTGTGTGGAGAATTGGTATGAGAAAGCCAGGACTACTATGAATAGTTGAACTGGCTGCCGTGAAATGACTGAAAACTTGTTGAAAACGGCGTTAAGTCCAAATGAAGCACTCTTCAATCAGCTATGCAACCCTATCATATAGATAACCACGTGAACACCGTCCAAATATGGAATACAATACTTTTGGCGGTTAAACCTCACCCTGCTATATATCCGCGTCGTTCTAAACAACATTTGCGAACGATGTGGACAGGAACTGTCGGCACATTCGTGCAGTATCAATGAATATTGGTCCACATTGCTAGCAGCACGTTTACTTACTCTAATGAGATACATCTAACTTCGCGATTATTTGAATAAAATATCAAAATACTTGACGATGAAATCATTCAGTTCCACAAAATTGGTAATATAAGGGTAAATTTAACACCTTCCCACATACAGACACTTTCTGACGTCTCTGCAGCGGACGTCCTTTTTCAAACATTGTGGCAAAAGGAGAAAGTGCTCATATGTTTCCTTGCTTTCCCACACAGTACTCCACACGACATGCTTAATAAGCAATTATATATACGTTCTAAAATTCTTATTTTACCCTCTTAACCTATGTTGTGGGTTATTCAAAAGAATCGTCTCGTTGAGACGATTCTTTTGAGTACCCACATCATAGGGTTTGGATAGATGATTAGTGAGATATTGTTGGTAAAGGAACTGTATGTTCGTCCTTATCTGGACCTCTGACTGCAATGAATGTATATGAACAAACAAGGTCATGATGAAGCATGTGGATGTATCATTTGCTACTGTCTTTATAGTTAAATGAACAGAAACAAAGTACGTACTTCATTAATATTTGTATACAATGTCAACAACAAATGATGATGAAAACATTAAATTACGATAATTCCGCAGGATAAAGGGTTTATTTAAGACACTTCGAAGGTCGATTTTCGCATGGCGTGATTCGGTTATCACCAATGTTTATATGAAAAATATGATGATTGATACATATGGGTGCATCATATGAAACTGTCATAAGCTTACAAGGTAAACGTTTTTCATTCTTCATGTCAAATCCAAGTATCATACCTTCATATTAAAAACATATATTTCAAAAGTTGTTTTCAAGATGTTTTTAAAGTTTTTGTTTAACTCTTTCAGCGCCGAATTGTTTAAAGTAGACTCTTCCATGTTCAAACTCGGACGACTCTATTTTCATGTTTTAGGATTTTTGGAATATTTTTATAACTCACAGCCAAACAATGCAGATTGCAGGTGAGACAGCTCGTTACGAGCTGACTCACCTGAATCAGTATTGTTTGCAAAAAGCTCAATATTGCCTTTGGCGAAGTAAGGGTTAAGATGTTTGTTAAGATGTTTGTCACAGATGTGTTGTATGTGGGAAATGGTTAAACCAGTACGAGACAACGTGATTATTCATATTCCTGACCACGCTAACGCACCTTCAGAGCATATAAAAAACAGTCGCATTTTGGGTGTCATATTAACTTCCCATAAAGAGATCACATATATATACGTTAACAGATGTGAAACTTACGGGGTTACGGCTCTAGCTTTTTGGCGAAACATGCATCTATGACATCTAGATTACATGTAGACGGACAGTGAGGGTTCTGGTGAGACTGTTCGGATTCACAGGCTCGTCTTCACTGTTCGCATAATATGCACTAAGACCCCTTTGTCTAAGACGTGGATAGTATACTACACGGATACTAGAAATGATTGTCTCATATTTCACGAACTAGTATCACTTGACAATATTTTACCTGGTCCCGCACCTTTGTGCACATATGCAAATGATTATGAAACACATGCATTTACTGTGTGCAATTTATTTCAGTATGTGTGGTTTTTTTTCTCGTGAAATAAATAAAATATTTGATGAAAATTGAAAAAGACACGTAAGTAACATAAATATACACATAAATATATACACATTTATGTATACACATAAATATAAATATATACACATATATATATATATATAAATATACACATAAATATACATATAAATATATACACATATATATAACTATATACATAAATATACATATAAATATCCATATAAATATACACATAAACATACACATAAATATATACACATACATATATATATACACACAAAAATATACACATACATATACACATATATGCGCAAAGGTCAGGATCAAGTCAATGTTGTTGAATAATATGTTTTATTCTATTCAGACACCAGGTTGAATTGTTTGTTTGATTGATTGATTATGCGCCATTTTCAACGGTATTTCAGTTATATCGTGGCGGCCAGTTCATCTAACATGTGTTTCCTGGCTTTATCGCACCATTACTCCACACAACATTCTTCACAGGCAACTGGCTGCATTCACACGAAGCCCATCGATCATATTCTATTCAGACATCAGGGTCCTATCATACCAACCTCACTTATCACTAAGTAATAATTTAACGGCATATTTCATCATTTGTGTTTACTTTATAAAATTCATAACTATTTCATTTCGTATCCAGTATTGTCAGTCAGCAAGGTAACTATTATGTCAATTTAAGTCATTTACTTAAATACATTCCAGCATTCATGTTTTACAAAATATCAGGGAAACAAAAATAATAAAATTTGCTTTTAATTAATTTTTTTAAGTATAACTTAGCGCTAAGTAAGGTTGGTGGAATTTGACCCTGAAGACATTGGACTGTGTGCAATTCATACTTCCATAGTTATGAGCCGTTCCGCGAGAAAACCAACATTGTGGCCTCTGCGTAATGTATCGACCAGGATCAGCCTAAGCATGCCGCGCAGGCTGAACCGGACATACACTTTTCGCCTTCTGTGACTTTTCTGTTTCAGGAATAACTTCTCTATACATCTATCCCCCATAAGACGGAATGTGTCGGCCGGATCAGTCTGCGCGGACAGCGCAGGCTGATCTGGTCGATACATTACGCAGATGTCGTATCACAAACGAGCCGTCCCGCAAGAAAACCAACATTGTGGCCTCTGCGTAATGCATCGACCCAGATCAGCCTAAGCATGCCGCGCAGGCTGAACCGGACATACACTTTTCGCCTTCTGTGACTTTTCTGTTTCAGGAATAACTACTCTATACATCTATCCCCCCTAAGACGGAATGTGTCGGCCGGATCAGTCTGCGCGGACAGCGCAGGCTGATCTGGTCGATACATTACGCAGATGTCTATCGCCGCAGCTGCATTGTGGCCTCTGCGTAATGTATCGACCCGGATCAGCCTAAGCACGCCGCGCAGGCTTACCCGGATAGACACGTTTCGCCTACTGTAGAGTTTCTGTTTCCGGAATCATAACTCTATACCTCTATCCCCCTGAGACGGAATGTGTCGGCCCGGATCAGTCTGCGCGGACGGCGCAGGCTGATCTGGGTCGATACATTACGCAGAGTCCATAATGTTGGTTTTCTCGCGGGACGGCTCATTTTTGCATATATAATATATATAAACAAACAAACCTAGATAAGAAGTAGTAACGGGGTTTTTGCCCCACCATATATCTCTTCGTGATAACTGAATTACTAGGCCACGTCAATCGATATGGGGGCCGCATCGTCGGTGTATTGGTATTGTAGTGGTAGAGCGTCCGCCTCGGTTGCGGGAGGTCGTGAGTTCGATCCCTGGTCGGGTCATACCAAAGACTTCAACAATGGAAGTGATGGCTGCCTTCCTTGGCGCTCAGGGTTACGGGGTTTGCATTACGACTGACTGACTGGTGTCAGGATAAAATGGACCAGTAGTACTGTTAACTTACCCAGGACACACGCCGTGATATAACTGAAATAGTGTTGAAAGCGGCGTAAAAGACCAAACAAACAAGCAAGCGATATGGAGTCTTGTTGCATCTACTTTACGGGATCACAACAAGTTACTAGTTGGCTTTTGTAAACAGTGTAGATGTCAGATGCAGAATGTCAGATGCATGCCTCTATCAGTGTATATTCTGATAAGACAGAGTATATGATAATGTACATACTGATCGGGGTCCGGTTACACCAACCTTATTTAGCGTTAAGTAAAACTTAAATACTTAAATACTTAAACACATATTTTATGAATTTTCTAAAAAAGAAATTGTTAGTCAGCAAGGTTCCTATTTATGTCAACTTAGTCATAAACTTATATAAATTCCAACATTCATGTATTACAAAATATTAGGGAACCACATGAAATCACACGCTTTTAAGTATGTAAAATTGGTGGAATTGAACCCTGAATCTATTTTGTTCGGAATAGCCAAACTGTATACTTTCCCTTGATTTATTGATTGATTGATTGATTAGGGTTTAACGCCGTTTTCAACAATTGTTCAGTCTTATCACGGTGGCTAGTTCACCTACTCATATGATTCCTGGTTTTCTCACACCAGTACTCCACACAACATACTTTCCAAGCAACTGGCTGCTTTTCCACATAGACTGTTAGCCCATTGGTGAAAGACGGATGACGCTTGTCACGGTGACTTTTGTCAAACGTCGGAAATAATGTTGGCCGGGCTGGGTCGATACATTACGCAGAGGCCACAATGCAGCTGCGGCGATAGACATCTGCGTAATGTATCGACCAGATCAGCCTGCGCTGTCCGCGCAGACTGATCCGGCCGACACATTCCGTCTTAGGGGGGATAGATGTATAGAGTAGTTATTCCTGAAACAGAAAAGTCACAGAAGACGTTATATCGCGGTCTAAACTACATGAACTCGTAGAGTGACGACTCTGACGAGAATGTACGTATACTGTATAATAATACAAACACTCACCGGGGCCATCACTGTTCACCGATGCAATGAGATTTAGAGCTATTAAAGTCAGATGCGCCTAAAATAAGATCACAATCAATTTAAAAAGAAAATATCCAAAAAGTTGCGTTTGGTATAAAGGGGGTGAGTTTTTTAATGCGATTTTTACGTATCAATCCCCAACGATAAAGTCCGAGCTGTCAGGACTGACATAATTAAGTCGATAATCGAGTCTATTTACCGGCCCATTGAAATAAAACTATTATATACCATACCTTTATGATTTCCCAAGGCCGCTCATTTATCCCACCAGTTCAATTATGTTTCATTTCTTCGCCAATTTAGACAAGTTTGAACCTATTAATACTCATTATTATCGTTATGTTTACGTATCAAATTTTGTCACTTTCAAAACCCTTTCAACTTATGAAAGGTTTCGATAAAATATAGAAAATCCCTTAAAATGGAAGTTTAATTATTGATTAGAGTTGAAAACGTTGTGTCGAAATTGCTCCTGACAATGTTTTCAAATGTTGTCTGCTGTATATATGTGTTTACATGCGTCTGCATATGGTAAAGGATTGAAAAGAAGATCACAAAAATCGCTCTGTCATTCAATAATTCAATAATCGTAAATAAATAAATCATGTCGAACTTTTGATGCGAGCAAAACAAAGTAAATATCCAGATAATTTATGCACTACATGTATGCACTCTTTTTGCAAGTCATCCGGCTCACTCGATTTTGTCACAGGTAATTTTCGATCTTATTCTTACCATTTCCCTATAAGAAAGATGATACAATACGTCTCTTCAGAAAACGACATTTAGGAAGCGGGGAGGTTCAGATATTTCAAAACATATTTCAAAACAATAAGTATTTCAACAGTGAATTGTGTCAAAATATCCGTATTACAATTTTTCCTCCTATATAGTTTTTTTTAATAATCATTTTAAGCCGTTTTCAACATTATTTCAGTCGCAATAATAATTGCAATATCCCGATGCTTCCTGCTGCGAGAAATGACCTGAACTGCTGGTAAATTTATTCCTACACCAACTATCTTACCAACACGCCCAACAGACGAACAATAAACCCCGTTTCAAACTTGCAGACGCATTTTGACACCTCTGAAGCAGATTACTTATGAAAACGTTGTGGTACAAGACGAATGAGCTCAGAAAGAGCAATTTCACATTTCCGCAAAACGTTTTCTCCTCTATTCTAAATTCATACATTAATGCCCATATTGTATATTTTACTATTCACCCCCAAGTCGTCTGCTACACAAATTGTGTATGTGAAAGAGGGTTAGCGCAGCACACCGGGTGAAAGGCTTACTCTTCTCTCCCTATACCATGAGAAAAACACATTAGCTACAAATGTTTTGTATATGGGAAAGGATCAAAATTGCGCGTCAAATGTGAATTCTTCTCCCCTCCACCCGCCCCCCATTTTCCCCCACCCGCACACAAAAACGAAATCCTCGCTCTATCATCATGGTGGACAAAGGTTTATTCAACATGGAGGTCTTATATTCCGCCACCAGAGCTCTTGAACAGGTGTCAGAGAACAACGGGTTATGTTATGGGTGCTCAAACGAATCGCCTCTCAAATATTCTTCCCTCAACATAGGGTTTCAGGGTCTAAAATGGTCCTAGAATGTGAAATATTCACCTTGTAAAAGGGCTCTGATTACGCGCCTGATATGATAGGTCCTATTTGAAAACATCTGGGGAAATTAATTATCACCTATGGATATATTGTAACGATACTCTTGGTCCAGATTGTACTGAAAACATTGTTGCCAAGGGAGAAATTACTCGTCCCCTTTTCCAGCAACGTTTTCGTTTTGTCGTCAACTGGAGAAAACCAACGTTATGGCCTCCGCGTAATGTATCGACCCAGATCAGCCTGCGCGATCCGCGCAGACTGATCCGGTCCGACACATTCCGTCTCAGGGGGATAGATTAATCATTCCTGAAACAGAACATCCACAGGAGGCGAAAAATGTCTGTCCGGGTTAGCCTGTTAGTTTTCTCGCGGGACGGCTCATATGTCGTCAACTGGAGGGGCGTATGATAAATGTACGGTTGTAACAGGTAAAGGGTTAAATCTGGTGTCGAATTCAGAGCACACACACCCCCTAAATATGAATACAAGCTTATAAAGCGACGCTAACAGAATTCGAAAATCTGGTTAATGTTTAATACAAATACGTTTACAGAACAGCTATAATCCTCTTACCCTGTCCCTACCATGCCAGTATCATATGATCAAATTAATCTTAAATCGTTATTTAACCCTTTCACCCTTCGCTGTGGGTACTCGAAAGTGTTGAGACCAAGTTTGTTTAGTACCCACTGTGGCACAACATAGGGTGTAGATGGTGATAGGAGAGATGATATGGGGGGGGGGGGGGACCCAGTGTAATTCCCACCCCTTATCTGGGTAGATGTAAGACATGTAATCTTGAATTTGCAACCACATTAGAAATGTAAGATTTGATATGAACACATAATTTTGTGTCGAGTGAACACTTTCTATTAAGCAATTTTTACTTGTTTAACCAAGTTTTCTTAAATCGATTTTTGATAATTTATTATTTTATCGTGAAATTACTCCTTTCCCGCATCCCTATATTGGAAATATTTGACCTTCCACTCCTATATTAGGAATATTTGACCCCCAACTCATATATTGGGCATATTTGACCTCCAACTCCTATATATTAGGAATATTTGACTCCAACTCATATATTGGGAATATTTGACCTCCAACTCCTATATTAGGAATATTTGACCTCCAACTCCTATATTAGGAATATTTGACCTCCAATTGCTATATTAGGAATATTTTACCTCTTACTCCTATATTAGGAATATTTGACTCCAACTCCTATATTAGGAATATTTGACCTCCAACTCCTATATTAGGAATATTTGACCTCCAACTCCTATATTAGGAATATTTGACCTCCAACTCCTATATTAGGAATATTTGACCTCCAACTCCTATATTGGGATTTTTTACTCCAACTCCTATATTAGGAATATTTTACCTCCAACTCCTATATTAAGAATACCTATTCCTAATATCCTATATTCGGGTTGTTTGATACACACCCTAATCCAATAAAGGGAATATTTGACCCTCAAATCCTAAATTTGGAATGTTGGGCCCAACACCGTATATTGGAAATTTCGTTACTGTATTTATTGGGCGTATTACGCCGTTTTCAAAGAAAAATCAGTCATATTACGGCGAGAGTTCACGTACCTTCATGCTCCCTGGGTAAACAAACCAGTACTTCACCATGACTGGGGATCGAACCCTGACGCTAACCACATGACCACGGCGAATTCCTATATATTTGGAATACTTGAACCCTAAACCTATGATATATAAGGAAATCTTTAACCTACCAATCTTATATTGAGAATACCCACGCAAAGACTCACCCAAGTCATCGCTGTTGACACGTGCAGTTAACCTCCCCTTTTACATACAACGCAGTTCATTAGTATTCCGACACACGACGGTAATGGCTGTATCTTTTATGATGTGTGTTAACCCTTTCCATAATATAGACATTTTGCAGCAGACGGCTTTGAAAACATATATACAGAAACATAGACAATCTCCATAAAGGTAATTACATACATAACTAATAGGAGAAGTTGAAAACATTGTGACAAAAAGGAGAAATTGCTCGTTTTGAGCAAATTATCCTTTTGCTACAATGTTTTCAAAAGACATCTGCTGCAGAAGCGACAGAAAACGTCCGTATGTGAAAGGGTTAAATCAACCTGTCCATGCGAAAAGGAATAAGTTATACTTTCCGAACAGTGTAGGTCCAGGTCATTATCTACATCTGCTCTCGTCTTTAGGACTAGCTTCTAACAAGCGTTTGTAATTGATATGTGAACAGTGAAGATCTTGATCAGATTACGTGATCTGGATCTGCACTGTTCACAAATGTGAACTTCTACCTTTTTACCCATGGGCGCGCTCATATGATGT
The DNA here is from genome assembly GCA_031761405.1 of Serripes groenlandicus. Taxonomy (NCBI): domain Eukaryota; kingdom Metazoa; phylum Mollusca; class Bivalvia; order Cardiida; family Cardiidae; genus Serripes; species Serripes groenlandicus. Next base: position 35,413,150 of record JASEVX010000008.1, on the reverse strand, counting down.
GAGCCAAGGCACTTAAAAATCGACCTCCATACATTCTGAAATCAATAGCATTCCCATAGTATTTGCTAACTTGTATATATATTCGTAGTTCGACCTTAGGCGTTAGCAAGGGTCTTCCTTGAAGCTTGTTTGTATGATTATATTTGCGAACAGTGAAGATCCTGATCAGTCTGCGCGGAGACACTGGACGATCTGTATCTTCGATGGTCGCAGATGTGCCACAGGTCTGTTCTCGTGCTACGCGACCCCATTTACGAATATATTATTAGGCTGTGCATAAGGCAATATTGTATTTGCTGAGCAGAAAGGTAAACACTTGATCCTTTATCCTACACGCTGTTTCTTCCCTTTCCCTCATATAGACGCTTTCTGACGCCTCTGCAGCAGACGACGTTTTGAAAACATAGTGACAAAAGAAGCAATTGCTCAAAACGAGCAATTTCTCCTTTTGCCACAATGTTTTCCACTTTAAGTCATAGGTTATCCATTCAATTATAGAGATTTTTTCCGTTTTTTTCCAAAAATATTTCCAAAGTCGTCCGCTGCAGAATTGTCGTATGATGGAAAAGGGTTAACCCCCTTCCCCGTATGTAGACAGACGAATTAAGACGTTTATGCAGCAGACGACTTTTGGAAACAATCAATAACCCCCTTCGTACGCTTATCGAGATTTGCCATATAAGACATTTTCAAAGTCGTTTACTGCACGTGTGTTGTATACGGATTTTCTTTTAACCCTTTCCCTCATACGACAATTCTGCAGCAGACGACTTTGAACATATTCTGTCAGATGGATAACCTATGACTAAAAGTGGAAAACATTGTGACAAAAGGAGAAATTGCACGTTCTGTGCAATTTCTTCTTTTGTCACTATGTTTTCAAAACGCCGTCTGCTTTAACCCTTTCCCTCATACGACAATTCTGCAGCAGACGACTTTGAACATATTCTGTCAAAATATAGAAAATCTCTATAATTGAATGGATAACCTATGACGAAAAGTTGCTTGGGAAGATTGTTGTGTGGAGTACTGGTGTGAGAAAACCAGGAAACACATGAGTAGGTGAACTGGCCGCCGTGATATGACTGAGAAATTGTTAAAAACGGCGTTAAACCCCAATCAATCAATGAATCAATCAACTATGACGAAAAGTGAAAAACATTGTGTCAAAAGGAGAAATTGCTCGTTTTGATCAATTCGTTCTTTTGTCACTATATTTTTAAAAAGCCATCTGCTGCAGAGGCGTCAGAAAGCGTCTATATGAGGGAAAGGGTTAAAAGCCGTCTGCTATGAAAATGAAAACATGTTGATACGTAAGAACGTGAATAAAGGTGAAAAGGGACATTTCGAGCAAAAGTTCTCTTTTCCCATTATGTTTCAACCCTCTCTCACTATGAGGGAAAGGGTTAAAAGCCGTCTGCTATGAAAATGAAAACATGTTGATACGTAAGAACGTGAATAAAGGTGAAAAGGGACATTTCGTGCAAAAGTTCTCTTTTCCCATTATGTTTCAACCCTCTCTCACTTCTCTGCAGCAAACGAATATTCAAAACATTGTGGAAAAAGGAACAATGCTCATTAAGAACATAATAATCCATTTGTCACAATGTTGTCACAATGTTTATCAACCTTATTCACTAATAATATTTCCAAATATAGTGACTTTTCATATATTTTTGTCTTGAAGTCTTAGAAGTTTGCTGCTGATTTATTGTATGTGGAAAAGGGTTGATGATAAAAACATCGAAGTGGGAATATAAATTACCAATGACGAGATGCATATCACTCTTCCTTACTCGTTTACTCCGCCTCAAAGTTAGTTTGTCAAAATCTTATTAAAATATTTTTCTTTTGAATTTGAAGTGCGGTCTAACGTAGTTCTACAATGGGATAGATTAAAGTGCATATTTGTACAACGTTTTTATTTATTCGCGGTGACTTTAATCGCCCCGTATTCAAAACCACAGTGCTTGCTTTTAAAATCCGTTCACTCTACGTAGGATTTTTTCTCTTGCTTTTGAAAGAATGCAACTTTGGAAAAAACACTGCAGAAAAAGAAGAAACAGTTCGAAATGTTCCATTCCCCACAATACTTGCATTTCGTCATATATTTTTGTCTTCTAAGGGTTTCAAATGTTTAAATGCGTATCCCGTTGTACCCGACATTTACCTGTGACGTATGTACAACTTTAAACAACGTTTTTGGTTTTTACGTATGTCTTGATGTTGAAATGCACAATTTTAAGCAACACTTAAGCATCTCGTAATACACAGCATTTACGTATGTTGTTAAATACATCTTTGTCGTTAAACAAAACTTTAAACAACATTTACGTTTGTCGTTAAACAAAACTTTAAACAACATTTATGTTTGTCGTTAAACAAAACTTTAAACAACATTTACGTTTGTCGTTAAACAAATCTTTGAACAACATTTACGTTTGTCGTTGAGCAACTTTAAACAACATGTACGTATGTCGTAATACACGACTTTAAACAACATTTACGTATGTCGTTAAACACAACTTGAAACAACAGTTACGTTTGTCGTAATACACAACTGAAGACAACATTTACGTATGTCGTAAAACACAACTTTAAACTACATTTACGTACGTCGTAATACACACAATTTACGTATGTCGTAATAGGTCAAATTACGCCAAATACATCCGCCAAATAGTCCCAAAAAAACTTTATTTGCGTAGGAATGAGTGTATACCATCACCAACATGCATTGTATATTTTAGTATTTTGACCTTGTTTGAAAGTGAAAGTAGAGGAATGTGCAACACCGGTTTTGTCCGGGCACGATTTGGTCCAAAATGACGGTAACCATTTTCGCCAGGTGAATTCTTTCTTGCATAATGCATTGAAAATTTACGTATGTTGTATTACACAACTTTAAATACATTTAAGCATGTCGTAGTACACAATTTTAAACAACATTTACGATGATGTAATACACAACTTTAATCAATATTTACGTGTGTCGTTAAACACAACTTAAACTAGCATTTACGTGTATCGTTTAACACAACTTTAAACAACATTTTCGATGATGTAATACACAACTTTAATCAATATGTACGTGTGTCGTTAAACACAACTTAAAATAGCATTTACGTGTATCGTTTAACACAACTTTAAACAACATTTACGATGATGTAATACACAACTTTAATCAATAGTTACGTGTGTCGTTAAACACAACTTTAAACAACATTTACGATGATGTAATACACATGTCAACTCTTATTCAGTGAAGATTTACCTTACTCCTATGCTGTTGAATTAAAGCTCTCGTCACAGTTTCTGTACTTAAACTTCAATCATTGGCTACACATTTATCGGGATCTACTGTTTTGGCGTTCAACAGAACAGAATCGAACTGTTATTTTTGGATCTGGTTGATATTTTTAGTCGATCTGAAACGAAAGTAATGAAAGTCGATCATCAACTGGTACTGAGACAAAATATAAGGCCTCTGTAGCAAATGATTTTTGAAAACCATTGTGGAAATGAAGAAATGACTTAGTCTCATATGGTTTGGTATGGTTATATTGTCAAATAAAGAGTTAGGAAAGATTTAAATTGAGGGTCATTTAAAGATTTGAATAAAAAAACACACACACGATAAGACCGCTTATAATACATATTTATACATGTTATTTCGCCTAGTCGTTCGAAATTGTTGGAAGACAATAGAGTACAGCAGGGAAAGGATTAAATTTACTTTAGATGTGTAAATGAACCGTCCCGCGAGAAAACTAACATTATGGACTCAGCGAAAAGTATCGATCCGGATCAGCCAAAGAATGCCGCGCAGGCTTACCTGGATAGATACTTTTCCCCTTCTTTGGATTTTCTGTTTAATGAATCATTACTCTATACCTCTATACCCCTGAGACGGAATGTGTCGGCCCGGATCAGTCCGCGCGGACTGCGCAGGTTGATCTGGATCGATACATTACGCAGAGGCCATAACGTTGGTTTTCTCGCGGGACGGCTCGTATGTCGTTAAATCCGTAATAAATTCAAAATTACTATGAAATCGAGGTGCACAACTTGATAGTTAAACTCTTTCGTTACACGAGACAAGATAAAAGCTATTTTAGGTGAAGTTGTGTGCAAAATATGGAAATTAAATATGCGACGCATATAAATGTTTTACCGAGTCTATCTGACAAGATTTATAGGGCTTCGTCTAGATCCCATAGTTCACCACCTGTTAACCCTTTCCCATATACAACACGTCTGTTTTTATCAGAGCGAGACAACAACATGAAAACTCTTACATTGAAACTTTAATTGTTGGGTAGAGTTGAAAAACAATCTGACAACATGAGAAGATGCTCGTTACGACCTATTTCTCCTTATGCCACTTTGTATTAAAAACAATCGACTAGTGCAGATCATGTAAAAAGTGTCTGCATGTAGAAAAGCGTTAAAGTGAGCGAGTGTGAACGCGTGCCTTTTATGTTTTCACAATTTGGTTGTAAATCTTGGAAAATGTAAAACCGCTAAAGAATGCAAAAATCTTAAAAAGAGAATTACACATAATTGAGCCATGCACCATGAACGCCGAGCATTGACTATTTAGACATATAGATGAGGATATGCCGAGCCCAGGTAGCTCAGTCGGGCTGTCAATCCAGGGGTTGTGAATTCAAACCCCTTGGTCGGCCAACATTCTTTCATACGTTTGACAAAGGGCACTTTCACTTGTAAGCATAATTCGTCTTTCACCAGTGGGATAATCGTCAATTTTGAAGAGCAGCCCGTTTCCAAGATTTTTTTTCAGTCATATCACGGCGGCCATTTCACCTATCCACGTGTCTCCCCGACTTTCTGAAACCAGTACTCCACACATCAGACTTTCCAAGAATCTGTCTGCCTTTCAAAGTAGACTGTTAGCCCATGTGTGGAAGATGAGTGAATCTTTTCACAGTGACTTTTGTCAAACGTCGGAAAGAATCTCGGCCGAGAGCTGGAGTTCGAACTCGATTGACAGCCCGCATCGCTACCGACTGACCTACATGTACCGGAGATCCGCAGTGAGGCAACAGAGTCTTCATTGTACCATTATTCACATATGAGCCGTCCGACGAAAAAACCAACATGATTGACTCTGCGTAATGTATCGACCGGATCAGCCTGCGCAGTCCGCGCAGGCTAATCCGTGCCAACACATTCCATCGAAAGGGGGATAGAGGTATAGAGTAATGATTCCTGAAACAGAAAATCCGCAGGAGGCGAAAATGTCTGTCGTGGTTAGCCTGTGCATCATGCTTAGGCTGATCCGGGTCGTTACTTTACGTAGAGTCCACAATGTTGGTTATCTCGCTGGACGGCTTATCTGATGAATACCTAGATGCATCATCTGACGAAAGAATGGAAGAGTAGCCCCACTAGTTGAACCTTAATGTGACTTTGAATCAAATCATTTCGGAGAGGCAGCCCCCCAAATCGCCAGATACGGCCCATCTGTAAATCAGTGACTTAACATAGTTAATCTCATATCAATCTTATCTATGTCTGTGATTATAAACTGTGAAAAGTTCGGTAAAGATCTCATTATATCATTGGAGATGTGATAAACGATCATTTAGACCAAGTCATGAAAAAACCAACGTCCATTGAAAAACGTTTGGAATGCTTAGGTTCCGATACGCCTGCTGAAAAACACGTAACGATTGTAATCGATCTCTATGAAGCTATTGTTGATAGATCGAACTGATCAGGATCGATTTCCACAAACAATACTTAGCGCTAACCTACATACACCTTGGTGTATAGCTATCTTTTGAGAAAGAGAAACATACATAAGCTTTTTTTTTTTAAAGATATCTCACAATCAATTACCTTGCAGATCAAACGAGTTTTGAAAACATTGTTGTAAAAATGGGAAATTCACTGTCTGCTGCATATATGTTGTATGAGGGAAACGCTTATTATATAAAATATTAATGATGATAAAGTATAAAAAAAAAAAGGCCTAATGCGTCTGTCGAACGAAACAAGGTATTTTTACGCCGGACAAAGTTAACCCTTTTCCTCATATAGACGCTTTCTGACGCCTCTGCAGTAGACGGCTTTTTGACAACATAGTGACAAAAGAAGAAATTGCTCAAAACGAGCAATTTCTCATTTTGCCACAAAGTTTACCACTTATAGTAATCCATTCAATTATAGAGATTTACCATTTTTTGACAAAGTTTGTTCAAAGTCGTCTGCTGCAGAATTGTTGTATATGGAAAAGGGTCAATTGACACCTGAAGAAACGTTTATCTTTTTAAACGTTTTTAATATAAAACTTCTAATCCAGGGCAGCGTTCAGATGTTAACAGATTAGTAACAAAACAATTCTGAGCCACGTCAGGCGAATAGGGGTCTTATTGCAACTTCATTTTGACGTCACACAATTCTTTAAGGAAGTAACAACAATGTCAGAGGATACAATTATTGTTTTCCAGAAGACTAAATCAGGGTGGGTAAACAGGTATGATAGCACTCAATCAAACCCCATGTTATTGGTACACAAAAGAATCGTCTCACTGAGACATATGGGTTTTGAGGTCAAATAAAGATTTAAGAACATGCAACACTCCCCTTATCTAACTAAGGCTCTGGTGTCTCGATTGAAAAATGCATCGGTGGCTCTTCTGATGGTAATACCAACGACTTTAACTCTTTCAGCGCCAAAGGCAATACTCAGGTTTTTGCAAACAATACTGATTCAGGCGAGTCAGCTCGTAACGAGCTGTCTCACCTGAAATCAGCATTGTTTGACTTTTAGTTATCAAAATAGTCAAACATTGTATGACATGAAAAATGGAGACGCCCGATTTTGAACATGGAAGAGTCTACTTTAAACAATTCGGCGCTGAAAGAGTTAAACATATAAATAGTGAATCATCTCCACGGTGCTTATTGTATCGGAGAAAGTGTTAACTCTTTTAGCGCCGAATTTCCAAACGTAGACTCTTCCATGTGTAACGGGAATGGGGTTTGGATACAAATACCCCTTCTGCAGCCTTGCCGGCTTGTAGAATGGTTGACCTTTTCTCTCTCAAAGTTAGGCAACGTACATCGCAGATAGTGCCTGGATGGGTCACACGCGGTGGCTTAACTACGCGAAGTACCCGGTACACGTTATACATGTTCAACATCGGGAACATCCATATTTCATGAGTTTTGGAATATTTGTATAACTTAAAGGCAAATAAAGCTAATTGTTTGCAAAAGAAACAAAATTTAACATTGCAATTAAGAACTGGTGCACTGGTGTCGGGATAAACCTCTATATTGCCAGTGTCGTTAACTACGTTAAAACATGGTGCGCTGGTGTCGGGATAAACCTCTATATTGCCAGTGTCGTTAAATACGTTAAAACATGGTGGGCTGGTGTCGGGATAAACCTCTATATTGCCAGTGTCGTTAAATACGTTAAAACATGGTGCCCTGGTGTCGGGATAAACCTCTATATTGCCAGTGTCGTTAAATACGTTAAAACATGGTGCCCTGGTGTCGGGATAAACCTCTATATTGCCAGTGTCGTTAAATACGTTAAAACATGGTGCCCTGGTGTCGGGATAAACTTATATTTTGCCAGTGTCGTTAAATACGTTAAAACATGGTGGGCTGGTGTCGGGATAAACCTCTATATTGTCAGTGTCGTTAAATACGTTAGAACATGGTGGGCTGGTGTCGGGATTAACCTCTATATTGCCAGTGTCGTTAAAGACGTTAAAACATGGTGCCCTGGTGTCGGGATAAACCTCTATATTGCCAGTGTCGTTAAAAACGTTAAAACATGATGCGCTGGTGTCGGGATAAACGTCTTTAATGCCATTGTCGGAGCAAACGTTAAGACCTGGTGTGTTGGTGTCGGGATAAACATATATATAGCCAGTGTCGTTGAAAGTGTTAAGACCTGGTGCGCTGGTGACAGGATAAACCTATTTATTTCCAGTGTCGTTGAAAACGTTAAGACCTGTTGTGCTGGTGTCGGGATAAACCTATGTATAGACAGTTTCGTCGTAAGCGTAAAGAACTGGTGTGCTGGTGACAGCATAAACCTCTATTTTGCCATTGTCGTTGAAAGCGTTAATACCTGGTGTGCTGGTATCGGAGTAAGCCTACTAGAAGTCCTGGTAATTTAACCAGTCATTCTCAGCTAAATTTGCATTGTTTACGAAGGGCTCAAAATTGCCCTTAAACCAGAGTTTTCAAAATAGGTTTTTAGTTACAACCGTTTCACGCCAAGCCCTCGAAATATGACCTACATAGAAAGATTTATTAAATCGAGTCTGTAAAGAAGAAAAATGAATACATTTGCATAACTAATTGAATGAACTCATTTTTGCTACACAGTGAAACTATAATTGATCGTTTAGATATTTTGGAAAATATTAACCCTCTTTTAAGTAATCCATTTAATTTATAATTATATATGTAAATAAAAGTGGTTTGTAAAGCTTATTCATTTACATGATAACAGTATTATAAAGTAGTCCAGTTTAGGCCAAGGTTTATCAAATACATCTACCAAAAAGTCCCTAAAAAACATGTGTTTGCTTAGAAATTAGTGAATACCTTCACCAGAATGCATGTAGTATGTGACAATGAGTTTAACTTCATTGTAAATATGTATTCGGTGAACAGGGACTGTTTTATTTGATCACTTGTGGTATTTCTACCGTGTCTGATAGTTAAAAGAGTATAGAGTATGTGGAAAACAAGTTTTGGTACAGCCCAATTGTGTGTAAAATGATGTCAGGGACACTATATATATAGTGTCCCTGATGATGTCAACCATCTTCCAGGAGTTTTTTCCTACATAATGCAATATAGCTGAGAGTTTACCTTTTTCAATCATACAGGATGTCCTACCCAAACTTGTAAGAAAATTGACTATTAAGGGTTGAAATTTGTTGATTTACATGGAAACAAAGAAAAAGTTGATTGGTATTCTTTTACCTTTAAGAACACATCATGTAAAAAAGAAAACGTCTGGTTGTGCGGGGCTCAATGGGAACCAAACTTAACGTAGTTGATACACGACTGGTTGAGCGAGGCTCAATGGAAACCAAACCTAACGTAGTTGATACACGTCTGGTTGAGCGGGGCTCAATGGAAACCAAACTTAACGTAGTTGATACACGACTGGTTGAGCGGGGCTCAATGGAAACCAAACTTAACGTAGTTGATACACGTCTGGTTGAGCGGGGCTCCATGGAAACCAAACCTAACGTAGTTGATACACGTCTGATTGAGCGGGGCTCAATGGAAACCAAACTTAACGTAGTTGATACACGACTGGTTGAGCGGGGCTCAATGGAAACCAAACTTAACGTAGTTGATACACGTCTGGTTGAGCGGGGCTCCATGGAAACCAAACGTAACGTAGTTGATACACGTCTGGTTGAGCGGGGCTCCATGGAAACCAAACGTAACGTAGTTGATACACGTCTGGTTGAGCGGTGCTCAATGGAAACCAAACTTAACGTAGTTGATACACGTCTGGTTTAGCGGGGCTCAATGGAAACCAAACTTAACGTAGTTGATACACAACTGGTTGAGCGGGGCTCAATGGAAACCAAACTTAACGTAGTTGATACACGTCTGATTGAGCGGGGCTCCATGGAAACCAAACTTAACGTAGTTGATACACGTCTGGTTGAGCGGTGCTCCATGGAAACCAAACTTAACGTAATTATTACACGTCTGGTTAAGTGGTGCTCCAGGCATATCAAACTTAACGTACCTAGCACACGTGTGGAAAGAGACCTGCCTGCGTCATCATGCTAAAGGATAAGGTTTCACAGAATTTACTTGAAACCTTCTATGACACATGCGAACTGTGCAGATCGAGATCAGACTGTGCGAATGTGATAGTTGATCTGGATCTACAATGGTCGCAAATATATCACAGTTGGATTTCGCAGAGCCTTGCTCATTTCAGTATTTGAAGCAGTGTAAGCCAATTAATCGATTTGCTTAGGTGATCGTGGATGATAAATGAGGAAACACAATTTCATATGGTAGCAAGATTTAGTTTTCAGTATTTGTATCGAGGGCTTGGCGTGAAACTAAAATTAGTATTTTTCACCAAGGTTAATGACCTCGCCATAAAGTCTTTATAAGCGTTAAATCAATGTTCTTGGTAAACAATGGAAATGTAGGTGCCATTGCTCGTTCTGAGCAATGGCACTTAAATTTGCATTGTTTACAAAGGGGTCAAAATTGCCCCTAAACCAGGGTTTTTAAAATAGGTTTTTAGTTACAACCGTTTCACACCAAGCCCTCGGTATGTACTACATTGTCTATGTACGAAGGTAACCAGGTACCCTAGAAGAATGTTGTATGAAGTTCTGCTGCGAGGATGCCAGTAAAACACACTTTAGGTGCACTGGCCGCGGTAATCCAACTGAAATACCGTGGAGTCCTCAACGTTCTGTTAAAGCTTTTAGCCTGCTTGTTCGATGAAATAAATTCATCTTCTTTTGTCGCTGGTCTCAAAGTCCCGAAGGTCGGTTTTTGTACGACGCTATCTAAATGAGGTTTGAACGAAAACATAATAATCATGTTCATCGGAAATGCACGCATACAATTAATGCGCTACTAAAAATCACATACCTTGCAAAAAGTTTAATATTAAGTCAACTCAATGGATGTTTTATCGAAACTACGCGAAACAAATATGGCATTTCCAATTAATGTAACACATTGTTGATTGAGTTTCAATTTTTAATTGTTTTCTAAAAATGATTGATTGTATTAATGTCGGAATAGAAAACGGTCCTCACTCAATCAATGTAGATCGTTGTCTTCATAAAACACTGTACCCGATTGGTTGATTTATGTTCTCAACAAAATGACAAAATTACGCTGAAATCCCAGATACAATGCATTTATCCTTTACTCGTTAAATACTTTGCATTTGGAAAAGTCCATATTCTATTATAGGAATATCAAGTCGACAAGGTTGATGAGTTGAGTAGCAAACACAAACAAATCTGCAAGAGACGACTTTTTAAAAAGTATCTACAAATATTTAGAGAACCTCTATAAATGAAAAGTATAATAATGGAAAAGAATTGAAATCATTTAGGAAAAAGGAGAAATTGCTAATCACTGGCATTTTTTTTTCATTTTGTCACTATGTTTTCAAAACTCGTCTTCTACACATGCGTCAAAATGCGTCTACAAGTGTAAAATTAGGTAAAGGTTAATTTTGTTAGACGGCTGATTGAATTTGAATTAAAACAACCTGAAGGATTTTGTCTCAAATCCATGATTATGTGGGTTTTTGTATCTTGGAATACGGGTAGCCGGCGCAGATGCATTGTTTGCACTGAAATACGAAGGTAAAGGCGAATGGAAGGAGACCTCTTGTTCCCGGGTTGTTGTCCCATGTTGAGCAGGTGTACCGTGTGGAGTTAATGGCACGCTCGACACTAGACATGGTTTTAACTCTTTCACTGTCGAAATTCACAAAGTCGACTCTTCAATGTTGAAAATTGGATTTTTTCGCCCATCAGAAAATTTGGTAAAATTTAATGTCTAATTGGCAACCAATGCCGACTTCAGGAGAGACCGCTTGTTTTCAAAAACGTAAAGTTCGAGCACCGGTACTCCGGTCTCTTGTTCTAAAGATACCGGGTAAACCGTTGAGATTGTCTACGACCTTAGAGAGCAAATACTAGCTCTAATCTCCATAGTCAGTTTGTGGGAACATATTTAACGGTCGAAAGGAAATGAATTATTTCAAACTAAGGTCAAGGTCACAATTGGAGGTCAAGATCCTGTTCGTACCAAGTAGTAACCGATTTATACACGATACCAATCAATTTATAACTCGTTCCGCCTTGTTATTTTATTGATATCATTTAATACCTGGGCTGTTTATTTAGTGTAGACCGCTGCGGTGGTGTATTGGTAGAGCGTCTGCCTCGGGTGCGAGAGGTCGCGGATTTGATTCCCGACTGGGTCATACCAAAGACTTTATATAGGAGCAGCTTCGCTCACTGAAGGTTGTGTATGTGACACCTACAGGTATATGTTGGTTATCATTCATAGATGTGTTGTATCTCCATTCTCTTCCATTTAATTTCATTTATATTATTATAACTTTCACGTTATCTTCTATATTGTATGAAATATATACATGTATTATATATAGATATATACTTTTACAGACATGATCCTTCCAAACTATCTGACTGGAAAAAAGCTAAACGATCAAGCCATTGTAATATCTCAATTAATGAAACAAGGCACTTGTATCCCGTCTAAAAAAAATAAACAAAAACACAAAATTGCCCATGCAGTTTCAAGCACGTCAACAATTGCTATTTACTTGTTAGAATAATGTTTACACTTGGCCTGATACAGTGTTTTCACTTTTCAAACCCTAATGAGAAAAGTAGAAAGTGCCAATGATGATCTTGGTTATATTCCACCAACCTTACTTAGCGCTAAGTACTACTTAAGCTTATTTCATCATTATTATTTCGGTATTTAGAACCGGGCGTCCCGGGTTCGATCCCCAGTCGCGGCGGTCATGATGGAGAACCCTTGGGCAATGCACGTTTCCTAGTCTAATACCGGTTTGTTTACAAAGGAAGCATGACTAAGTGAACTGTCGCCGTGATATATCACCGAAATAATGTTGAAAATGGCGAGAAAACCCAATTGAACAAACTAATATTGATTGCTCCATCAAAACATCCGCCTCGGGTGCGGGAAGTCGCGGGTTCGATCTCCGGTCGGGTCATACCAAAGACTTTTAAAAATGGTAGTAATGAATGCCCTCATTGGCTGCTCAGTCGGGGCATAGCATTACGTCTGACTGGCTGGTGTCAGGATAAATGGACCAGAAGTACTGGTAACTTACCCATGAAACGCCGTGGTATAACTGAATAAATGTTGAAAGCGGTGAAAAACACGAAACAATCAATTGTTCAATCGTAACATTTTGGCTAAACTCTTAATCTCAATAAAGAACTCGGATTTATTCACCCACCATATTGGTAATGAATCGAATACCGACTGCGTGATGCAACAGTTTACAACTAACATAGTTTTAAGCTTTATTTTGTCAACTATTTCAACTATTTCAAATCATTGAATTTATGTACTGTACTACTTAAAGCAGCATCGAATACGTTGAATTCATAACTTGTCTATATATAGGTGAAAGAAACGAGAGAAATGTGTTTGTTATAAACATGTAGGGTACAACTATGTATTGTTTCACATCTCTTGCGATGTGTTTATACGTGTACTATAAACGACCTTGCAACAGTCGTGAACATACGTGCGTATATCTGTCAATCCCGTTACGTGTATCTGATATGTTTATCTAAAAACAAGTATTGCGAATTCACAAATTACACAAACTCTTTCATATATGTATATAGATAATAAGTTTTATTTGTAGTTTCATCTCAATAGCTCGCTTATCATCTATGGAGGCCATTATTCTTGAGTTACAACGACATAGGGTTTACGGTTGAACCCTTTCCCTCATACGACAATTCTGCTGCAGACGACTTTGAACATATTTAGTCAAAACATAGAAAATCTCCATAATTGAATGTAAAACCTATGACAAAAAGTGGAAAACATTGTGGCAAAAGGAGAAATTGCACGTTTTGTGCAATTTCTTCTTTTGTCACTATGTTTTCAAAAAGCCGTCTGCTGCAGAGGCGACATTACTTAACCCTTTCCCTCATACGACAATTCTGCAGCAGACGACTTTGAACATATTTAGTCAAAAAATAGAAAATCTCTATAATTGAATGGATAACCTAAGACTAAAGGTGGAAAACATTGTGGCAAAAGGAGAGATTGCTCGTTGTGTGCAATTTCTTCTTTTGTCACTATGTTTTCAGAAAGCCGTCTGCTGCAGAGGCGGCAGAAAGCGTCTATATGCGGTAAAGGGTTAATATTGAAGTTTTAATGTATATATAACATTTTTAAACCAAGCGCGATATATTTGAAATATATTTGAACTGTGTAAAACAATACCATGGAAAGTAAACACAGTTATCATAATCAGGCTAAATAAGGTACAAAGGGTCGATAAAGTATACATTTCCTATCAATCATTGTGTCTGCCAAGTATATACCGACCATTCAACCATAATGAATAATCCATTTTACCCTTTCCCACATACATATGCTTTATGACGCCACTGCAGGAGACGACTATGGAATACAATAAGACAAAAGAAGCAATTACTCATAATGAGCAATTTCTCTTTTTGCCACAGTGTTTTCAACTCTATCCAGTTATCATACTTAAATTAATAGAGATATTAAATATGTTTACCAAGATGTGTTCTAAGACGTGTGCGGCCGATTTGTTGTATGTGGGAAAGGGCTAATACTAATTGAGCCCGTGCATGAGAAAGTGTACACATTGGCTTTGTTGAACAGTATATATTTTGATCAGCCTGTGCATCCACACAGTCTGATCAAGATCTACACTGTTGACATATTACTTACACAATAAGTTAAAAGATTCTGTCAACTTGTGTAGGTTCTGATTTCAATACATGTACCACTAACCTTACATAGTAATACTTTTAAAAATACTTAGAAGCATATCATATCATTTTTGTTTTCCTAAATTTTTATAAAAAACAGGAATGGTGGAATTTAATTAAGGAAATGACTAAGTTGACATAAAAAGTTACCTTGCTGACCTACGATACAGTGAACTCGACAGTTCCGGGTCATCGACAATTCCGGGTCAAATTTGGCAAAAAATGTTTAGTATAGTTGAATGATACAGTATTTTGACAATTTGATTATCAAGTCATATTTCCCATTAGCTTGGCTAGTTTCACTTCGATTTAGGACGTTGTCATTTCAAGAACGAATGTCGTAATCTCGAAACACATGACTGCATCGATTCCCTCGAAAGCAAAATCTCAATATTTTTATTTACCTGTCACAGCGTAAATTGCTGATTGTAGCCATAATTTCAGTAATACAGTTATGTATTGCACATACATGTATAGGTTATTTACTACTGAACAAGATATATATCTTTTATTGACCTGTCGAAGTTGTTTATGCCAAACTAGCGGATAAATTTGACCTAGTTCACATACGACACTTTCGGGTCAGCCAAAAGGAATTTCTCAAAATTATCAATTTATTAGTAAAACTATTTTCGGAACTTTTTAAGAATAATTTAAAGCTTATGGTGATAAATCAATGTTAAAAATTTGTTAATAAAATTTACATTTTTTGTCAAATATGACTTATTAGTTGGTTGAAAAATTCATCAGTTTTTGTGCATAAAAGTGTGTATTGTAATTTTAGCCCCATCACTGTTCTGTTTTTCGCGGCAATAGGTAATTGCAAGTGATATATTTTAGTTCTTTTTTTTCATATTATTTTAATAAAAATGTTAAATGAATATCTTGTTATTAAAAAACAGCTGTTTGAGGTTACCCCTGATAACAGAAATAAACATTTGTCACGTGACCCGGAAATGGCAAGTTTGACCCGAAACTGTCAAATTTACAGCTTGCAATTGCAGACACTAAAGAAACATTTTAAC
The DNA here is from genome assembly GCA_031761405.1 of Serripes groenlandicus. Classification (NCBI taxonomy): domain Eukaryota; kingdom Metazoa; phylum Mollusca; class Bivalvia; order Cardiida; family Cardiidae; genus Serripes; species Serripes groenlandicus. The sequence continues at coordinate 35,397,567 of JASEVX010000008.1, read as the reverse complement.
AAATTTGTATAATTGTTGAATTATATTATCGTGGGGAGGAAGTATTTGTTTAACATTTTATGTAGTTTTGTTTCTATCAACTTTCTCTTCAAAGAGACAATATTCGTTAATTTGGTTACTGACCCGGAACTGTCGAGTTCACTGTACCTGTTAATAAATGAAATAGTTCGGCATTTTTATTATGAAAACAAAAATGATGAAATATGCTTTTAAATATTTTAAGAACTACTTAGCGCTAAGTAAGGATTGTGGAATTTGGATCCATATTGATAAGACTAGACTAAGACTAAGATCCATATTGATAAGACTGGACAGGTGGACAGGATGTTCCCTCACTGTTCGGAAATGCCAACGAGTATCTTTTCTCATGCAGTCTCTGGATTAATTGTTACAATTACACATATAAGACAATGATTGTCAGTACATGTTTATTGAATGCATTAAATTAGCCGCTTCACGAGAAAACCAACATTATGGACTCTGCGTAATGTATCGATCCAGATCAGATTACTCTATACCTCTATCCCCCTAGGACGGAATGTATACGGGCCTAAACATTCCGTCCTAGGGGGATAGAGGTATAGAGTAATGATTCCTGAAACAGAAAATCCACAGGAGACGAAAAGTGTCTGTCCGGGTTAGACTGCGCAGCATGCTTAGGCTGATTCGGATCGATACTTAACGCTGAGTCCACAATGTTGATTTTCTCATGGAACGGCTAAAATGAGGGGGCAGACACTAGAGTTCACATTTCGCAAGTACTTTTCAATTAAATGGTACAAATTAGGTATATTTCAAAACGTCTTAAGCCGATAATTACTTGCAGGACAACTTAAGAATAGCATGTTCACGTTAAACGATTCTAAGTTCAATGCTAACAAAGTAATTTAAATCTTCGTGAAAATAGAATCCTTTTAAGGAAACTAATTGCTTTATTCATGTTTGCCTTTCTTAGAAAACAGATCCTCAAGACATAGATTAAAAGAAACAAAAAGCATTTAGGCGGTTTTAATGGTTAACTTGTTATTTGGTTAAACCATTTCTTTGATATATAAGACTTTTGACGACACAAGATAAGTCATCAAGGTGTGTATCTGAGCCGTCCCGCGAGAAAATCAACATTCTGGCCTCTGCGTAATGTATCAACGCAGATCAGCCTGCGCAGTCCGCGCAGGCTAATCTGAGCCGACACATTCCGTCTCAGGGGGATAGATGTATAGAGTAATGATTCCTGAAACAGAAAACCTACAGGAGGCGAACGGTGTCTATCCGGGTAAGCCTGCGCGTCATGTTTAGGCTGATCCGGGTCGATACTTTACGCAGAGTCCATTATGTTGGTTTGCTCGCGGGACGGCTCTTTTCATGTTCTACACTCCTTATTTGAAGCTTAAAACCTTTTGTGTATGGGTAAGACGATTCTTTAGAGGTACCAACAACATAGGGTTGGGATGAATTATAAGATAGATATTATTGGAGAAATAAACCCGTTCAAACATGCGTATCTATGTCTCTGAGTTAGTGTTTGGTCTTTATCGTGTTCAGGAGGGAATTCGTAGCGCGGAGACGAAGGCTGTATATATCGAGGGCTTGGCGTGAAACGGTCGTAACTAAAATTAGTATTTACTTCGCCATACAGTCTTTATAAGCGTTAAATCCTTTTTCTTGGTAAACAATGGACATTTAGGTGCCATTGCTCGTTCTGAGCAATGGCATCTAAATTTGCATTGTTTATAAAGGGGTCAAAATTACCCCTAAACCAGGGTTTTCAAAATAGGTTTTTAGTTACAACCGTTTCACGCCAAGCCCTCTATATATAATAATCGTAAAACACCGAAGGTCTGTTGGGTAGGTGCTGTAAATAAAAATAAACAAAAAATGATGATTTCAGTTGCAAGCAATTCCAAGGGATAAGGGTTAAATGTCCATACTTTTATTTTATAATGGTGTATGTGCACATTTACAGGTGTTAAGTAATTTTATATCTAATTATACGGTAATCTCATTAAAACCATACGTAAACTTCACCGCAGTAGTAAACGCTCGTAAAGATCTAATGACTGCCAATTACAGGTCGTATCTGATTGACAAGTGTGTCAGCCAATCAAATGTTCGTCTACACAATCGTTAGGTATCACCAGGGGAGATAACCGATATAAATAAACGAGATAGTGAAAAAACATGTGATATCACGGCCCAGTGGTCCGACTTTTTAGTTACCATTTATGATTTAGGAAGCAGAATCGAGCGTTGGTCGTATTTAGAGATTTCATTGGTCAGAGAAACGAATACATGTACCTACTCATAAATATTCAAATATCAAGGGTCAATTCTATACGATCTTTTATGCGGTGTTATCAGATCTAATATACGCTCAGCGACGTATTTCGGTCTGATTTCAATGAGATTGATTGAAAGGTTAACATTTATTACGAAACTGATAAATGACACACTTAACCGTCATATAACGTATATGTTATGAGATAACAAGTTTAGTCAGTGTATATGTCTGATAACACCTCATATATACGCGACCCGGTTTAACCTCTAACGCGACAACATTGCCCTGATCCTGGCTTTAAGGGTCCTTCCCACGCCCACACCCCTACTTCCCCCCCCCCCCCCCCTCCCACCCTATCCCATTCCATACAGTAAAACTGTAAAAGACGACACCTAGGCTGAAATATGAAAAATCTCAGTAAATAGTATTTTTATTATAATTGAAAAAAGTTGAAAAACTTTGCGGCAAAAGCAGATGTTGCTCATTGAGAGCAATTTATCCTTGTTCTGGCAACATGTTTTCAAAAATTGTCTGCTGCTGAAACATGAAAATGTGCCTTTATGAGGGAAATGCTAAATCAAAGATGACACATATGAAATATGCATCGTTCACCTAACCATGCATACTTCAAGAGTTGTCAGATTAAAAAACTTCATCGTCAGAATGATTAAGCGACGCTCTACGAAAACCAACCGCAATGCATTTGCGACACGTGTATACCCAGATTAGCCAAAGTACCCTGGGCCGCGCTATATGATCTAGTTATACACTGTTCGTCAATTAGTCAACGAGTAAACAAGTATCCAATTTGATTCGGACTATATAAGGGTCTTACTGACGCTACGGTTGGGTTTCCTGGAGCACTATTTTTTTGAAAACATAGTGACAAAAGAAGAAATGGCTCAAAACGTGCCATTTTTCCTTTTGCCACAATGTTTTCCACTTTTTGTCATAGGTTATCCATTCAACTATGGAGATTTTCTATGTTTTGACAAAATAAGTTCAAAGTCGTCTGCTGCAGAATTGTCGTATGAGCGAAAGGGTTAAAGGAAACTGGCTATCTTCCCAATTAAACTAAAATTAATCCTTTTTGTGGAAGACGAATGATGCTAGTCACAATGCCTTTTGCCAATCACCGGAAAAGAATGATAAACCAAACCGGGGTTCGATCCCACAACCCCCCTGTATTGATAGGCTTCGTCCTTTGCGACAGAGCTATCGTGGTGCGTGACTGGCATTGGACGAACTTGTCCTTAATCCAATCAACAATTAACCCCAAAGTTGGCTTCAAAATGTAAAGAGTGGCCATGTGAACCGAATACCAATCTGACTAAAGTACACGATCTGACCAAATGTAGCGTTAATAGGAGATGATTTTAATGAGATTGACCGAATACAAGTTAACACTGATTAAGCGTCGTTTATGGAAACCCAACCTTACAGTATTTATGTCTGATTTGACTGTGTACCAATCCATTCTGATCAAAATGTTCTTGAACCCGTCTATAACCGGCAAACAGTGTACGGTTATATCAAAGATGCACAGGTTGGTCCATCGTCATTATACGGGTAACAAGCACCAACTTGTTTGTTTAACCCTTTCCCGCATACGGCAATTCTTGCAGCAGACGACTTTCAACGTATTTTGTCAAAAAATAGAAAATCTCCATAATTGAATGGATAACCTATGACAAAAAGTGGAAAACATTGTGGCAAAAGGAGAAATTGCACGTTTTGTGCAATTTCTTCTTTTGTCACTATGTTTTGAAAAAGCCATCTGCTGCAGAGGCGTCAGAAAGCGTCTATATGAGGTTAAAGGCATAGAGAATGGATAAATTATTTTTAATCTATTGCAGATATTTATATGTCCTATTCTATTTCGTCTACCACTTGTTTCTGTTAGAACTCGTTAATAACTAAGTAATAGGTTTTTAATAAACTGTTAATATCTATTTCGATGTTTTATTGCGTCTTTATTAATGGAAATATTAATACTTTTGCAAATTATGTGCAATATAATTAGAGAAAATTTATGAATGCATTTAAAAACTAATTTATTTGGCGGAGATCCAGAATTCAAAGTGTGATATTATGTGTCATAAAGGCAGTTTACTATTTCCAGTATACACTACAGTTGGCATTTTTACAGTAGACACTCTTTCAAAAGCGTTGTTGGAAAATGAGACATTTCTAAAACCAAGAAATTCCTCGCTTTCCAACAATGTTTTCAAAGTCTGTTTTTTACTTTAAGTTTAGAGGAAGCGACATTGTGCACAGACTGTTATATAGCCAACTATTACCCTGCTATACGCTTTTTTAAACAGCACTTACGTTTGCCTTATATGTCCGCCATTAAACTGAAATTGCCAACAATATAGACCAAGATCGGCCTTCATACTCGTTGTTCGCTGCTCAATTAGTATCGCCTCGGTGCTGTAGTGGTAGAGCGTCCGCCTCGGCTGCGGGAGACCGTGGGTTCGACTCCAAGCCGTGTCATACCAAAGATTTTAAAAATTGCTAGTAATGACTGCCCTCTTTAGCGCTCAGGGTTGCGGGGTTAGTAGTACGACTAACTGGCTGGTGTAAGGATAAATCGACATGTAATACTGATAACTTAACAAGGAAACACCGTAATATAACTGAAAAATTGTTGAAAGCGGCGTAAAACACCAATCAATCAATCAATCAATCAATCAATCAATCGACTCATTGTATCAAAGACTGGTCCAAACATATGTAAGAACATGTCAACAACCAGACTGACGATTGTATCTGTTGTTTGAAAAAAAAGCAAGATGAAGGTCGATATCATCTACAATTACATTACTGGATGATGAGGAAGGAGTAAACAGGTCTTGATTCCACTCATCAAACCCTATGTTGTGGGTACTAAAAAGAATCGTCTCACAGAGACGATTCTTTTGAGTACCCACAGCATAGGCTGTGTGGTTACAGAGGTATTTTAGAACATGCAATATGCCACTGATCTAGAGATATGTACGAAATATCAACAACACTAGCGAATACTTTAGTTCTAAATCAGTGTACAGGTCCATGAAGTTTAAGTTTCATAATTCGCTCAAAGTTTGTGGAAACACCACCTTCCTCATTTAAAGATATTGAATATGATCAGAGCCCTAAATAAAGGGCGCGTTGCATGTTCTAATATATCCTTATTTTACCTCCAAAATCAATGTTAGTGCTACTTAAAAGGAATGTCTACGCACGTCATATGTTTTGAGCACCTGTTTACTCCTCCTTATCTTGGCCTTTGTATTCATTACTACGCTAAGACGCATTGGTACAAAAGAGGAATCCGCTGTGGTCGAGTGGTTAGCGTCGGGGATTTCACCCGGGTTCGATCCCCAGTCGCGGTAGTACGGTCATGGTGGAGTGCCCTTGGGCAAGGCACACTTTCTAGCCTAGTGTTGGTTTGTTTACCCAGGGATCATGAATAAGTGAACTGTCGCCATGATATAACTAAAATAATGTTGAAAGCGGCGTAAAACCCTAATAAATAAATAAATTACTCCACCTTATCTTAGTCTTTGCATTCATTAATACGTTAAGACACATTGGTACAAAGATAGACGCTGAAAATGCGGCAGATATGAAATAGACAATGATGTCGACTGACTGAGACAATAAGGTAGGACAATACCACCCAGTAGATATTGAAAGCAACCCTTGAAATATTGCCTACACGTAAAAACACATTGGTAGAAGAAGACTGTCGCGGACGTACATATATAGGTAATACGACAGATATATAATGGACTGAGATGTCGAATGACATAGACAAACAGGCGGAACATTACCACCCAGTAGACATTGAAAACAATACAGTCATTAATATACTCCACTTACACCCTTTATTTTTTCTTCCAGATGCATAGAAAAGGAGACATACAATAGTCTTCTTCCCGCAATTACGCTCTTATTTCTCAAACAAACCATATGTCTCTGTTGCTCAAAGAATGGTCTCAGTGGAACGATTCTTTTAAGAACCGTCAACATAGGATTTGGTGGTCAAAAGTGTTAAGATTTACATAAGATCGATATGTATATGTAAACTTGTTCATCTTAACTTTTATTTACACATGATTGGCATGTATGCGCGTATTGCACGAAACGAAAACAGCTGTTATTGTTCTCTTGTATGAATACTCGCGGATTGAAGGCGATCAGCTGCTACGTTGTGATGAAAGAGGAAACGATCTGCAAGTTGCAAATGAATCGTTACAGTGTTACCTGTACTGTTAACGGAAAGCATACTTTCTTAGCCATGTCGAGTAAAAATGTCTTCAGCTTTTACAGTATGATTTATGTCATAAGATGTATTCGAAAGCTCAAAGACTCATTTTAACAATACGTCCGTCAGAAACTATGCTTGTATTACATGTATATGTGTGGATCTGTGCAGGGTTTGGTAAGACTGTGAATATAAATATGCACATGTTCAATTTAATCTTCATTGTCTGCAGAACGAATACAACCCTTATGCGCCGAGCTCGGCTACAACATATTACAGCCACGCCTGGCGTGGCGGGATCTTATTATCTCTGCGTGCAGTGAAGAATCAGGTAGGCATGTGTATACGCGCAGTCGCATGAGAGCCTTCACTGTCCGCTCGTTTTAAAAGAAGCATAATTATAACGTCTGACGACTAACTGGAACACGAAGCCATGTATGTGTCAATCTCATAACCCTGTATTGTGTTACATAGAAGTAATGCGTCCCCTTTTTCTAACAGGGCTAAAATATATATATTGTTCTTTAGCGTGCTATGGTGGTATAATTAATGCTTGATATGAGACGATCAAAGGCGATCAACCATCGCCGAACGTAAATCATGACAAATCGGAGGTGTAATAATCACTCGATACATCACACGGTTGACGACATATACGCAACACAACTTTGTCTGCTATCGTGACAACGACATTATTCAAATTAGTATCAACACAGTCTGTTTGTTGTTTTCATAATCATATCCATATTAAACGTTCTTCGCTTAAAGGCCAAAGTACAAATGTAAACCGAATATTCGATTAGAAGCAGGTGTTTGCCTAGAAATAATGTAATTCTAACTGCAGTAGTCTTACGCGAACATATTGTATCATACATACACAATTGAGTCGTCTCGCGAGAAAACCAACATTATGGCCTCTGCGTAATGTATCGACCCAGATCAGTCGTAGCATGCCACGCAGGCTTACCTGGACCGACACTGTTCGTATCCTGTGGATTTTCTGTTTCAGGAATAACTACTGTATACATCTATCCCCCCCTAAGACGGAATGTGTCGGCCGGATCAGTCTGCGCGGACAGCGCAGGCTGATCTGGTCGATACATTACGCAGATATATTGATATGAGCCGTCCCGCGAGAAAACCAACATTATGGCCTCTGCGTAGTGTATCGACCCAGATCAGCCTGCGCAGTCCACGCAGACTGATCCGGGCCGTCACATTCCGTCTCAGGGGGATATAGGTATAAAGTAATGATTCATGAAACAGAAAATCCACAGGTGGCGAAAAGGCTGATCTGGGTCGATACATTATGCAGAGTCCATAATGTTGGTTTTCTCGCGGGACGGCTCAGATCTGATCTGGCTCTTCACTTGTCGAAAGGTCCCGAAGGTCAGTTTTTGTTTGACCTTGTCCATATAACAAACCTGAACTTGTACAAGCATTATAGATGATTTCTTTATTTTTCAGGATTTATTCAATAACTAACAGTTCATGATGGATTTATCCTCACAGACTTTGAGAGTGTCGGAGTACGGGAAAGAAATCAGTTTGGAATTAGTACAGCATCAACCGGTGAGTCACCCTTTCCCCTTCCCTCCTTCTTTTCCCTGAACGTTTTCAGTTTCTATTATTGTCCATGTAAATTGAACTGTGGCTGTCACATGACAGCTTGGCCATTGAGAACTGTATACAGTCAATCCTGTGCTAAAGACCACCTTTGTTTAGCGATTTGTTTAGCGATTCCCTGTGTATATCAATCAGTCTTTTAATACTCCAATTACTCCTTTTCTGAATAGATCACCCTGCTATTAAAGACCACATATGAATAAAGACCAGAGAGTATTCTCTTCACATGGGTGGTCTTTAAACACAATTTGAACTGTATATCGAGGGCTTGGCGTGAAATGGTTGTAACTAAAGTTGGTATTTGTTTACCAAGGTTAATCACCTCGCCATAAAGTATGTTTAAGCGTTAAATCATTTTTCTTGATAAACAATTGAAATGTAGGTGCCATTGCTCGTTCTGAGCAATTGCACCTAAATTTGCATTATTTACAAAGGGGTCAAAATTGCACCTAAACCAAGGTTTTCAAAATAGGTTTTAAGTTACAACCGTTTCACGCCAAGCCCTCGATATGCATGACATTGTTATATATGTATTCATCATGCGACCGTTTATATTACACGGATTATTAAGGGATTGTTTTATTATTCCTGGTCCCTTGATTAAAATCCTAGTGTATGGTTCCTGCTTTGTATGGGTTCGGACGCAAACTTATTTTTGAAATTGCCCTGTTAGAATGATTGAATACAGTGTGCAGGGTTCAGGTTTCGAGCGTTTTCAATTTTGTTAAATCGTCGGCCCTAGGCTGATTTAAATGGATAATAAACTATTTCGCTTCGAGGTGACGACGTCGGGTTTAATGGAAATACATGTACCTTGATGCACATGTTTACCGCAGAGTTTTATTGGACGTAATGAATATTTGATCAAATCAACATGAAATAGTAGATTCGTAGTCTTTAACATACTTCTGAGAAAGAGCGTATATCTTTTTCCACATACACTAACCCTCCGACAGACGACGTTGAAAACATCTGCGCAAAACTATGGAAAACCTCTAGACATGAAAATGTAATTACTGAAAAGAGTTGAAAATACCCTGGCACGAGGATGAATTGCTCATTTTGAGCAATTCATGATTTTGCCACGATGTTTTAAAAATGCGTCTGCTGCATCGTCAGAAAGCTTGGCAAAAGGTTTATGAAACAATACGCATTGATCAATCACTAGTTGGGTTAGTTGGGTTATAAAATACATGTGCAACATATGATACAGTGCATTTTAAATGCAAAGCATGTGTGGGCAACATTCAAAACGGTTGTATCTACATTTTAAGTGTTACCATCTATAGTTACAATCGTTTACGTTTGGGTTACGATTCATTCAACCATTCAGGCTATAATATTACACAAGTCGATGGTTTCCGGTTTGACAGTGATTTTCTGATTTCCGCTTGAGACAAATATATTTGTTTCCGGTTTGACCATTACGAATGTCGTGCGTGTAGCCATTGATATGGCTGTTAAGACTCAATCAATTATTCATACTTTGATATAACGCAAGTCGCTGGTTTCCGGTTTGACAATGTTTTTTTCATTTCCGGTTGAGACAAATACATTTGTTTCCGGTTCGACCATTATGATTGTCGTGCGTGTAAGAGATCCTCAGATAGATATTTACAAAAGAAGTTTTCGATGATACATCGTTCCGGGTTAAACATTTAGCTTTTTTCCAAGATGCGGAAGTCATACTGTACTTGCAACTTAAGTGGGTATTAAAAATGTTTCATTCCGATATTTTCAAAACAGACGACACTGAAAAAAACACATCCGGTAAATAGTTAAATACGTGTCTGTTAATAAAGACTGGTGCCCTTTCATCTGATACATAACACACAGAGATAATTATTATTCAATAGGACACCAGTCTACAAAAGTATAATGTTTCGGTATAAACGCATCCCAATTATTCCTGCTTCCGGTCAAGGTGACTGACACTGCTGTCATTGGTACCGCCTTTACATTATACGTTTTCCTGTTGGTGCCGCTAACTACCAAGGTCACAGACAGCAATTTATGTCCAGCGAGACTGTTTCTGTTATTTATCAATGTCGTACGACGGATTATTTCTTGTTAACCCTTACAATAATTACTGATACTAGCTGACACATACTTGTACAGCGATGGTGTTAAGACGTGGTGTCTAAAGAGATTTTGTTTTCACATGCTGTTTGGATATGATATATACAAGTAGTTGTGATTGCAATATATATGTTCAACCAATATGCAGCTACAATATAAATATAAAAGTTAGAAATGTCTTTCTTTTAAAGATGAAGAGTGTAGAAAAATGCTTTTACAAAACTCAAACGGCTTTGTTTGCGATTTTAACTTTTTGACTGCTGAAACCGAGTTTGTGTAGTCAGCTGCATAATATATCAAGGAAGACCTGCGCATTCGAGCCGTCTGGTCAGGTTCTAGATTGTTGGCTGATCAACCCAACATTTTATCTCAGAATTGATCATGAACTCATCAAAATGCAAAAGCTGGATCAGTCAATGTTACAAATAAGCATTTAAATGGTTAAACACCTACAGTTTCCTTAATATAAGTAGTGTCAATTCTAAGAAAACAAATTTAAACATAATCAATATGTGGAATAAGGAACGATCTTTCCATTAGTTTTACTTTTTCACTTTGTACATAAAACATATCGAACAATGATAGGACACCCCGCGTCTAGAGATTGGCTGCGTACAGGGAAGGCTCGGGCGAGCCCGTGCATCTTCAACAGAGCCTCCTGTCATTACGTCTGATATATTTATATGTTGACATGACACTTAGAAGTATAGTTAAATATGAGACGAGAAAACCAACATTGCGGACTCTGTGTAAAGCAGCCTAAGCATGACACACAGGACAGACATTTGTCACCTCCTGTGGATTTTCTGTTTAAGGACACATTAATCTATACCTCTATCCCCATGAGACGGAATGTGTCGGCTCTGATTAGTTCGCGCAGACTGCGCAGGCTGATCTGGGTCAATACAATACGCAGAGTTCATAATGTTGGTTTTCTCGTTTTCTCGTGGAACGGCTTATATGTTAATAAAGCTGAATGAAAAACATTTTCGTCTATCACATATCTACCCATCCCATAACATATTTGTACAAATAAAATATATAAAAACAAACTTTCATATGTTCCGCTTTCTGAGAAAAGGGGTTATAAATCTCAGCAAGTTATAGTCGAAAATTATCTAATGTTGGGGCCTAGACTATATTCAAACAGTCAGCATATGGGCCATTTGGGTTTTGACCTTTCAGACCAAAAAATATTGACATAAACTGCGTTGTTGAAGGCAGACAAATGAGTTATGTATTGAAAACAATGCCATAGATATGTCACATTGTAATTTAACCTATTGAATTAAAAAAATAAAAAAAAATATGCTTGATATATATTTATTAGTCGAAGAACAAATTATTTACACAGCAGTCTCTCGTCAGATTCGATAAAACATAGTTATCTTCACCCATTCCCCCTTGTAGCCGCGCTTTGACGCATCTTCAGCAGTGAAACAAAAAAAAGTCAAAATAAGAAACTGCTCATAATGAAGACATCTACGGGAAAACACAGGAACACTCAGAAGTATAATGTTGAAAACGTTGTAGGACAGTAAGAGCAATTTCATATTTTCCCGCAGTGTTTTCAAAAAACGTCGGCTGAAATTGCGTAAAATGTCGTCTGCGTCTTGTCAAGGCTTACATTAGAATAGACCCTCTTTTCAAAAGCCGTGTAAGATATTAACGTATGTATACATAGTTTTATTGTAGGAGATATAAAACATGTTGCAATATAAGCACGTGGGTTATCATAAATGGCAACATTTAACTTTCGGTTTTCACTAGGTTGATATTGTGAAAAGTTGATGGCTTTCAAACTTATATTGCCGATGAGGTTTTTTTTTAATTTTAACTTATTTATTCTACATCGATAACGAAAACAAGCTTGTATCTTATATCAATCTGGCTCGATGTCTGCCTCCTAAAAATTTAACAAGTGCTCGCGCCGTTAGTGTGGAAAAAAAAACCTCGGGCGGAAACCGCTGATCGATGGATTCGAACCTGTGACTTGTCTTACAAGAGTCCGACGTTTTACCATTGCACCATTTTCCTCCACACAACCATTTGAATATTTACAACACTGCTATCCGGTATGGTGTAATTCTGTGTATGACCCGTTTGGTGGATCGAACCCGCGAGCTCTCGGACAAAGACGGACGCTCTACCGTTATGTTTGAGTACACGTCGTACAACGTTTGGGCATATATAACTTTAGATTGTGCTCTAATTTGACATTAATATTACATGGGCTTTGTTCGGTTATAGATGGGTCATAAAACGTTAAATTTGATTCAATAACTTTAGGATGTCTTGCGAGACTTGAAACATAACACTTCCGCCTAAAAAAGATATAATCCGAGATTTTATAATAAATAATCCTTACAATATCTTCTGTCAAACCTGGCTACAGATTAGTGGCATTTGTCATGTTGTAAAGTCCTTTTTTGACAATCAAAACCTATGTTGTTGGTACTCAAAAAAGCATTACAGTAAGACGATTCGTTTGAGTACCCACAACATAGGTTTTGTTGAGTAATAAGATAGATAGTGTGAGAAATATACCGCTTTGCTCTGGTTAGTCTAGTCCTTAGTTCATATATAGCATAGCATATATGGTGTATGGTCCAAGTCGAGTGAAGACTGACCATCGGGACATTGAGACCAGGAAGATCTGCGCAGTCTGACCTTTTAGCTTTGAGGTGTTGACAATTGCTTTAAGGATACTATCCTGGCAAATTACTTTAAGGATACTATCCAGGCAAATTACTTTAAGGATACTATCCAGGCAAATTACTTTAAGGATACTATCCAGGCAAATTACTTTTAGGATACTATCCAGGCAAATAACTTTAAGGATACTATCTAGGCAAATTACTTTTAGAATACTATCCAGGCACATAACTTTAAGGATACTATCCGGGCAAATTACTTTAAGGATACTATCCAGGCAAATAACTTTAAGGATACTATCCAGGCAAATTACTTTTAGGATACTATCTAGGCAAATTACTTTTAGGATACTATCCAGGCACATAACTTTAAGGATACTATCCAGGCAAATTACTTTTAGGATACTATCCAGGCACATAACGTTAAGGATACTATCCAGGCAAATTACTTTTAGGATACTATCCAGGCACATAACTTTAAGGATACTATCCAGGCAAATTACTTTTAGGATACTATCCAGGCACATAACTTTAAGGATACTATCCGGGCAAATTACTTTAAGGATACTATCCAGGCAAATGACTTTAAAGATACTATCTAGGCAAATGACTTTAATGATACTAATTTCTAAATATCCCAAGGTCGGTTTTCGCGTGACCATGCTGCCTAAAGAAGTTGAAGTTTGGGTCTTTAACCCTTTCTAACATACACACAATCTGAAGCAGACGGCTTTGAAAGCAACTGTGTAAAAATATAGAAAAAACACATCAAATGTACTATGTAGTTACTGAACAAGATTGTAAACACAGTGGCAAAACTGAGCAATTTCTTCTTTTGCCACAATGTTGTCTGCTGTAAGGTCACCAAGAATCGTCTATATGTTGGAAGGGTCGAAACCATCATCATTGACTCTCCTTTAAACACATTCCTTTTAAAATGTGTAATAAAACCACGTTCTATTTTCTGCTGTTAGCCCCTTATCCTTCTGTGATGTTTGATATTATATGATCCCTATCAAAGACTAGTCAATAAATATATAAGGACGTGTCAAAAGTCGCTCGATGACGAAATCGGTTGCAGGCATTTAGCGGATTAAGCGGATTAAGTGGATTAAGGGATAAGTGTACAATGAATGACTGGGACAGTGACATTATCGTTTAATATAAACCAAAATGCGACTTTTTTGTGAATAATTAGGTTTGCGTAAGGAGAGTGATCCAGAATTCGTACAGATAATCTAATGGGTTTTTATTGACAATTTAACGAGTTAATTGTTTTTTGTCCTTCCAAGATGAACCGATAGAAATCATCTTTGACTTCCATTAATTGAGACCATGCCAGTACAGATAAATCGTTTATGCTATTATCTTTACAAAGCGCCTGGGGTTTCTCCTTGGGATTTCAAAAAAACCAAACACCCTTCGTGTTTAGATGATGTCCTTATTTCTAATTCACGTAGAAAGTGAAATTTATTTCATGGTAAGCATCGACGTTCATGCGATAGAGAAAGTAGAACCATATCTAAGTCAGATAAAAAAAAGAGTAGAAAATTACATACACTTCTTTTCTATACATATACACACTTTCCTACCTACATGCACTGTCTGACGCCTTTGAAGCAGACGACTTTGGAAAACATTTCTTCTTTTTCCACAAGGTTTTCAACTTTATTCAATAATTGTTCTTTCGTGTGTGTATGAAGAGTTTCGATACAAATGACTAAATATTTTCAAAGTCGTCTGCTTCAGAAATGTTGTATGTGGGAAAGGATTAAAGCTTGATGTCCATTAGGCTGATCCGGATCGATACTTTACGCAGAGTCCTCAATGTTGGTTTTTTCTCGAGGAACGTCTCTTATATAACTTTCATTTCTGTTTTAGAATAGTATGCACAACCGATTCATACTTTTGAGATTTGTCGTCAAATTGTTATGAAACAAGTTTAGTTCCAGAATAGAAAGAGACATGATAAACATGTTTTACGCTCGTGTTGTCACGTGCGCGCTTATCTTTGCACTGATTCAATTGATAGTAACTCTTTCCGAACTTGCAGACGCATTTGAACACATCTGCAGCGAGTGACTTTTGCGATCACTGTGGCAAAAAAAGAAATTGCTAATAATGACCAATTTCTCATTCTGTCACAATGTTTCAACTCTATTTAAACATAATACTTGTTCTTATACAGGGTTTTTATTCTAAATTTAAAAGATGTGTTCAAAGTCGTCTGCTGTATATTAGTTGTTTATGGTAAAGGGTGATTAATGGTCTGATTCCCTGTCGCATATATGTGAGGTGGTTTTATGTAAATTTCAATGCGAACAAAACCAAAGCAATCCGTATTGCTTTCGCGATAAGGTGACGGCCATTAATAATTTACGGCATCAGTATTGTTGCCTCCCTCCATCACCTGGTATTAATTATTGAACTCTACCAAATTGAGAAAATATGACGAAAATACGACGAAATATAAATTAACCATTTCCCACATTTTGACGATTATCATGCAGACGACTTTCGAAATAATTATGACAAAATTGAGAAACTGTATTCTTTCATTGGCAGATATAATTTACATTAAAGTTTGCGAATCAAGTTATAAAAACATATTGAACAACACCAGTCAATCATGGAAGACAATCTTCTATCTCCTAATACAAAAGTCGCTAATATAATCAATCCACTGTAAATAGTTGTCCTGCTAATCGTGGACCGAGTATCAAAAGCACGTATCTACAAAAAGTCACAATAGAAGATAAATGTGTGTGGAACTGTGAAATTACATAATAAATCTGTCATATTTCATATGTCTTTGTTATACAATTACCAGCAGTCTGTTGGGAAATAAGAAACTAATAAGAAATGACAATTTCTTCATCACCAGGAAGAACACATACCTCTTTACTCTTTCAGCGCCGTAGGCAATATTGAGGTTTTTGCAAACAATGCTGATTCAGGTGAGTCAGCTCGTAACCTGAAGCCCGGCCGGGTAGCTCAGTTGGTAGCGTATCTGACTCGTGATCTGGGGGTCACGGGTTCGATACCCGGTTGCGGCGACATTCTTTCGGGCGATGTTTTCCATTGCCTCTCACCTCTGATCTATGTGAGAAAGTAGTCAGTGGCTTCGAAAGAATGTTGTGTAAGTACTGGTGTGGGAAAGCCAGGAAAACATGGGTAGGTGCACTGACCGCCGTGATATGACCAAAGCTGTTGAAAGCGGCGTTAAACTCCAAACAAACAAACAATCGTAACCTGAAATCCGCATTGTTTGTCTTTTAGTTACCAAAATAGTCCAAAACTTTCATAAATTGAGAAATGGACACACCCGATTTTTAACATGGAAGAGTCTACTTTAAACAATTCGGCGCTGAACGGGTTAATAAATTGACACACTACATACACGATCAAGAATGCTGAAAACAAAGGTGACATTGATATTATATTTTTCTGGGAAATGGAAAAAATGATTATAATTTTCCATCTCTCCACAATGTTTTCAATTCTGTAACAATATTAGACTCACATTTTTATCAGGTTATGGTATTACGATTGAGTTTATTACCCAAATATGTCTGGGTTTTATTTATTTGGTTCATCTAGTTTTTGAAACCAAACTTTATATTTAAGTTCTACAGACTTGGTTCTATTCCACAAATAAGACATATCTAATTAATTCTTGATATTTTTTGGAATAGTGACAATATGATATCAACCTGTTGTGAACAGATTTGAAGTAACTCGTTGTTTATGTATTTATTTTGTTCAAAGCAAACACACAGGGGAATATTTCAATAAACTATGAAACTTTCTGAAATTACCCCCAACTCGGCAACGGGGGCCGCCATTTTGGATACGTATTAAAGGTCAAAATACACCAAATAATAGTAACCGCCCCTCCCCACACACACAAACAAACACCCGGGACATATTGACATACCACTAGTGGGGCATCACTTCCAGTGTTTTGCCAGAGGCTGGATTTAGATATGTTTAACATATATATGGACCCTCTTCACTATACGCATACAAATCTGAATCGCTAGACGTTGATCAAATTGACCTGCGTGTCAATTTTGTTAAGTTAAATAAGAACTACTGTATTATTACTTCGATAATCCAATCAAAAAGCCTTCACACCTAATAAGTAGGATTTAATGCTTATTATTTAACTATCCATTCATTACATCATTTTGGCTATCCTTTACAGTAATATATATAGACTTAGTGGGTGGCAAGCCCTTTATCCTGACACCACCAAGTCAGTCGTAATGCTAACCCCGCAACCCTGAGCGCCAAGGAGGCCGGCCATTACAACCATTTTTAAAGTATATAATACTAATTTGAAACCATTTTGCTAGATGTTACTTTTTTTATACTTCAGATATTTTCAATCTATGACTCGATTCGAGGACATTGTAATTATATGACATTTTATTTATTTGCCATATAAACGTATGTATTTTCCTGTTTCAATGTTATATTCTTTATAGCCAATCGTTTCAGTCCCTTTCCTCTGATGGTTTCATTACTTGAAATAAGTCTTAGAATAGCATTTCAGGCAATAGACTAATTGACACAAAGAAAATACATTTTACCCTTCCCTTACTTAATTGTATAGGTTGTCTGCTTTCTAATCACCTGGTGACACAAATTTAGCATCTGGAATTTTGAGAGTATATAGTTTTAAACCAAAATTGAAAACATTGTGGCAAAAAGGGGAAATTGCTCATATTTAGCACTTACTACTTTTGCCCACAATGTTTCCGATAAATGATCGTCTACGTTAAAAGTAGTCACATCAGAGGAAAAGGGTAAGTAAATCAAATCAATCATTAACTCTTTCACTGCCAAACGCAATTAAAGGTGTTTTGGCAACCAATGCATATTCAGGTGAGACAGCTCGTACGGTTTGCTTAACATTCACTGCAACTATAATGTGTCATACACGCTGAAGTTTTAAATCCTCTAACTAGATATATTAGCGTAACGAGCTGTCTCTTCTGAAATCTGCATTGTTTGCCACTTAGACATCAAATTTTACCAAATTTTCATATTAGATTCGTAAATGGAGTGGTCCAATTTTCAACATGGCAGTGTCGACTTGATGCAATTCGGCTGTGACAGAGTTAAACTGTTGGTCAATGTCGTGAAACATAAATCATATTAACTCTTTCAGCGCCAAAGGCAATATTGAGCATTTTGCAAACAATGCAGATTCAGGTGAGTCAGCTCGTAACGAGCTGTCTCACCTGAAATCTGCATTGTTTGGCTGTGAGTTAGAAATATATTCCAAAAATCCTATAACATGAAAATAGAGTCGTCCGAGTTTGAACATGGAAGAGTCTACTTTAAACAATTCGGCGCTGAAAGGGTTAAATTGTCTGGTTCCGGTCGTTAATGGGCAAAGATGAAACGATACATGTCGGACTGAATTTTAAAATAAGTGAACATGTTACTCAAATATTCATTAATTTCAAATACATTAACCCTTTCAGCGCCGAATTGTTTAAAGTAGACTCTTCCATGTTCAAAATCGGGCGTCTTCATTAGTCATTTAATAAAAGTTTGGACTACCTTGATAACGAAAAGGCAAACAATGCTGATTTCAGGTGAGACAGCTCGTTACGAGCTGACTCACCTCAATCAGTATTGTTTGCAAAAACGTCAATATTGCCTTTGGCGCTGAAAGAGTTAAGGTTTATTCTTTTCATTTACGTATCGCTTCTCTGACTAGATCAGCAATTCAGGATTATAGTTTTCAATGTCAATGTTAATGTAATGATGATGATGATGATGATGATGTTGATGGTGATAATGATGATGAGGCTAATAATAATAAAAATAACAATTATAATAATAAAAAAAAAGATTAGTATTATTGTAATTATAATTAGTAGTAATAGTAATAGCAAACAATTTCAACTGTTCTCACAGCCTGACCTGGATTTGCAATGTTCCCTTCATAGAAGGTGTGACACAAGGTGTAAAGCCGTACCAGCAGGTATTTTCCAACGAGTGTAATACTTATGATAATGTATGGTTTTTCACAGAGCACAGCCGAGATCAAGTTATTCAGTCGGTAGCGACGCGTTCTGTCATTCCAACGGTTATGAGTTCGAGTCCCAGCTCGGCTCACATTATTTCCGACGTTTGACAAAAGTCAATGCGGCACACCTCTTTCCTCTCCAACCAATTGGCTAACAGTCTATGTCGAAAAGAAGCCAGTTGCTTTGAAAGACTGGTGTGTTAGGAAACCAGGAAACACATTGAAACGGTATTTGAACTGGCCGCCGTAATACGACTGAAAAGAAAGTGCGAAAAACGGTGTTTAATCCCATTCTAACCATCAATGAAACGCTCGTGTATACCATATCCACCAGGATTTACAAACAGAAGCCTCCTAAAAACGTATTTCTTTGATGCAGACGGCTTCTTACAATTCCACATCAGCGAAAGGGTTAACCCTTTCCCTCATACGGCAATTCTGCAGCAGTCGACTTTGAACGTATTTTGTCAAAAAATAGAAAATCTCCATAATTGAATGGGTAACCTATGACAAAAAGTGGAAAACATTGTGGCAAAAAGGAGAAATTGCACGTCTTGTGCAATTTCTTCTTTTACCACTATGTTTTCAAAACGCCGTCTGCTGCAGAGGCGTCCGAAAGCGTCTATATGAGGGAAAGGGTTAAAACGTGTGTTTCGTTTAAAATTGCGGGAATCTAAAATGGTGTGCATTCACACTACGTTCGCCGCATGGCGGTGCACAATTTCGTGGAGATCGCACCATTTACTATCAACTTAAAGTGGTTAAATTGTCACTTGCAAAGATGCACCGTCGCATTTAACGCTCTTACCCCTTTCCATGATATGAACTTGTGATTTTGTTTTGCCTCAGAACATACCGAAGAAAAAAAGACATTGACAAGTTTGACAAAAATAAAATCAACATGTTTTATCATAAAGTAGACCATATCGTGTGATAAAGGGAGAAATAACTCATGACGTGCAAATTCTCCTTTCATTGCAATGGGTTTAAAAGTCATCTGCTGCAGAGGTTTCAGATACCGTTTGTATAAGATGGAAGAGTTTTCTGATACAGACGAATGCCTGCTTCCGCAGCAGACTACATGATGATCACAGAAGAAATCACTCACAAAGACCATACTTTCTATATTTTTAACACTATTTTTAACTCTGAATTAGATTTAAGTCTCTTATGTTTAGCTCAACTAAGCACAAAGAGCGAGGTGAGCTTTTGTGATCACTCACCAACTGGCGTCCGTCGTCGCCGTCGTCGTCTGCACGTGCGTCTGTTAACAATTTCCTACAAATGACTTATCCTACCAAACCAATGGACTGATTTCAAAATAATTTCCCAGGAATGTTTCTTACGTAGTCCTCTTTTAAAAGTGTTCAAATAATTTAATTCCAAGTATAACTTTGGTTGCTGCGGCATCATACAAGGGGGAATTTGCCAAAACTTTAAAAATCCTCTTGTCCAAAAGTATTGGCCCGATTTGAAAATTATTTTGAACAAATGTTCCTTGGAGCACCCTCTACCAAGAATGTTCAAAATGCAAAACATGGCCGTCAGGGGGCGGAGCCTGTTTTCCTTATTGTGCGTTGTTCTTCTTGTCCAAAACTACCAGCCCGATTTAAAGAAAATTTGGCACAAATGTTCCTTAGCTGACCCTTTATCTAGATTGTTGAACTTATTCCGATCTGATTAAAAACTTCTTGTAATAAATCACTGGCCCGATTTGAAAATAATTTGGCACAAACGTTTCTTGTGTGACCCTCTGCCAAGGTTGTTCAATTTATTCTGATCCGTTGAAAAACATGGCCACCAGGGGGGTTGTTTGTTTTCCTTATTTGTATAAAGTAAACACTTTGCAAACTATTGAAGTTCTATTAAATCAGATGAGTGAGTGATATAGGGCCATCATGGCCCTCTTGTGAAAATGATTTTCTTCTTAGCTTTATCCCATTTTGGAAGAGAATTAAACACGTCAAATATGTATACTATTAAAATTAACTCTTTCAGCGCCATAGGCAATATTAAGGTTTTTGCAAACAATACTGATTCAGGCGAGACACCTGAAATCAGCATTGTTTGCCTTTTAATTATCAAAATAGTCCAAACTTGTATTACATTATAAATGGAGACGCCCGATGTTGAACCTGGAGAACCTGGAAGAGTCTACTTTAAACAATTCGGCTCGGCGCTGAAAGAGTTAAGGGCTGCATAATGACTGTATCTTACGTTCAGACATTTTTGGCTTAAAAAAGACCAGTGATTTGGAGAAATTGACTCTGTTAAACGTAGTTAATGTCCTATACCCTTTCCTACTTTACAGACGTATATGCATTTTTACAGCATTCTCAGTTCTTGAACAAACCGTTCCAAACCGTTGACTACCTAAATGGTACACTGGCTGCAAAGCTGTTATGTTCGCCTTAGCAAACCAGCTCGTCATCTGAAATTCGGCAAACCTCAGAAACGTGATACGAGTCAAGATATATTCCGAAAAAAGCCGCCGAGTGGGAGGGTTTTGTGCGTCGGAATCTCAGAAGGTTTATAAATTAAGATTTGAAGACGATTAAGTTGCTGAGTACTCTAGTTAACCCCATGAATCATTTTGTTAATCAAATTATGGCAATCGATAAACCCTTTCCCACCTGCAGACGCATTTTGACAGGTTTTTGTTTTTGCATCAGGTAATTTTTAGATATCGTTGTGACAAAGGAAAGAGAATTTATCTTCTCTTTTTGTCCCAATGTTTTCAAATCTATTTAATTATCTTACTTTCATTTATAGAGATATTCTTGTCTGGAAAGTTTTCAAAGTTGTCTGCTGCAGAATTGTCGAACGTGGGCAAGGGATAAAAACACATAAAAACACATAATACATAACGTAATGTGATTAATTTATACTCCACCAAGCGTTTACCCAAGTGTTAATCGAGATATAATATAATCTCTGTCATGAGAAAATAACAACATCGAATGTTTTTTATTTAATGTAATCTGTCATAACTAATGAACACAATTAATATAACTAATGCTAACGCTTTGCGTCTTCAACTACAATGCAGCAGGGGGGAGATATCTGATTACACAGCGCGAGGGCGCAGTCGGATCTTGATCAATTCGCTGGTTGCATAGTCGCACTTTACAGAGCTCTAGATAAAGGTGCGTTTTGCATGTTATAAAATCATTATTTGAGCTTATAACCCTATGTTGTGGGTACTGAAAAGAATCGTCTCACTGAGACGATTCTTTTCAGTACCCACAATATAGGATTTGGTTTGATAATAAGAGAGATATCTCGGGGAAAAGAGCTGTATACTTCCTCTTTATCTGGACCTCCGGTTCCGAAGGTTAGTTTTTCGCGTGATTAGGCTCGTTAACTGTTATCTAACAATGAATGGGACGATTTCAAGTCCACTGTGCTGTTTATAATAGGCTTCTGATATGTGATAGCCTTGCTTGCAATTCGCACTAATCATTTAAATCTAATTGGACCGAGTCCCGACAAAGTTGGGGAGTCGAAACTTAGTAAACCTTTACCACCGTGATACAGCAAATCCGCAGCAGTTGACTTTGAAAACAATTTAAAACATGTCACAAATATTGAAAACCGCTGAAAACGCTCTTTACTGATAACCGTAGAAAACACTGTGAGTAAAAGGTCTTCAGCTGCAGAGGTGTCAGAAATCGTCTATATCTGGGCAAGGTTTAAACGTTTCCTTCATACAGATGTTTTATGTTTAGCTTCTGTAACAGGCATTTATAGACTTGGACGCAGGCTGATCTGAAACTTCATTGATCACTAAGTCTCGAGTGTCAATGTTCGCCTGGTATGGTCCCAGGAAACCTTGTGTGGGCTAACTCGTTAGGTTTAATATAGGTTCTTAGCGTCTTGTTATCTTAGAAGCGTCATAACTTCAGATTAGCGACTGCATTTTGTCGTTTGTGAACTGGATATTATAGAATGGAGGGACGTTAGACGAACAAATTAGGTTTTAATAGCTTAAATTTCAATAAAAAATACACTTAGCTTTTTTTACAACCCTTTACATGTATTTTTGCATTTCTAGCTAAAAGTATTTCATAATTTAGCGAAATGAGACCATAAGTTGGACGTTTGTTAATATATTTGATTGATTGATTGATTATTCAACAATTTTCATTCATGTCACGGCGACAAACTCACCTAACCACATGTTTCCTGTGTCTATCACACCGGTACTCCACATATTTCAAAGCTATTTGCTGCCTTTTATAGTGGAAGACAAATGACACTTGTCGCATTGACTTGTGTCTAACGTCTAAAAGACTTTTGGCTGAGCTTAGGTTCAAACTCACATTCCCCAGATTGACGGCCCGTGTCGCTACCGACTGAGCTACCGAAACTCGACCAAGATATTTGGTAAATGGTATAAACGTATCGAGGGCTTGGCGTGAAACGGTTGTAACTAAAAACCTCTTTGGAAACCCTGGTTTAGGGGCAATTTTGACCCATTTGTAAACAATGCAAATTTAGGTGCCATTGCTCAGAACGAGCAATGGCACCTAAATTTCCATTGTTTACCAAGAAAAATGATTTAACCCTTTTAAAGATTTTATGGCGAGGTGATTAACCTTGGTAACAAAATACCAATTTTAGTTACAACCGTTTCACGCCAAGCCCTCGGTATGGGTTATGGCGAGCAGTTAACACTTTCCCACATACAGCCGCCTTTTAACTCTTTCATCGCCAAATTGTTTAAAGTAGGCTCTTCCATATTCAAAATCGGGCATCTCCATTTCTCTTGTAATAACACTTTTGGATTTGTTTTATAACTAAAAGGCAAACAATGCTGATTTCAGGTGAGACAGCTCGTTACGAGCTGACTCTGTATTGTTTGCAACATCCTCAATATTGCCTTTGGCGCTGAAAGTGTTAAAGCTTCTACAACAGATGATGTTTGTAGAAAAAAAAAGTGTCAAAAAAAGAAATTGCTTTTAAAAAGCTCTTTCTCCTTTCTGATATATATATTATCATGAATAATTAAATTTAATTGCGCGCTAAATGACCTTAGCTGTCGATGCGCCATAAAACAATATACATTCATTCATTCTGATATATACAACAAATCTTCAAATCTATTCAATACCAAAACAGTCTGATTTGGGGAATTTTCAATAAGAAAACTTACATTTTTTTTTTTTCAAAGTCGTCTGCAGAGATTTGTTGATTGCGTATCAAATAGACGGGGGATATGTTTAACCCTTTCAAATTTCCAGACGCACTTTGACGCATCTGCAGCAGACGACGTTTGGAAATAATGTAACAAAAGAAGTAACTTCTAATAAACAGCAATTCCTTCTTTTGCCACACTGCTTTCAACAGTAGTCAATGATTATACTTTTAAATTACAGAGACGTTTGATAGTTTACCTTATTGTCTATAAAAAGACGTCTGTTGAAGATTGTTGTTGTATGTGGGAAGAGGTTTAGGATGCTGGGTAATCTTATCGAGACGAATTTAACAATGAATTTTGAATTTCGCAGACAGATATTTATCTATGCCTGTCACAAATACCATAACCCGTACTATCACGAACGAAACATATCAGAATCATAGGATTCAACATTTTTCCACATATGAGCCGATCCATAAAGAAAAACAACATTGTGCGTAAAGTATCGTCCCGAATTAGTCTAAGCATGCCACGCAGGATAACCCGGACAGACACTGTTCGCGTCCTGTGGATTTTCGGTTTTAGGAATTATTCCTCTATACCTCTATCCCCTTGAGACGAAATGTGTCGGTCCGGATTAGCATGCGCGATCTGCGCAGGTTAATCTTGATCAATACGTAACGCATAGGCCATACTGTTGGTTTTCTCGCGGAATTGCTAATATACAGAAATACAAAAATGTAAACATTCACTACAAATTAAAGTGTAATCGTTGAATACAGTTGAAAACATAGTGGTTAAATGAGCAATTTCCCCTTTTGTCAAATTGTTTTTAAAAATTCGTCTGCTGTAGAATCGTCTGAGTGCGTCTAGGAAAGGGTTACAAACACATATAAATGTTCAAACTTACCTCATTATTAAAATACATGTATATAGTGTATATTTCGAGGGTACATTTCAATTTGTATGTATTTTGTATTTTGTAATATGTATGTATTGTGGGCCGGAGGCCTAATTACCGAAATAAACAATTGTATTGTATTGTATTGTATAAATAAATAAATATATATATATACATAAAACATTCTGAACATTTCAGATTATAATATTGATATAGTCTTGAAAAATTGTGGGAAAAGAAGGAAATGATCAATTCGCGTAAGTGTTTTATCCATTTCCGATGGCAGAAAAGCAGGACTGCGTATTGTGTGCACTTTCTACTTTTTCCATAGTGTTGTTAAGACTCATTTTCTTGCAGAAAGGTCATCAGTATTATTAAGTTATACATAGCATAGCCATAGACATATTGATATCGTTTTGAGCAATTTCTTTTTTGTCACTATATTTTCAAAAAGCCGTCTGCTGCAGAGGCGTCAGAAAGCGTCTATATGTGGGAAAGGGTTAAGTATTTATTCTAGATAGTATATAAGAAGTTCTTTCTAATGAAATAAATGACACATTGTTTTTCTCCTATTCAATTATTAAACCGACTTAGATAAATAAATACAGACGGGACAAATATGACTACGCTAATATTGCGATATAATAGGCGGCATTCAACTCATTTACAAATCTAATTCAACGAAGTGTATCGAGTTATTCCGAATAAAAAATCGGGATCGTCAGTCACTCATTATTTGTTAGAGAGTGCATGCAAAACAAGAATTATGATCCGCGAGATTCTCGCCATACCCGCGATAGTATTCGAGATTTCACGATGTAGCTTATCTTAATATCAATATGCCTCTATCATAACTTATCAAAAATCAATGGTTACGGGACAAGTCGCAGGGATCGTGTTGACATTGTCAAGGTCGCGCGGATTAATGTACTTACTTCTCCAAGTAACAAACTTAATTACGGAGAAAAGGCAGACAGCAGTCGGCACTTCGGGATGGACCAGACGACATTTATGGAAATATTTCTAGTCTATTAATGCTTACTAATTTTGATTAAATTACTGGAAAGACAATCATCAACACGACGTGCCTTGGATACATCATGTTCGAATGTCATTATTCACCCTCATCCTGCTGTAAGCGCCATTAACCCTTGTCCCACACACAAACGCGTTCAGACGTAACTGAAGCAGACGACGTTTGAAAACATTATGACATTGCACATAATGAGCATTTTCTTCTTGTGGCACAATGTTTATAACTCTGTTATAAATATACTTTCAATTATAGAGAATTACCATATTTTTGCTTAGATATTTTCAATTGTCGTCTGTTACAGATATCATGTATGTAGGACATGGTTAAACAACGAAATTGGGTCCTGAAATCCAAGACTTTGATAAGCAATGTTTCGAAAATGCACCATAAACTCAGTTGTCACGTGCACTTTGATCATGGTCTACAGTGTTCTCTATGTTTGTATTAGTATCCAGCAAAAACTAGTTCAAAGATATGGGAACATTTGTTATAAATCAGAAATGATGATACCGATTCCAGGGATATAAGTGGTATAAGGGTTAAACTCGATATCACGCAAACGAGCTTTCTAACAGGGACAAATGAACGGTGCTCCGGTGGAACAACTTGAGCGTAATTATTAAACCTGCTCGTGCACCCATGCTAAAGGATGCAAATGGCTACACGCTGATGTCAGGATAGATTGATCAGAAGAACTTGTAACTTACCCAGGAAACGCCGTGAGATAACTGAAACAAAAAACCACTGAAGACGGTAAGGCCGGATTGTCGGCAATTTGACCTTGAAAATCGACAAACCAAGGTCAAGGTCAAAGTAACCATATAAATCAATACAACTTGTTACTGGTTACCTTTAGGCAAAGTTTCAAGTTTGTAACCCTTTCCAGTGCTGATATTTTGCCTAAATCTGAAACTTTAACCAAAATGTTGACGGACAGACAGACGGACAGACGGACATCGCCAATCTATATACCGGAATTGCTAGAGCAATCCGGCCAAAAATGTTGAAAGCGGTGTAAAATATCATACAGACACACATAACAGACAAACTGGAGATCGATTTTCAAGAGATATGGTCCGAATGATACAAGTTGATGAAAGACAGAGCACTTTTAACACATTTTCACCCTTGATGTGCAACAATTGTCTTTTTTACATAAACCAAATTCCGAGGGGAATGAACGGTCTACGGGAAACGTAAATTCATAATAACCTAATTCCGTTCCTAAATGGTTAAATGATCTTGTTTAGTTGTTCGAGGTATAACAGTCATACGGCAGTAAACTTTGTCTTTAATCCTTTTTACCTCCTTTCTCACATATTACAGAAGTTTGCAGCTGACGACTTTGATGCATTTGCACAAATATAGAAAATCCCTATAAAAGAAACTAAAATTATTAAAAATGTCTACTAAAAATATGGAAAATGTCTATAATTGTAGGTAAAATTACTGAAAGAAATTGAAAACATTGTGGCAAAAGGAGAAATTGCTCGTTTTGAGCAATTTCTGCTTTTGTTACTATGTTTTCAAAAAGCCAAAAGAGTTGAGCAATTTCTCCTTTTGTCATATTGTCATCAAAGGGGTGCAGGGGTGTCATAATGCATATGTATGTGGGAAAGGGTAAACACTCTAAACAGCATAGACAGAAAATAGTTAGAAACTCATTTCAATGTTGAGCGATTAGGGAACCCTAATGCATCTACATACAACGAAGGCACATATTCATTGTAATAATAACAGATTGTGCAAACTGTTCACCAGATCAATTCGAATTGTATTCAAATTGTATTGCATAATCGGGCGATATCGGCCCTTACACAAATTAAATAAATTCATACATTTTTCAAAATGATTAAAACGTTTTGCCTTCCGAGTCAAGTATCGCGAGTTCTTTCTTAACTCTTTTTTAACTTACAGGCGCATGTTGACGCATCTGCAACAGACGACTATTGCAAACATTGTGACAAAAGGGGAAAAATAGTGCTCGTAATGAATTTCTCCTGTTTGACATAGTGTTTTCAACCTTATTTAATGATAACAGTTACATTAATCCTTTCCCACATACAATAAATCTGTAGCAGATGACTTTGAAACTATCAAATCCAAGATATAGCAAATATATTATGATCATTGAATTGAGTTGAAATCATTGTGACAAATGGAGAATTATGATCAATTTCTCCATTTGCCACTATGATTTCAAAATCACCCTGCTTCAGAGGCGTCAGAAAGCGTCTACAATTTGAAGAAGGGAAAGTGTTGTGTAATCGATTTAACCGGATGATTTAACCCTTTACCTGATATTGACGCCTTTTGACCCCTGCAGCAGACGGCTTTTTGAAAACATAGTGACAAAAGAAGAAATTGCTCAAAACGAGCAATTTCTCCTTTTGCCACAATGTTTTCCACTTTTAGTCATAGGTTATCCATTCAATTATAGAGATTTTCTATTTTTAGACAAAATATGTTCAAAGTCGTCTGCTGCAGAATTGTCGTACGCGGGAAACGGTTAAAAGTTTTCTGCACCTGATCGTTATTTTACCACGCAGTATTATTAATATGTTTAGTCCGAGATAATAACGAAATCTGATTTTACAAAGATGATTTATGAAAAGTGAATTCCCCATAGCAATGTCTTAATAATTGATACTTTACCAATTTAAGCACGTGATAAAAGCCTGAATAATAAAAATGCCTTGAAGGATTGTCTAACAAAGTATGGAAGATAATCCTGGAAGCCCAAGAACCATATTAAATAAACACGGACTGACAATTCAAGTATGCAATTTGACTTAAATTGCCTGTAATTTAAAAAACCTCCGACGGTCGTATACCGTGTGAGTTTTTCGTATGCGGTTGTCGATTGACGGGTCATTACCAAACAATATCTCTCTCTCTCTCTCTCCCTCTCTCTCTTATGACTCTTCCAAACCCTATCTTGTATATTCTCATAATAATTGTCTCACTGACACGATTCTTTTTAGTACCCATAACATGCGGTATGAGTATCTAATAACACTTTTCGAATGTGAAATATGTGCGCACGGCGGGTCTCGCCTGACTCTACACTTTTTGCGCAGGCTTCGAAAAATTGGTTCAAGCAGTAAGACTTGGCGCACATACTTTTAGGTGGTTTTCGTAGAGCAAGGCTGAACTAATTCTACATATTTATAAGTGACAATTTAACAAAACATATGAAAACTACAATGCAAACATGTATGTGGGCTGATCTTTGTCTACACTATTTTCAAATGATAAAAGCCCTGGTTGTATGGCGGCATACTGGTTTAGTACAAAAAGGTTACAAGAGTTAGGGGTCATACAATAAAGAAATTAAATCGAATAAAGCCAGAATTAAAATTCTTCGTGTGGATAAATAGGTCACGTGTCTTTGTCTTTGTCAATACTAATTAAGACACTAAAAAGTAATTATGTACTCCGCGGTCAATTCCTGGCATGGAAGTTTTAATCGACCGCTCCCTTAATACAGCCATAGCTTAGTCGGTAACGGTAGAGTATAGACCAAAATCAGCCTAATCATGCCGCGCAGACGCTTCCTGTTGATTTATTATGTTGTAGGAATCATAACTCTATACCTATTTACACTGCGCGGTCTGCGCAGACAGATCTGGATGTATACTTTACGTAGAATCCATAATGTTGTTTTTCTCGTGGAACGGTTTATTTATATCCCGATTAAATAAGCTATAGTATTAGTGCGAGAAAGTCAGGAAACATACGTTAGGTGAATTAACTAACATATCGTTCAAAACGACATATGAATCCGCCTTGGCCGACTGGTTAATGTCGGGGTTGTCGAGGCGGTAATAGTGGAGTGCCCGTGGGCAAGGCACATGTCCTTGCCTAGTACTTGTTTGTTTACCCGGGAATCATAACAAAACGAACTGGTCGGAATATAACTGAAATTATGTTGAAAATGGCGTACAACACCGATTAAAAAAATCGAAATGACGTTAAATAAAATCAATTTTTCACAATATTCATACTGTTCATTTACACAAACATGCAATGCAACTGTAATAGCCTGCCAGAGATGTGGGTATGAAACCCGGATCGGTTAGCATTTTTCCTACGGTTGATTTTTTTTTAATAATAATGCATTGTGTGTAGCGCCCACCACTAAACTATTATACCAGTACATGTAATTGTTTCCGCGTGGTAAGATGGCAAGCTGCTTTATTATAATGAAGAGCATTTTCTCCATTTATGCCAATGTTTTTTTTTTATCTTTATTCATTCATTACGCTTTCATTTCGACACTCTTATCAAGTCTTCTGCTGCTGATTTGGTGTATGTGGGAAAAGGGTGAAACGGGCGATATCCAAGTTATTTTGAAGAAACGAGAAAACCAATTGATACACTCAATGTAATTTATATGCACTTTGCTGGAGGATAGTCGGAGAAGATTTAATGGCCCTCTGGTAGCTATGTTTGGAAAAAGGCAAAATGACTTTCAATTTCTATCAGTAACTATTTCCTACGGCAAACATGCTTAACCCTCTCCCTTCCCCCAATCATATGGACGACTTCTCGGGCATCTCTGCAGCACAGACGAGTTTTGAAAACATTCTGGCAAAATGAGAAATTGCTTATAATAAGCAATTTCTCATTTTGCCACAATGTTTTCAACTCGTTTCAATAATGATTTTTTATTTTTTGTTGCCTCTATATTTCAAAAGTCGTCTGCTGCATGCAGCATATTTCATTTGTATGGTTTAACTCGAAAAAATGTCCTTGTGTGTCATAATATCATACATCCTTGAACAGATATATATATATATATATATATATTCACAAATAGTATACGTTACGCAGTGTAAGCGAAATGCAAAGAAATGCAAATGAAGCTAATTTTCAAATTGAAAATTCCTTTGTAATGTTGGCGTTTTTCGGTCTAGCTTTAAAATCTATAAAACATGACTAAATATGAGAACTGTAGAGAACCCTGATACTTGTGCATTTACAATGTACAACCTTGTGCTTCATGTCTTTCTTGTATCAGTACTCCAATACAACATTATTTTCAGGCAACTTGTTACCGTCGCTTAGCCACTGGGTAGAACCTACGTCGTCGTCGGTATACATTATGTTGACCTAGCCAGGATTCAACTTAGACGCAACTGCTGCAAGATTAAAGCCACGACAGCACTTGTATTCAAGATTAAAACAATGTCATATATATTTTGACGCACCTAAAGCAGACGACATTTGAAGCATCGAGGCAAAAGAAAATATGCTCATATTCAATAATTAAGCTTTTATTTACATAATTACAATAATTTGTTTACCTTGATGTTATATTCGAAATCGTCTCCTGCGGATGGATTTGTTGTATGTTGGAATGGGAATTAAAACAATGCGTTAGACACCCCCTTTTTTATAGGGACCTGGCCCTCCAATATCAAATCACGATGGGCCGTGTCGTGCACTATAAAATGGATTTCATGGTCGCACTAAACACGCAATGACGGCGGTTACTTAATCAAGGTTGACGTTTAATACAGGTCTCCCGGGACCAATGATTTCCCCTGTCAAGAAATTAATACGGGAATTGATTAGCACGCCGCATTATTTTCATTGCATTCATTGCATTCCTCTATATGCTGCATTCTCATGATGTAGCGAACATAGGGCGCAGCATCAAATGTTTCGTAACATGCGTAAGGTTGTTTAAAAGTACCAATACACAACATATATATCGTTGCAATCACAATGATTCCTTTGCCTGGGAGACCGTTTCTGTTAATTGCATGTTCACCTTCAGCGCCGAATTGTTTAAAGTAGACTCTTCCATGTTCAAACTCGGACGACTCTATTTTCATGGTATAGGATTTTTGGAATATTTTTATAACTCACAGCCAAACAATGCAGGTTTCAGGTGAGACAGCTCGTTACGAGCTGACTCACATGAATCTGCATTGTTTGCAAAAAGCTCAATATTGCCTTTGGCGCCGAAAGATTTAAGGAGGGCAGCCATTATTTTTAGAAGAAAAAAATCGAGCTTTTGTGATACCCTTGGTGTCGTCGTTGTCGTCGTCGTTGTCGTCGTCGTTGTCGTCGTCGTCGTCGTCGTCGTCGTCGTCGTCGTTGTCGTCGTCGTTGTCGTCGTTGTCGTCGTCGTTGTCGTCGTCGTCGTCGTTGTCGTCGTCTGCGTCGTCTGCGTCGTCACAAAACTTTTACCTTACCTCATAAGTCAAAAACCGTTCAACATTTTCAAATAACTTGGTACACATGTTCCTAGAAACAACACGCATGCCGGTACCAAGTCACATAAGCCTGGCTATGATATATTATTCAGAAATGCCCCTTGTTCTACTAAGACAGACGGGCGCTTGCGTTCGCTCCCCAGCTCTCTTTGTCAAAGACTTTGGTATGACCTGACCGAGGAACAAACCCGCGACCTCCCATGAGGCGGGCGCTCTGCAACTAAACAACCTAGGCCGTCAGAATAACGATATATACGTATTAAATAACCCAGAGGAGCAGCGATCTAGTAATTCACTTAAAACCAAATTTTCGAAATAAAACAGCCAAAAGTTGATTTGAGCCCGTCGATGAAAAAAGTGGTTTTAATTGTAAACAGTGTATAACCAGATCAGTCCGATACAAATGTGTTCACATGGTACTTGTTAATACCATCTATCAACACGTAGATTCCGATTAAACAGAGCATATGCACAGGCTGATCTGAACCTAAACCTAATCAGAAAGAAATACAAACTTGTACCTTTTTCCCACGGAGGTACTGTAATCGACGGGCTTGCTACACGCGTTCCTACCTTGTATGTGTGTGCTCTTGTGTAACGCACGGTTGTAAAACTTGTAATACATCATAATGCAAGTTTGAAACACTTTACTCACACTTGTTTCCCAGAAACACAACCAGACGACGACGCTCACTGAAGAAGCCGAGCCCCGGTAGCTCAGTCGGTAGCGACGCTGGCTGTCAATTCAGGGGCTGTGCGTTCGAATCCCGGCTCGGCTAACTTTCTTTTCGACGATTGACAAAATTCAATGCGACATGCGTCATTCGTCTTCCACCAATGGGCTAAAGTCTATGTGGAAAAGCAGCCAGTTGCTTGGGAAGATAATTGTGTGGAGTACTGGTGTGAGAAAACCAGGAAATGCATGAGTAGGTGAACTGGCCGCCGTTATATAACTGAGAAATTGTTAAAAACAGCGTTAAACCCCAATCTATCAATCATTGTAACGCACGATTGTAAACTTGTAATACATCATAATGCAAGTTTGAAACACTTTACTCACACTTGTTCTAAGAAACACAACCAGACGACACTCACTGAAGAAAGTCGACTTTTTAACCCTTTCCCTCATGTAGACGCTTTTTGACGCCTCTGCAGCAGACGAATTTTTGAAAACATAGTGACAAAAGAAAAAATTGCTCAAATCGAGCAATTTACTCACTTTGCCACAATGTTTTCCACTTTTAGTCATAGGTTATCCATTTAATTATAGAGATTTTCTATTTTTTGACAACATATGTTCAAAGTCGTCTGCTGCAGAATTGTGGAGAGAAATTCAGGCTACCATAAAAAATAAACCGCATAGACCAGAGGAGTTTCGTATCAAACTGCGCGTTCACTGTTCACAACAGACTTATTGAAAACTCAATGAACTAACTACTGAATACAGAATCATCCGGTGATATTGAAACATGAAGATCTACATGTTAGCAAAGGAAGTCAGGTTAAGTTCCATACAACGACGCTCTTGTAGACTATAACTAGTACTATACAGGCAGGTTGATTTTTAGCTCGACTATTCGAAGAATATGAGAGCTATACTACTCACCCTGGCGTCGGCGTCGGCGTCGGCGTCGTCGTCGGCGTCGGCGTCCACGTCACACTTTGGTTAAGGTTTTGCATGCAAGTTCTAAAATACTACATGTATTGCATTGAAACTTTCTACAACCCTACCAAACTATCACACCAATGTAGATTATCAAGTTAGATAACTCTGTCCTGCATTTTATGCAAGTTATGGCCCTTTTTTACTTAGAATTCTGGTTAAAGTTTTGCGTGCAACTAAATTAAGAGTCCATATCTCAGTATTTACTTGATGCATTGCATTGAAACTTTATACAACCATACCTAAGCATCACACCTATGTAGATTATCAAGTTAGATAACTCTATCCTGCATTTTATGCAAGTTATGGCCCTTTTTTTACTTAGAAATTTTGGTTAAAGTTTTGCGTGCAACTAAAGTAAGAGTCCATATCTCAGTATTTACTTGATGCATTGCATTGAAACTGTCTACAACCCTACCCAACTATCCCACCTATGTAGATTATCAAGTAAGATAACTCTATCCTGCACTTTATGCAAGTTATGGCCCTTTTTTTACTTAGAAATTCTGGTTAAAGTTTTGCGTGCAACTAAATTAAGAGTCCATATCTCAGTATTTACTTGATGCATTGCATTGAAACTTTTTACAACTCTACCCAACTATCACACCTATGTAGATTATTAAGTAAGATAACTCTATCCTGCACTTTATGCAAGTTATGGCCCTTTATTTACTTAGAAATTCTGGTTAAAGTTTTGCGTGCAACTAAATTAAGAGTCCATATTTCAGTATATACTTGATGCATTGCATTGAACCTTTATACAACCCTACCCAACTATCACACCTATGTAGATTATCAAGTTAGATAACTCTATCCTGCATTTTATGCAAGTTATAGCCCTTTTTTTACTTAGAAATTCTGGTTAAAGTTTTGCGTGCAACTAAATTAAGAGTCCATATCTCAGTATTTACTTGATGCATTGCATTGAAACTTTCTACAACCCTACCCAACTATTACACCTGTGTATATTATCAAGTACGATAACTCTATTCTGCATTTTATGCAAGTTATGGTCCTTTTTTTTCTTAGAAATTCTGGTTAAAGTTTTGCGTGCAACTAAATTAAGAGTCCATGTCTCAGTAAATACTTGATGCATTGCATTGAAACTTTCTACAACCCTACCCAACTATCACACTTGTGTAGATTATCAAGTATGATAACTCTATCCTGCATTTTATGCAAGTTATGGCCTTTTTGGACTTGGAAATTCTGGTTAAAGCTTTGCATGCAACTACATAAAGAGACCATCTCTTAGTAAACTACTTGATGCATTGCATTGAAACTTTATACAGCCCTTACCAACCATCACATCTATGTAAACAATCAAGTATGATTACTCTATCCAGCATTTTATGCAAGTTATGGACCTTTTTGGACTTAGAAATTCTGGTTAAAGTTTTGCAACTACATTTAGAGTGTAATCTCAGTTACAACTTGAAAAATTGCATTGAAACTTTATACAACCTTTCCCAATTGCACAACTATAAACACAACCAATTAAGATTACTCTATCCTGTATATGGTGCAAATTGTTGCCGTTTTTTTACTTAGAAATTATGGTTAAAGGTTTGCGTTAAACTACATTAAGAGTCAATATCTTATTCTAACATGACGTTGTTTTCCTTGCCTATAGAGAGCGAAGAAAATAACCGTTGATTATTCGTCAATAACCAATGGAAATGCACTACTTTTCACATTGGCTATTCCAGTTATCCCCCCGCGTATAAGCCTGTCATTCAGCGTCACGTGATGTAAATAAACATACATGTGTATACTACGTCGTCTGCAATGGCTGACTCGATATTTTATTTATTTTATTTTTATTTATTTTACATCGATTGCGAAACAAGCTTTTAGCTTGGATTAATCATGCTCGATGTCTGCTTCCTGGAGACTTAACCAGTACTCGTGCCGTTTTGTGTGGAAAATCTCAAAGACAGGACCCGCTCATCACGGGACGCGAACCAGGGACCTTTGATACGAGAGGCCGACGCTCTACCTCTGCACCACTGTAACGTTATGACGTCAAACCGCTCATGTGACGTCACTTTCAGAGTCACGCCCACAGAAAAAAATTAAGTTAAGAACCCCTATTAAAAGCTTTCTCCAAGAATACAAACTAAATGTATGAGAAATCTAAACACACCGTTGTTTGCACTGGATCTCGGACAAGTTTTAGGTTGAATTTCAGGTTTCTAGCTGATTCCGTTATTTGCTGGTGCGAGATCTACAGAAATATGTTGTGAAAATGTCGATTTTTCAGGTTTTAACCTCAAAAATCTCTGAAACTAGATTTTTCCCAGATATAACGAACACGCCCAGACCTAGATCACATTGAGTTCTATAAGTGTGGGGAATTTCAGCAAAATTTCTTTGTCCTCAAATCGCTGAATTTTCGGACACATTGTGACACAATAGCCCTGTAGACATTCGTTCCGTAGAACAGAATAGAATAATTCTGCTCCACTACACTTATTCTATATATATTGTTAACTTGTGTAGTACAATGAAAACTAAATAATTAATTAAATAAAATTACATTGTCTTGTTGCTGAGTCTACCCCTTTTTGTCGGTTTTTTTCTGCAGTTATGCGTATAATGCAGTGGGTAGTCACAATTGATGGAACAGCAAACTGGTGGGTAAACTGGTTTGCTAAATAGTGCATTTATTTCCCTTTGTTAAGTTTATTGGCGAATAACCAATGGTTTGTCGTTCTGATGCGTTGTAATTAACCACTCAGGCCGTAGGCCTTCGTGGTTAATTCATGCGCATCAGAACTCCAAACCATTGGTTATTCGCCAATAACCCACGGTTGTTGATAGTTTATTTCTTAAGTAACTACTTGATGCATTCCATTGAAAGGTTATACAACCCTTTCTAACCATCACACCTATGAAAATAATCATGTTAAATAACACTATCCAGCATATAATGCAAATTATCACCCACTAAGAAATTGTGGTTAATGTTTTGCATGCAACTACATTAGAGTCCATTATCTCAGTAACTTAAATAAGTGGTGGAATAGTCGAGCGCGCTGTCCTCCGACAGCTCTTGTTACACAGCGTGTTCTGTATGAATATTTAATTGTTTTTCTTCTTCACGCTGAATTTGGAGTGATACACTTCGTTACCCAAGGAGAGTAGGCTGTTTGTTCATCTAATCTGTCCATGCGTTAAACTACAACAGTGTTAATATGGGCGAAACTTTGTCAATAGTAACCCTTTTCCCAGGTAGGGAGATTTAAAAAACAAACTGTGTTGAAGCAGAGTGTTTATATGTCTCTGGTTGAAGACAGTCTTTTTAAAAACATCGTTGATAAATGATAAATTGTTAAATTAAAAAATGAATCTACTTTTAAAACTACATTTTCGACTCTGTATCAAAAAAAATATACTACCGTTTTGAAATAGTTTTGTTTTGCTGTTTTTCTACGATGTATGAATTTAAAGTATATGACGTCTTTTTAAAAAAATATTGAAGGGAAATGAGAAATTCAAATTCATCATATTCATCAATGTCTCCCTTAACCCGCAATGTTTTCAACTCGTTATCACAATTATAACCTAGCCGTTCCGCGTGAAATCCAACATTATGGCCTCTGCGTAATGTATCGACCCAGATCAGCCTGCGCAGTCCGCGCAGACTGATCCGGGCCGACACATTCCGTCTCAGGGGAATAGAAGTATAGAGTAATGATTTCTGAAACAGACAATCCACAGGAGGCGAAAAGTGTCAATCCGGGTAATCCTGCGCGGCATACTTAGGCTGATCCGGATCGATACTTTACACAGAGTCCACAATAATGGTTTATCGCGGGACGGCTCAATAATTATTATTATTTTTGTCAGATAAGCATAACGTTGTGTTTAAACCACGGTTGTTTTCAAAACAGATGTCTCATAAAGTATCATATCAGTTAAATTCATTATAAACTTAAACATAACGCACATTATATCCTATATAAAATGTACAACCTTCATCAAGCTAGATTAAGACTTAAAAAGTGGAAGTAATGGCTACTCTCCTTGGCGCTTATCGTTGCGGGGTTAGCATAACTACTGACTGGCTGGAGTCAGGATAAATGGACCAACAGCACTGGTAACTTACCCAGGAAAGACCACGTTTAACTGAACATTTGTTGAAAGCGTCGTAAAGCACCAAACAATAAATACATCAATAAATCAATCATCTAGCTATTTGTGAATCCGCACAGTGTCATCAGAGACTTCATCGTCCGTAGATTATATTGCACATACTTGAATACAAAGTACATCCACTGACAAAAAAAACATGAAGCCCCCTTCGTCAATGTAACATTTAATGATGCCAAATCAGAGTGTCATTAACACTTTCCCACATACAATGATTCTCTGACAGACGACTTTGAACATATCTACAAAAAATAGGAAAGTTCTCCCAAAATGAAATGTGTGGTTTTTTTAATAGAGGAGAACACATTGTGGCAAAAGGGAAAACTTTGTCATAATAAGTAACTTTTCCTTTAGCCACAATGTTTCAAAATGTCGTCTGCTGCAGAGGAATCAGAAAGCGTGTGTATGTTGGGGAAAGGGTTAAGACCCTAAATCGCTAGACGTAGCTCGTGATATATATTATTGAAAGGATAATTTAGAGGGTGTTTGAATTTTACCGTCGCCTCTCTGCTCTTTAATTAAGAGAGTTCCAAGACATATATATTATTAAGGTTCCGTAGAAATGATGCGTTTCCCTTTACCACGTGCAGACGCATTTTGACTCATCTACAAAAAAAAACCAATCCTTAGAAAACATTATGTCAATAGAGAAATTACCCACATTGAGCATATTGTTCTCCCCTTCCGACACAATGTTTGAAACTCTATTTAACTCTTTCAGCGCCGAATTGTTTAAAGTAGACTCTTCCATGTTCGATTCCGGACGATTCTATTTTCATGTTATAGGATTTTTGCAATATTTTTATAACTCACAGCCAAACAATGCAGATTTCAGGTGAGACAGCTCGTTACGAGTTGACTCACCTGAATCTGTATTGTTTGCAAAAAGCTCAATATTGCCTTTGGCGCTGAAAGAGTTAAATATTATAGTTTATTATACTTTCATTTATATAGTTTTTTTGTCTCAATGTCTGCTGCAGATTATTTGTTATGTGTGGGAAAGAATAAACGTAGTTATGCACAAACATAAGATATATATATGCAAACCCATGCCATTGCAACAACGGCCTTATGTGTGTACATGTATAATGGGCGTTAAATTTATTAAAAAAACATATTTACATAGTATATATACATAGAGTTTACTTATACATTTTGTTTGATATTTGAAAAATGCAAATAGAGCGAAAGAACTTGGTTTTTTTCCATTGATTATCCTTCACTTTAAGTCAGTTGATCCCGAGTTGACTCTTTCCCACATACAAAATGTCTGCCGCAGACTACTTAATAATAGATCTAGGCAAAATATGTAAAATCTCCATACATGGAAGTGTAATCATTGAACAGAGATGACAACATTGTGGCACATTGAGAAATTGCTAGTCATAATCAATTTCTCCTGTTGCTACAATGTTTTCAAAAGTCGTTTACTGCAGATGCGTTTACAGAGTGGTCTGAACAGGATCTAAACTATTCACAATTCAGACAGTACATTTTGAAACAGTTTTCAAGTAGAGAGTCCATAAGAATATCATATGTGTGG
Source organism: Serripes groenlandicus (assembly GCA_031761405.1). Lineage (NCBI taxonomy): Eukaryota > Metazoa > Mollusca > Bivalvia > Cardiida > Cardiidae > Serripes > Serripes groenlandicus. Next base: position 35,357,967 of record JASEVX010000008.1, on the reverse strand, counting down.
TTTAACCATTTTGCACATACAGGCGCTTTCAGACGCTTCTGCAGCATACAACTTTAGAAAACATTGTGGCAAATTCCTCCTTTGGCCAAAATGTTTTAAACTTTTTTTTCAGTAATCATACCTTCATTTATAGAGATTGTTCATATTTTCGGCCGGGTGTTTTCAAAGTTGTCAACTGTAGTTTTGTATTATGTGGGAAAGGGTTAAGGTTAAACTACACACAGGTCATCTGTTTCAAGGTTGAAGTTCGTACACTTGTATTAACCCTTTCCCACATACACCACATCTGCAGCAGACGACTTTGAAAACCTATTTGCCAAATACGTTAAACAATCTCCATAAATAAGTGTTTAATTATTGAAAAATAATTGAAAACATTGTGGCCAAAGGTGAAATTGCTCATCATGAGTAATTTTACCTTTGGCCACAATGGTTTCAAAAGTAGTCTGCTGCTATTGCGTCAAAATTCGTCTACAGGTGGAGAGGCCTTCAGCTTAAACCGGTCGTCAAGCATTTGCGACCATTGTAGATCCAGGACTGCCAGCGGTTCCAGGCAGTGTGATCTGGCTCCTAAATGTTCGCTTAAAAGTCATTTGAAGGTATAAAGAAACCTCTATTAACCCATTCCCTCATACAATTATGCAGCAGACGACTTTGAACATATTTTGTCAAAAAATAGAAAATCTCTATAATTGAATGGATAACCTATGATAACCTATGATTTAAAAGTGGAAACCATTGTGGCAAAGAAGAAATTGCTCGTTTTGAGCATTTTTTTTCTTTTGTCACTATGTTTTCAAAAAGCCGTCTGCTGCAGAGGCGTCAGAAAACGTCTATATAGTGAGGGAAAGTCAGTATATATTGTATCTATTTGGATCCTTTTGTTCATAGATCTATGCGAGTCTTTTTTCCACACGTGTAAAAATAACGTCAATGTTAAGCAGAGCCTCTCGTCTATAGTATTGCTTCGTGTTGTCTCCATTGACTTAACTATTTCAGTGCCAGTGGCAATATTGAGGGTTTTACAAACTATGCAGATTCATGTGAGTCAGCTCGTCACGATCTGTATCCCCTAAAACCATCATTGTTTGCCTTTTAAGTATCAACATGTTTCAAAACTCTTATAAAATGAAGAACGGAGTCGCCGTATTTTACAAGTTTACTTTAGGAAATTCGGCGCTGAAAGAGTAAACAAAACCCCTTTTTAGAAAAAAATATATAGATATAGGACAACGTATGATTTATACAGTTTGTTTACTTTTTACAAATACAAATACGAGAGACAAGCCCTGGATGTGGACCAATAAAAAACACTTATCATCTTGATCGTATGAACGCCATGTGTTGGAGATAGAGTGCCTGTTAAACTCAATGTTGGTAACTCTGTATCGAACACTTAAACCCGATGTTGTCAGTACTCAAAAGATTAATCCCAAATGACTCTCCAGTTTTCTAAATACTACAAGCTTTTTTATTTTTTTCCGTCAGACATTTTCAATGGTAGACCACATTTCAACAGTATGATTGCAGGTAAACACTTCTGCAGCAGACGACTTTGAACATATTTTGTCAAAAAAATAGAAAATCTCTATAATTGAATGGATAACCTAAAAGTGGAAAACATTGTGTCAAAAGGAGAAATTGCACGTTTTGCGCAATTTCTTCTTTTGTCACTATGTTTTCAAAACACCGTCTGCTGCAGAGGCGTCAGAAAGCGTCTATATGAGGTAAACACGTTAAGGGTAGAATTCGGAAGGTTGGACAAAGATAAATATTATTATCACTCACCGTAAACACCTTTCCTGATATGAAATATTTAACGGTCTTCAGATTTGAAAATATCATTAGGAAAGATTGCAACATCTCTCTTCTTTGAAAGGTGTTTATGCGATTTTCGACAGTATTGCCGTTACATCACGGTGTGTCCAAGGTTTATTACCAGTATTACTGGTACCATTCCTCCAGACAGTATTGCCGTTACATCACGGTGTATCCAAGGTTTATGACCAGTATTACTGGTACCATTCCTCCAGACAGTATTGCCGTTACATCACGGTGTGTCCAAGATTTATGACCAGTATTACTGGTACCATTCCTCCCTGACAGTATTGCCGTTACATCACGGTGTGTCCATGGTGTATGACCAGTATTACTGGTACCATTCCTCCAGACAGTATTGCTGTTACATCACGGTGTGTCCAAGGTTTATGACCAGTATTACTGGCACCATTCCTCCAGACAGTATTGCCGTTACATCACGGTGTGTCCAAGGTTTATGACCAGTATTACTGGTACTATTCCTCCCTGACAGTATTGCTGTTACATCACGGTGTGTCCAAGGTTTATGACCAGTATTACTGGTACCATTCCTCCAGACAGTATTGCTGTTACATCACTTTGTGTCCAAGGTTTATGACCAGTATTACTGGCACCATTCCTCCAGACAGTATTGCCGTTACATCACGGTGTGTCCAAGGTTTATGACCAGTATTACTGGTACCATTCCTCCAGACAGTATTGCCGTTACATCACGGTGTGTCCAAGGTTTATGACCAGTATTACTGGTACCATTCCTCCAGACAGTATTGCCGTTACATCACGGTGTGTCCAAGGTTTATGACCAGTCTTACTGGTACCATTCCTCCAGACAGTATTGCCGTTACATCACGGTGTGTCCAAGGTTTATGACCAGTATTACTGGTACTATTCCTCCCTGACAGTATTGCTGTTACATCACTTTGTGTCCAAGGTTTATGACCAGTATTACTGGCACCATTCCTCCAGACAGTATTGCTGTTACATCACTTTGTGTCCAAGGTTTATGACCAGTATTACTGGCCCCATTCCTCCAGACAGTATTGCCGTTACATCACGGTGTGTCCAAGGTTTATGACCAGTATTACTGGTAACATTCCCCCCTGACAGTATTGCCGTTACATCACGGTGTGTCCAAGGTTTATGACCAGTATTACTGGTACCATTCCTCCAGACAGTTTTGCCGTTAAATCACGGTGTGTCCAAGGTTTATGACCAGTCTTACTGGTACCATTCCACCAGACAGTTTTGCCGTTAAATCACGGTGTGTCCAAGGTTTATGACCAGTCTTACTGGCCCCATTCCTCCAGACAGTATTGCCGTTACATCACGGTGTGTCCAAGGTTTATGACCAGTATTACTGGTACTATTCCTCCCTGACAGTATTGCTGTTACATCACTTTGTGTCCAAGGTTTATGACCAGTATTACTGGCACCATTCCTCCAGACAGTATTGCTGTTACATCACTTTGTGTCCAAGGTTTATGACCAGTATTACTGGTACCATTCCTCCAGACAGTATTGCCGTTACATCACGGTGTGTCCAAGGTTTATGACCAGTATTACTGGTACCATTCCTCCAGACAGTATTGCCGTTACATCACGGTGTGTCCAAGGTTTATGACCAGTATTACTGGTACCATTCCTCCAGACAGTTTTGCCGTTACATCACGGTGTGTCCAAGGTTTATGACCAGTATTACTGGTACCATTCCTCCAGACAGTTTTGCCGTTACATCACGGTGTGTCCAAGGTTTATGACCAGTATTACTGGTACCATTCCTCCAGACAGTATTGCCGTTACATCACGGTGTGTCCAAGGTTTATGACCAGTATTACTGGTACCATTCCTCCAGACAGAAATGCCGTTACATCACGGTGTGTCCATGGTGTATGACCAGTATTACTGGTACCATTCCTCCAGACAGTATTGCCGTTACATCACGGTGTGTCCAAGGTTTATGACCAGTCTTACTGGTACCATTCCTCCAGACAGTTTTGCCGTTAAATCACGGTGTGTCCAAGGTTTATGACCAGTCTTACTGGTACCATTCCACCAGACAGTTTTGCCATTAAATCACGGTGTGTCCAAGGTTTATGACCAGTCTTACTGGTACCATTCCTCCAGACAGTTTTGCCATTAAATCACGGTGTGTCCAAGGTTTATGACCAGTATTACTGGTACCATTCCTCCAGACAGTTTTGCCATTAAATCACGGTGTGTCCAAGGTTTATGACCAGTATTACTGGTACCATTCCTCCAGACAGTATTGCCGTTACATCACGGTGTGTCCAATGTTTATTAGTATTACTGGTACCATTCCCCCTGACACCGATGCGTCAGTCCTAATACTATCAGTCTCTGCTACCCCGGGCATCAAGGAATGACTCCTTTACTTGATTTATTGGGCTAAGGGTTAACCATTTCCCACTTACAAAAAATCTGCACCAGACGACTTTGAAAGAATCTTGACAAAGATCTTGATAATCTCTTGAGATGAAGGTATCATTACTGTACAAGTTGAAAACATTGTGGCAAAAGGAGAAATTGCTCATCATGAGCAATTTCTCCTTTTGTCACAATATTTTCCAAAAGTCGTCTGAGGCAGAGGCGTCAGGAAGCGTCTATGTGTGGGAAATAGTTAAGGGGTAAGACGAGATAAAAGTGAGGCAAAAGGATTTTCTTAAGTGTTTGTTTTGTTCTCCCGAAACTACTACATAAATATGGTGCGGGGTCAATTCTTGTTATCTTTCGTATAAAAACCTTTATACCTCGCTCAGGATAACAGTGGCCGGCTTTGTCCCTGAACCACAAACATTAGGTAATATAAATAACCCTTTCTCACTTACAACACATCTGCAGCAGACGACTTTGAACACATGTTCGCTAAGATATCGAAACTATCTATAATTGACAGTAGAAGTATCGTAAAGCGTTGGAAACATTATGGTAGCGTGTTTTCAAAAGTCGTCTGCTGCAGAAAAGTTGAATAAATGTTCGCAATCGGAGAATTTCTTATTATGAGCAATTTCTCCTTTTCCCACAATGTTTTCAATGGCGTCAAAATGCGCGGGAAATGGAAATATCAAGCACGGAAGTGTGGGGGGGGGGGGGGGGGGGGGATATATCTCTTTATTACGCAATTAAACCTCAATAAACCGATTATTTTGAGTACCCACAACATAGGGATTGAGGATTAAATAAAACATTAAGAACATATTCCCCTTCTCTAGACTGCAGGAGCAATCAGACGCTAACCGTGATATACGTAACTATGCGACTATTTCAAATTTTGGCGGGAAAAACGTTATCCCGGGCGTTTCATACCTTTGTAACGATTAACCCTTTCAATGTTAAATTTTTTAAAAAAAATGGACTTATTTAAGCTATGCATTTGGACGAGTTCATGTCAGGTATATAAAGATTAAAATGTTGAATTGAGCAGGCAGACAGGGTAGATTAGAGGCTGGTCAGAATACGCGCATACGCCGGCTGGTCTGATTCTAAACTGGTGACATGTGCTTCACAAAATCGGTTCAAGTAGATAAAGAGTTATTGATTGAAATTTTTATGACCGCTGCTTTTCCAAAGTATGTACGTTATAGCATATAACTAGGCTTTCTCTTGTTTAATTACAAAAAAACTACCCGCAAATCGGTCCTGACGCCGAGTATTCATTAGCCGTATAGCTCTTCAAAGAAAACATACGCGTCTATAAACATACGTACACAAAGTATTCGATATATTGCACGACTGGACCGTGACTCATATCCTAAACCTTTCCTAAATTTTCTTCTTGAAGTAAACGCCGAATCACTGAACCAACAGTGATGGACATTTTGGTGTTTTACTTGGCCATTTATCCTGACACAAGATAGCCAGTCGTAATGCTGACCTCGCCACCCTGAGCGCCAAGGAGGGCAATAATTACTACTAGTGTTAAAGTCTTTTATATGGCCCGGCCGGAGATCGAACCTGCGACCTCCCGCACCGAGGCGGTCGTTGAACCAACAACACGGGGCATCTGCTGTGGCAGAGGAGCTTTCGCGTAAAGTACTTTAGACCAGGCGTCCCTGGTTCGATACCTGTTCACAACAACCAGTCTGGAGTGCACACACACTATGGCCAGCCACATTTTCTAACTCACAAATCTGTTTCAGGAATCATTACTCTATACCTCGTTTCCCCCAGAGACGGAATGTGCCGGCCCGGGTCAGTCTGCGCGGATTGCACAGGCTGATCCGGTTCGATACATTACGCAGAGGCCATAATGTGTGTTTCCTCGCTGGACGGCTCATACAAGTGTGAGATCATGAATATCGAGGGCTTGGCGTGAAACAGTTGTATCTAAAATTGATATTTTATTACCAAGGTTAATCACCTCGCCATAAAGTCTTTATAAGCGTTAAATCACTTTTCTTGGTAAACAATGGAAATTTAGGTGCCATTGCTCGTTCTGAGCAATGGCACCTAAATTTGCATTGTTTACAAAAGGGTCAAAATTGCCCCTAAACCAGGGTTTTCAAAATAGGTTTTAAGTTACAACCGTTTCACGCCAAGCCCTCGCTATGAGTATCATAACACTGCTATAACTGAAATAGTGTGGACATGGCACCAGAGTAAACAAAAGTACCACAAGGACCATCTCTCTATAATAACCAAAAGAAGAAAGTTATAGAATTGTCACGTTAACATCTAACACATTACAATAAAGAACATTTTGTCTCTAAAATAGGAAAGGGGTAAATCTAAAATTAGGGTGTTACTTTTAAAATCAAATAACCTTGTGGACTTTTTACTTAAAATAATTGCTTTCCAAAAATGTTTTGAATATTAATGTACTGCATATGCATGAACAGATGTCTCTTTCAAAGGAAATGTTAAATTTGAAACGTGCATGTTTTTACCTGTGCGTGCATTTGCATGTCACAACAGGTGTAAACCAGGCAACTTGTCAGAAACTTAATACACAAAATAAGATTAAAACGACATTTTAATCGCCTCATAAGAAAAACGACCGTCAACGTTGTTTCTTTAAATACGTATATCAACTACGACCAGATCGTATGCCTGTAAGGTATGTTTTTATGGTAATAACCATGCCTTGGTTGTATCAATAATTCAGAGATCAAGATAAGGAGCGTTTTTTCATGTTTTTAAAATCTTTATTTGACACTCAAATCCTATGTTGTGTGTACTCAAAAGAATCGTCTCAGTGAGACGATTCTTTTGAGTACCCACAACATAGGTTTGGAAGACAAGTAGGGACTAAAATGCTTCAAATATGGAAGTCAAATAGGGATTAAAATGCTTCAAAAATGGAAGACAAATAGGGATATTCTTTTTAGTACCCACAACATAGGTTTGGAAGACAAGTAGGGACTAAAATGCTTCAAAAATGGAAGTCAAATAGGGATTAAAATGCTTCAAAAATGGAAGACAAATAGGGATATTCTTTTGAGTACCCACAACATAGGTTTGGAAGACAAGTAGGGACTAAAATGCTTCAAATATGGAAGTCAAATAGGGATTAAAATGCTTCAAGAATGGAAGACAAATAGGGATTAAAATGCTTCAAAAAATGCGTTCGTGACAAGACTACGAGCAGCTAAGGCACCGATTAGAATGCACCAAGTTGTAGACCGATCATGAATAACACTAACACGTTGTTGTTTATTTTATTGACACATCAACCCTTTTACAGCTACGTAAGATGAAAAGGGATCTCGTCAAAATCTTAATAACGAGGAGTTAAAAGGGGCTTTTGTACCACAATATCTGTCTTATTATTTAGTGAAATCATTTGTCGCGATTATCAACAGGAAGGATATAAATGGTGCGATTATTAAGATACCAACAACATAGAGATTGCTCAAATCGGGATTTATATATCATTGATCACGGTCCTTATCTAGAGAGCTCTGGTTTGTTGCACCTACGTCTATCTGCACCTTACATACAGGAACGTGGTCGTACAACAAGATGGACTCCACCTATGTACTTTATTGTTATATACATACGGTCGGACAGTGAATACTGATGTGACTGGGCTGATTGATTGCTTGATTCGGGTTTAAAACCGTTTTCAAAAAAATTTCAGTCATATCACGGCGGCCAGTTCACCTTCTCATGTGTTTCCTGGTTTTCTCACACCAGTACTCCACACAACAATCTTCCCAAACAACTGGCTGCTTTTCCACATAGACTTAGCCCAATGGTGGAAGACGAATGACGCATGTTGCATTGACTGCTGATGATATGCAACGAAACTCTTTTTTGCTAGACACGTAATGTAATTTATTGTGTTACATAGTGCATGGTCATAAACAATTAACTTCTTACTTTAATTAATGTAATAGGATTTAAGCACCTTTTGAAATGTTTACGGGGTTATTTTTAGATCATGAAATAATTATGCCTAAATATTTATTAGCAAGTTAAGGGACTTTGTAGATCAATATTGGGTGACGGGTGATCTTGGTATATGTACTGGGTGCTTTTGTTATGGAAACAATTTCATGTATTGCAAGGTGATTAATTGCAAGGTAACGCGGACATCCGATACACTGCACAGTGCAAATGGTAAAACAATTATTTTTAAACGGTTCGTTAAATACTGTTTTTGTTATTAGAGTCTAAAAAGAGATATGATCTTAACGGTATTCCTTTTGTCTTCCCCCCAAAGTAAATGTCCAATTTTTAAGGCAAGAGAAGGATTATAAAAACAATTTCCTTGTTCGCTCTAATTGATCAATTAACATGTTGATGTTATAAGTATTGGGAACTTTTCAGGACTGAAAATATCATCCATCTTTTTCATTTCACTTCTTTGTTGACGTGCTAACTACCTCAGCTGATTAATGCCCCAGTTACACAGACGGTCGGTCCCCAATCGGTCATTTTATTTTAAATTTACTAGCTGTTTTGATCGGTTGTCATGCGTGATTAGTTTTGGTTTTCTGTGTAAACGGCCATCGGTGATGGACAAGTGTTCAATCGGTTAAACAAACATTTCATGGGTTGCTGGTAGGTGACCGAAAGCAACTCAAACGGGGTTGGATCGGTGATAAGGATGCTGAAATACTATCGTTTTTTATCGTTTGTAAATCGGAGCTAAATCGGGCGTAACGCTGATTAATCGGTGGTTGATAGCTAGTCATCAGTGGTTAAACACTTTCCGTCAGATATGGCCGGTGATTCATATTTGGTTATCTTTGTCCGATCGGCGATATCGGTGATTAATAGCTTGTATATCTCGTGATATAGGTTGCTGTCGGGTCTTTTATTAAAACAATATGTTTAAGTGATGAGAAGCGATGATTTTTTTGCAGTTGAGTTGACCGATTGGCCACTTACAAATTTAAACCCACCGATGACACGATGGCGGCAATCGATTGATCACAGATTGAATCCCTATTAACCACCGATCAAAACCGACAAAATCCCACATTTTAATTCTCATATGTTTTCCTATCGGTGGTAAGTATTAGTTGATCGGTTGCTTATCGGTGGCTCATCGGTGGCTCATCAGGGGTATCGGTTGTAGACAGGTTGTCAATCGGTTATTTGTAAAAAAAATCACCGATCGAGAATTTTAAACAGGTTTAAAAATCCCAATCGGTAATTTTTCACCGATAAAACTTATCTTTCCCCAATAGCAGTTGATAGGTGGAAAACAGGTGACCAATAGGTGATATCGGTGTTAAATACGTTGTCATCGGTTCACTCCAAAAAAACTAGCGATCAATCACCGATGGCTCTGTGTAACTGGGCTGATAGATGGGGGAGGGAATAAGTCATCCGTTCAATAGCGTCTTCTATGTTGATTTCATCTCATGACTTGCCTTGTTCAATGTCCCCTTTCTCCAACATCAGTAGAAGTGTTGATACCTTTGCCACCTGTAACGTTGCCTCGGTGAGTCTATAATACTCTATATGCACTCTTATATGATGTCATGTCCTAAAAATTGAGCGATAATGTCTATCTCATTTTCTTTTAGATTCATGATTTGGCACAAAGTTGCAATTTGTATTCGTAACTTTATACTTCTTAAAAGTTCAGGCTTCTTGTCTCCACACAATTTCGAAAACTTCCGTAGACTGTCTGTTCCTCTAATGTGAATGAGTGGTGATATGACCGGAAACGTGTATGTATTGGTCATCTCAACTACACTTTGTCTTTTCTCAATCAACATGTCTAAGTTTCTCTTGCCATTTGGATAGAACAATACCGCGACAGTTCTGCCTAGCTTACCGCGAATTTCAGTTCTGCATATGGTTTTGCACAAAGATTGTTCAAACTGTGAAAGACATTTCTGCACAGCTGGTTCTATGGGAGCTATACGGTTGTTTGCGTAGTCCGATACTTTCATTTTTGAAACTTCTCCATTACGCCTTCTTTTAAAAAACAATTGTCCTGGCAGTAAAGTATATTGTAATATATCGCCAATAACCGTCGGATTCAATATGGTCCAAAGCCAAATGAATTGCCTTTGACTCGGCAGAAAATATAGAAGCATTATTTGGCAACCGAAGTGTTGTCACATCGCCATCAGCAACTGCATCGGCAGCAGCCTTTTCGCCATCCTTAGAACCATCTGTATAAATACGCTCAAAGTTATATGTATGTCTAATTTCAATATACTTGGATTTAAAAACAATAGGATCTGTGCAGGCCTTTGTATCGGTCGCAAGATTATAAATGAATGATGGACTATTTAGAGTCCAAGGTGGAGCATCTGAAATCTCCTGCTTCGCGATGTCGTCAAGATCAACATCAAGTTTAGCGACTTCTGGACCGTAACGGATACCAAAAGGCGATATTACCCGTTCCTTCTTTAAAACTAATTATTTGTATAAAGGGTTAAAAACAACTATATTATTGGGATGTAAAGGGTTAGACTTGAGTTTAAAAGAATACTGCATAGCTAGTTTTTATCGGCGTAAATATACCCTGATGAAGAATGGTATCAAGTGTTGCAATGTATGACTTTCGTGCCGAGCCATAAACAATACATGCGTAGTCTAATTTAGATCGTAGTAGTAGTTTTATATTTTATTTAAGTGACACGTAATACAAGTTATACATTCAATATAATAATACAACAGTATAACATTCACATTTGTTAGTAATAATTGTACATATTGGGCGTATTACC
>JASEVX010000008.1:35272009-35346794 GCA_031761405.1 Serripes groenlandicus | reverse complement strand
TCTATCGAAACGTAACAATAATAAATCCGGTGTAAATGTTTAGGGAAGCGTTTCACTCGCGTATATCCTGTTGGTAATTTAAAAAAATATAGTAGATCTGTAATATTAGCTTTCTCGTTTGAAAGCTATTTACGAGTATTCCCTTAATCATAATTTGAAGATAGTTTAAGTCACGCCGCACGAAAATCGACCTTCTGAAATCAAAAGCGCATAGAACATAGTTCACGCAGTCTGATCTGAGTTCGCAGTTTGCAATCTAATCGCCGAACCATGGTAGCTCAGTGTGTATCAATGCAACAATCTTCATTCGTATTCCACTAACGGGGATAACAGTCTATGTGGAAGAGCAGCCAGTTGTTTGGAAAGTCTGCCGTGTGGAGTAATGGTGTTAGATAGCCATGGCTATAAAGTAACATAAGAGGGGGAAAATGTCCGCCCGATGTGGGGCTCGAACCCACGCCCCATTTTACTAGCTTATCACTCTAACCAACTGTGCTAACCGGGCAATCATGTCTTGCCAACACATCCAGACACTACACTCCTCCCCTTCCTAACCTTCATCAACTTCAGCATCACCCAACAGTGCATTCCAGTTTACCTCTGACACCATTTAAGTAACAAAAGACGGGAAAATGTTCGGCTCGATGTGTGGCTCGAGCCCAAGAACCCAATAACACTAGCTTGGCGCTCTAATCAACGGAGCTAACCCGGCAATCATGTCTTGCCACCACATCCAGACACTACATATATGTGAACAGGCCGCCGTCATATCAACGAACTATTGATGAAAACGGCGTTTAACCCCAAACAATCACTGTATACCAACAAGTGACCTAACAGCATCTGCACAATGGCTATGACCAAAACTCGACAGATCAACAGTATTATAAAACTTCATTTGTTTGTGTCACCCTGAGTAGCATGTTAGGCAATTAGGGAATACTTTTTTTTTCAGGCGTCTGTCCGTCTGTCTGTCTATCCGTCACACTTTTTCGTCACACTTTCAATGAGCAGGTGCAGGTGACACACCTTGCTCCGCGGAGCACTCTATTCTAGTTTAATTTATAAATCTACAAATGTTGGGTTCATCATGACGCGGTCTGTGTTATAATCTAAATTGATTCATGACATTTGTGTTATGATTTGAAGTAAAATTAAAAAAAGAATATCACGTGACTCTCTCTAGGTGGTTTATATTAACGTTTAACCCTTTCGAAGCCAAAGTCTTTTGCAAACAATGCAGATTTCTGGAGAGACAGTTCATAACGAGCTGTCTCTCTTGAAATATGCATTGTTTGCCACTTAAACATTAAATTTTACCAAATATCCTATTGGATCAAAAATGGGTTGGTCCAATTTTCAACAGGGAACAGTCGACTTTGTGAAATTCGGCAGTGAAAGAGTTAACGTAAGATCCTCATAATTTCGGGACTGAATATGTTATCTTTACCCTTTATACTAAGTTGACACCATAGTATAGTAATGAATGTGAACCGTCCCGCGAGAAAACCAACATAATGACCTCTGCGTAATGTATCGACCTATATCTGCCTGCGCATATCGCGCATACTGATCCGGGCCGAGACATTCCGTATCAGGGGGATAAAGGTATAGAGTAATGATTCCTAAAACAGAAAATCCACAGGAGTTGAAAAGTGTATATCCGGTTAAACCTGCACGGCATGCTTATACTGATCCGGGTCGATACTTTACGCAGAGTCCACAATGTTGGTTTTCTCGCGGGACGGCTCATATCAATATATCTGCGTAATGTATCGACCAGATCAGCCTGCGCTGTCCGCGCAGACTGATCCGGCCGACACATTCCGCCTTAGGGGGATAGATGTATACAGTAGTTATTCCTGAAACAGAAAATCCACAGGATACGAACAGTGTCGGTCCAGGTAAGCCTGCTCGGCATGCTTAGGCTGATCCGGGTCGATACTTTACGCAGAGTCCACCACGTTGGTTTTATCGCGGGGGCGACTCATGTGTATTATCCAGATACAATTAGACGACCGATCTGGGCTTGGTAAGGATCTCTTCATGTCGGTTTTTTTTTTTTGGATTTGGATATGCCAGATAATTTGTTCATGTTGAATGAATTCTGAAAACGTTTGAATGGTTACAAACGATGTTTATGATTGCCTGCGTCAAGAAAAGGTCGTCTTAACGAATCAAAGATATGCAATACATCGTAATAGTGGGCTAAAAACACAGTAAGTGTGTAAAGCCTTTTTGGAATTAAAGGAATAAAGAAATTTGATTAAACCCCAAAACAACATCCAACAAAACCAATTGTTTTAAACATCTATTTATCACAGAAGCTTTTGCTCCCTAAAACCCTTAAAATAGACTTGCTTAGACTTAAAATAAAATACTACTGACACTACGTTCGTACACGTAATCGCAGTACCGTGAGTATCAAACGGCGAAAAATATCCCAAATTGGTTCAGCATCAAATGACTCGCTTAAATGACATTGGTGCGAGTATGAAGATAGTTCAATGAAATGCAACCAGAAATGTTGTTTTCCTAAATCCGTAGAATCAAGTCATAGTTTGACTTGAGATATATTCTTGATATTGTGTTACGACACGTAATCAAAGTACCTATTATGCATCAAATGTCGAACAACATCCCAGATTGGTTCAGCAACAAAATACTCGTTTAGACGACTGAAAGTGTGTTGACATCCGTGTGAATACTGACACATTTTATAGATATGAGCCGTCCTGCTAGAAAATCAACATTATGGCCTCTGCGTAATGTATCGACCCAGATCATGCATGCAGCGCAGGCTAACCCGGACAGACACGTTTCGCCTCCTGTGAGTTATCTGTTTCAGAAATCATTACTCTATACCTCTATCCCCCATGAGATGGAATGTGTCGGCCCGGATCAGTCTACGCGGAGTGGTCAGGCTGATCTGTGTCGATACATTGCGCAGAGGCCAAAATGTTGGTTTTCTCGCGGGACGGCTCATATGCAAACAGAAGCTGTGTTCCATCTGGTCTTTAACAACTAGAATCGGCTTGTTTTAACTTGAAAACCAGTACTCTCGAGACTTTAATTGTACACGTAATCACAGTACCGAGAGTGTGCATCAATCGTCGAAAAACACGCCCGATTGGTTCAGCAACCAATTACTCGTTTTAAGCGTAAATGACGACACTTTAGGCTGCAATTACAGTCAAATAAAATAGCATTTACCCTCGTACGAAAGAAAAAGATGTAAATTAGTTAACAACCTTATGATGTGGGTCCTTTTCCCCCCAAGCACATGTGTACATGTTCTTCGACAAGCGAAACACGTATTTTGACTAACATATATAAAATCCTATTTTTTGACAAAAGGGATTGGGGGGGGGGGGGGGGGGGGGGCCTTTTGCATGTACGTACAATGAGGTATATGTACAGTATCACCAAAGCTTTCACGTTATGCCTTAAGGAGAGTACTGTTTGATTTCTGCTAAAAATGCTAGAATGTTAGCCCTATTGGTCCCAGCGTTATTCCCCTATATTTGAAACCTTTACAGATATAACGCAAGACCGTTTTCGCTAAACACGGCTAAGTTGTGATTTAAACCATTTGCCACTTGCATAACGTGATACATGTTTTGACACTTCAGCATGTATAGTAGACAACTTTGGAAGAAAAAATGGTCACAAGAATAGAAAGTGTTCACAATCTCAATTTCTATAATTTTAAAAACATCATAGATTATAGATTTGTCATTACAGCCTAATCGGAGTCTTCTTCGTAAGTAGACTTAGCTGAACCCTAAATTGGTAACCTCTTTAATGACGCAGCGTATTACGGTATAATTCTAAAAATAACATTTTGTGTGTCAGGGTCGTTTTGCCAAATTGACGATTTTGTTCCAATCATACGTTACCCAGTTACGTTATTATCCTCCCCCCGGTACAAACGACCTTCGACACTTGTTCAGGAGACGTCTTTTTGTGAAGATAAATCAGAGAAATTACTCATAACAAGAAACATTTTGAGATGTGATGTGTTGAAGAATAAATTTGTCAAACAGTTATAATTTCAGCACTTGTTCAGTTTGTTTCTCGTTGCTTCTGTAGTCGTCTGCTGCATGCATATAACTAGAACATCAGAAGTCGTCTTTCCAATTGAAAGGTTAATCCTTTTCTAACATGCCAGACTCAATTCGACGCTTTTGCAGAATACGACTTAAACAACATTTTAGTAAAAGGAAAAGATGCTCATAATTAACGAAAGATTCCATTCGTCACAACGTTTTCAACTATTTACATAACTTGAATTTTTTATCATTTTCAATATGTTTGAATTGATGTGTTCAGAGTCATCTGCTGCGGATTTGTCGGTATGTGGGAAAAGGTTAATAAACTTACAGAGAGTAAAAGGGCGGACCTCCTCATTAGCTGTTGAACTTTAGGCTTGTCTACATTCTAATTAAATGTACATAACACAAATTAGATTTGTTTTTCTAAAGTTCAATGGAAAAGCGCAAACAAGCTACGATCAATTTCTGTTTTTCAATGCTTTCCCACATGAGTCTCTGTCATAATTCGATGCTTCTTTTTGAAATCATTCTTGCAAAATGAGATATCGCTCTCAATTGGTTAGCTTCTTTTCAATGAATTTCATTTATAGATGTTTTTAATGCTGCAGATTTGGTGTGTATGTAAAAGGGTTAAAACTAGTTGTTTTAACTCTTTCAGCGCCACAGGCAATATTGAGGTTTTTGCAAACAATGCTGATTTCAGGTGAGTCAGCTCGTAACGAGCTGTCTCACCCGAAACTAGCATTGTTTGCCTTTTAGTTACAAAAATAGTCCAAAACTTTCACAAATTGAGAAATGGACACACCCGATTTAAAACATGGAAGGGTCTACTTTAAGCAATTCGGCACTGAAAGAGTTAAGGATTTTTTTAAAGCAAACCAGTCTTTAGAATCTTTCATTTCCAACCCCGTTATTGATTACGTCGAAAGTGTTCACATATGATATAACAGATGGTATTTGTGTCTACCAACGTACAGTTTCCTGGATCTTTCATTTTGTAAATGATCATTTTATAGTGCTACAACAAGTGAATTGGTCTTTCGTGGCGTCTCCATTTAGGTATCAGTTAAGCTTGTGCACACAAAAAGGTACAGAGTGACATTTTTGCGAACAGTATAGATATTGACCAGCATGCGCATCGTCGTAGTCTGATCTAGACCTACACATTGCGCAATTTACTCTCCGACAAATGTAAACTGGCGTAATGTACGCACATGCATACAAACCTTTCCCACATATAGTAAATCTGAAGCAGACGTCTTTGAAATCAACTAGACATACATACAGAAACTCTTTATAAATGATAGTTTAATCATCAAATACAGATGAAATATTGCAATTTCTCCTTTTGTCACAATGTTTTCAAAAGTCATCTGCTGCAAAGGAGTCAGAAAGTGTCTATATGTTGGAAATAATTGAGACCCTAAATCGCTAGAAGTTCGTGTTAATTCAAATGTCGAATGATAAATTATACATCGCAGGTCAGCGTACTATATATTTCAATGTGAACTAACCTTGTTATGTATTCATCGTGTGACAGTTTAATTTGTTCGGATAATACTACTGAACCTGAATCAAATTGCATCGGTGGTGTAGTGGTAAAGCGTCCGTATCGGGTACATGTACGTGAGGTCCCGGATACGATCTCCGGTCGGGTCATACCAAAGACTTTAGAAATAATAGCAATGGCTTTCCCTCCTCGGCGCTCAGGGTTGTGGGATTAGCAATACGACTGAATCGCTGGCGTCAGGATAAATGGACAAGAAGTACTGGTAATTTACCCAGGAAACGCCGTGATATAACCGAAATATTATTGTAAACGGCGTAAAATGTCATACAAACGACACAAAACATTATCAACTATGCATAGGGTTGTTAACGTTTTTTTATTCAACTATATACATGTATTGACAATTTATGTTATCAGTGTCATCCCTCATGCATCCCACTATGAAACCCGCATGCATTTCTCTAACTACCCATGTACACATGGTGTATAGCACGAAGGATAACACTGAATACATAAGAGTGTCAATACATGTATATAGTTGAATAATAAAACTACTGACATGTGATAATTAAAGATACGGTTCCGTTCTATTCTGATCACGCA
The DNA here is from genome assembly GCA_031761405.1 of Serripes groenlandicus. Lineage (NCBI taxonomy): Eukaryota > Metazoa > Mollusca > Bivalvia > Cardiida > Cardiidae > Serripes > Serripes groenlandicus. The sequence goes on along the minus strand of JASEVX010000008.1, from coordinate 35,340,626 downwards.
TTATTTTAAATAGTGTTTGATGTGAAAGGCGACCAGACCGGGAAATAAAAGTAAAAAAAGAAAACCCTCCCCTCTTTGACTTACTGTGACGTACTAATGTAGATATGCAAAGTCGGATGGTATTCGTGTCGGGAGTTAATTAAGCAGATTGGCTTAGAGAACATTGCACCGTTAATGCTGATTAGCCCCCCTTTAACCGTTTACCTGATACTTTAGCTTAACAGTCGTCTGCTTCGAACAAATCAAAGTCAGACATGTAACTAGAACATTGGAGGTATAATTACAATACTTAGTTGATAATATTATGGGAAAAGGAAAGAGAATGCTCAATTTTAGAAAGTTTCCGTTTTTCTCGTAATGTGTTCCAACGACGTCTGCTACAGAGACGTGTAAAGTCGTCTGCATCGGGCAAAGGATTAATGCTGATTAAAACAGCAAACACTTACTGGCTTATTTCAAACAAACAAAAATACTCATGTTCGCAAAGCAAAACAGACGTATCGATATATTGTAACTACTATGAAGTACGACTGTGTTGAACTGAACACTGTATCCGCGTGCTACGAGATCTATATTCGATTTAACACCTACAGACGGATACAAGGATAGTAGATATAACAAATGAGCTGCTCCGGGCAAACAGGTTTCTTGGTTTGGTATAAAAAACAGCACATATGAGCCGTCCCACGAGAAAACCAACATTGTGGAGTCTGTGTAAAGTATCGACCCGGATCAGCCTAAGCATGTAGCGCAGGCTTACCCGGTTAGACACTTTTCGCCTCCTGTGGGTTTTCCATTTCAGGAATCATTACTCTATACCTCTATCCCCATGAGACGAAATGTGTCGGCCCGGATCAGGCTGCGCGGACTGCGCAGGCTGATCTTGATCGATACATTACGCAGAGTCCATAACGTTGGTTTTCCCGCGGGACGGCTCACATATAATTATTCCTCTGATGTACAAAGATCTCGAATTGTTGATGCTGGAAATGCTTCGGCCATGTTGAGTTAAATCCGTTAGAAAGATCATTTGTTTTAAATCGATTATATATTTACTAACTTACTATAGTACATCACAAGGCTAATGCCAGACACAGTACGTCGGGTACTAGTCTATATACTACACTGCAAGTTGCTGGTATTGGTTCATACCAGAAATACTCATTTACTATAGTGCACAGGGTACAGTACAAGGCTAATGCTAGACACAGTACGTCGGGTACTAGACTACACTGCAAGTTGCCGGTTTTAGTTGATACCAGACGTACTAATTTACTATAGTGCACAGGGTACATTACAAGACTAATACCAGACACAGTACGTCGGGTACTATACTACACTGCAAGTTATCAGTTTTGGTTCATGCCAGACTTACTACTTTACTAAAGTACGCCAGGTACCAGACTGGGGTGTTCGTACTTCTGTTATTGCTCGACCATATTGATCTGATTCAGACCACTATAAAAACTCACAGATTCATCATTCAAGCCTAATACAAATGTACTTACTAATTGTTAATAATTACGTTGATATGGTCGCGCTCTTTACATATTCGCCAATTTTGCCAATATAGCATCATGCCGCCATGGTCACAAACTCACAGACTTAAACATTACTGTTTGAGCATTTCTCATTTTCCTCTCAATATGTTCAAACGTCGTATAATTTAACCCTTTCCGATTTTCCGACGCATTTGGACGCATCTGCAGTAGACAGTTTAAAAAAAAAAAAAAACATTGTGGCAATAGGAGAAAATAATCATTAGTCATTATGAGCAATTTCTCTATTTGCAATATTGTTTTCAACTCTATTCCATCACCATTCTTTCATTCGTAGATATTCTTTATATATTTAACATTTATGTTTTCAAAGTTATCGACTGCAGATTCGTTGTATGTGGGGAAAAAAGGGTTGCCGGAGTGAATATCGTCTCGGTCTGTCTCAGAAGATAGGGGAGAGATAGTTATAAATGTACACAATATTCTATAATTGAGTCTTCTCGTATACTTGCCGTTTTACGGAGCCGTGTCATGATAACTAACGACAGGCTCTCCATCAGATATGCGACACATTTTTGTTTAACCCTTTCCCTCATACGGCAATTCTGCAGCAGACGACTTTGAACGTATTTTGTCAGATGGATAACCTATGACTAAAAGTGGAAAACATTGTGACAAAAGGAGAAATTGCACGTTCTGTGCAATTTCTTCTTTTGTCACTATGTTTTCAAAACGCCGTCTGCTTTAACCCTTTCCCTCATACGGCAATTCTGCAGCAGACGACTTTGAACGTATTTTGTCAGATGGATAACCTATGACTAAAAGTGGAAAACATTGTGACAAAAGGAGAAATTGCACGTTCTGTGCAATTTCTTCTTTTGTCACTATGTTTTCAAAACGCCGTCTGCTTTAACCCTTTCCCTCATACGGCAATTCTGCAGCAGACGACTTTGAACGTATTTTGTCAGATGGATAACCTATGACTAAAAGTGGAAAACATTGTGACAAAAGGAGAAATTGCACGTTCTGTGCAATTTCTTCTTTTGTCACTATGTTTTCAAAACGCCGTCTGCTTTAACCCTTTCCCTCATACGGCAATTCTGCAGCAGACGACTTTGAACGTATTTTGTCAAAAAATAGAAAATCCCCACAATTGAATGGATAACCTATGACCAAAAGTGGAAAACATTGTGGCAAAAGGAGAAATTGCACGTTTTGTGCAATTTCTTCTTTTGTCACTATGTTTTCATAAAGCCGTCTGCTGCAGAGGCGTCATAAAGCGTCTGTATGAGGGACAGGGTTAACTCTGTCCGCATGCTCTTTATCTGCAGTAGACGACTAACATTACTGAACAACTCCATATCGGAAAGATCATTTATTGAAAAGAGTTTAACCCTTTCAGCGCCGGATTGTTTAAAGTAGACTCTTCCATGTTCAAACTCGGACGACTCTATTTTCATGTTATAGGATTTTTGGAATATTTTTTATAACTCACAGCCAAACAATGCATATTTCAGGTGAGACAGCTCGTTACGAGCTGACTCACCTGAATCTGTATTGTTTGCAAAAAGCTCAATATTGCCTTTGGCGCTGAAGGAATTAAACTATTTGTCACAATGATTTCAATAGTCGCTTATGTAGATGTTTTCAAAAGTCGTCTGTTGCCAGATCTGCAAGTGGGAAAGGGTTCAAACTATAATTATGATGACGAAGCGAATTCATGCTTAACTGATAGGCTAAGGCTTCATAGCCGTCTGAAGTATAATAATGATACAGTTTTGAAATCATTTTGGAAAAGCTAGTTAATCCATTTTTTTTCCCCTTTTTCCAACGATGGTTTTTAAAAGTCGTCTGCTTCTACCAAAAATCGTCATAGGTCCTCATTATTAAGAAACAAGGGTGCCTGGGTAATTTTACAGGATGGCTCTCACACACTATATCCCACGATCGACTGGTTTTAATGGCCATAATGTTTTTGGGAATGGGGGGAGGGGGGGCCGAAATGTATCCAAAATGTATATATATATGTATGAACCGCGTCTTGCGAAAAGAGGTCTTGTTGTTTATCCGTAACAGGATCGCATTAACGGTTAACTTTGTAACGCCTGTGAGTTTGAACCAGAACTTGCAGCTAAGGAAACGGGCGGTGAATGCTTTGTTGGGACTGTGAGCATGCACAGGCTCACCTGGACTCAATGTACGCAGAAGCAACACAAACCCAATTGGCCGACCGCGGTTCATATTTATAATTATGTTCAATGTATCTGTTTAAAGTACACTTGTGTTCGGAGGAGATGTGTCACGCCACACGATAACTGACCTTCATGCGTTTATACTTAAAACAATGGTAGTAATGGCTGCCTTCCTTGGCGATCAGGGTTGCGGGGTTAGCATTACGTCTGACTGGCTGGTTTAAGGATAAATGGACCATTAGTATTGGAAACGCCGTGATATAACGTAACCCTTTTCTCTCATACGACAATTCTGCAGCAGACGACTTTGAACATATTTTGTCAAAACATGGAAAATCTCCATAATTGAATGGATAACCTATGACAAAAAGTGGAAAACATTGTGGCAAAAGGAGAAATTGCACGTTTTGCGCAATTTCTTCTTGTGTCACTAAGTTTTCAAAAAGCCGTCTGCTGCAGAGGCGTCAGAAAGCGTCTATAAGAGGGAAAGGGTTAAATACTGCTGAAGGCGACGTAAAACCACCAAACAATCAATTAATACATTTTTAGTGAACAAACTACACAAATGTTGTCTTTGGTCAGGTTTTCAATTTTGTTTCATGTTTTTTTGTAATGGTATTCTTTTCAAGCGAATCGGCAAATAGGTACAATTTGTCGAATATAGTTAACCATTCGCCTATGTAAAAACACCTATACAGCTGTACTTTGAATTCAATGTAGAGCAAGATCGGTCTATATATAAATAACGATAGATCTATGGATGCACTGATTCCCGCTTTGTAATATAACAATTGACTCAGTCGGACTCGAAATAAAGGACCCGATCTTAAATGACAAAGGGAATGGTGAGTTTAAAGGATTTATATTAAAACATTAAGGGTATATATGACAAACGTTCAGCAACATTGAGGACGATAACGATTTAGATATATTGTTACACGGTTTAGACCGTATCTAAAATTGTAAACCCCCAATAAAATATTGTTCATTTTTATTTTCCCCCTTGTTTCTTCAGTCTACTTTTTTGTTTACATGTAACCTATATACATACATGTATATATAAGGATTTATTGTTGTTGTTTTCGATTAGGCAAGCCGTTTCCTAGAAAATCAGTCGGTAGCAACGCGGGCTGCCAATTCAGGTGTTGGGAGCTCGAATCCCAGTTTGGCCAGCATTATTTCCGAGGTTTGACAAAAGTCAACGCGACAATCGTCATTCTTCTTTCACCAATGGACTAACTGGCATTTGTTATGTGGAGTACTGGTGTTAGAAAGCCAGGAAACACATGATTATGCGTACTGGCCACCGTGATATACCCGTAATGAGCTATTCCTCCTTCTTCCACAATGGTAACAACTCAAAGTCGTCTGCTGTATATTTGTTATATAGGGGAAATCGTTAATTGACCTCCAAGTGCTACTAGTATGTTGGAAGAGTATTTTGAGAACCAGCAGCATTGAGTAAATTAGAGTGATAAGAGGATACATCGTGGGGCACAGATCAGTTTACTCCTCCTTATCTGCGAGGGGTGTTCGAAAAGTTTCAAGAAAATTACCATTTCTCTACTAATGATCCATATTGTTGAACAGAATTTTTACTCTAAAGACATCAACATATATTGCATTAAATGCATTGCTTTTTGTTGATGTATAACAAATAGCGCACATTATGTTGTCGCTATAACAATTTCATGTCGACGAGTGCGGGGCGGCTATACATAATACATGCATATTGTTAAACTAATACCACCTCGGTGGTGCAGTGTAAGAGCGTCCACCTCAGATGCTGGATGTCACGGGTTCGATACCCGGCCGGGTCATACCAAAGACTATAAATTGGTAGTAATTTCTGCCCTCCTTGGCCGGGTTAGCATTACGATTGACTGGCTGGTGTCCGAATAAATGTACCAGTAGTACTTGTAACTTACACAGGAAACGCTATAACTAAAAATAATTAGTAAACACCAAACAATCAATTGTTACTAAAACCGTATAACAGTTCGTTTCTTATCACTGTATTATGATTATATATTTTCGAAATATTACTCTCTTGCCTCTATTTTAGGTGTATATCAGTTAACATGTCGTTTCTTATCACTATATTATGTTTATATCTTTGCGAAGTACATTACTCTCTTGCCTCTATTTTAGGTGTATATCAGTTAACATGTCAACGGATATAGATACTAGTCTCATAAGGACACGTATAATTTGAAATGTAAATGAGATCAGTATAAAGAAGATATCAGCGTGTTAAAGGATACACATAAAGGTGTCTAATAATTATGGTTTTTTCCGCCGACTACGTAAATTTGATACAAATATAATTTTACCCTTTCCAAACACACAGACGCATTTGGCGAATCAGCAGTAAACTTCTTTTGAAATCATTGTTATAAAATGAATTATTGCCCATGATGAGTTATTTCTCATTTTGCTACACTGTTTTCAATTTGATTCAATAGTTTCATATTTATTTACATAGATTTTCCATATGTTTGCCTAAATGTTTTCAAAGTCGTCTGCTGTAGATTTATTGTATGTGGTAAAGGGTAAATAGCCTTCGGATGTAGATCTAACTACTTTTTTGACTGAATGTAGCTATTTTTAAAGTCGCCTGATGCAGATTTGTTGTTTGTGGATAAGGGTTTACATGTTATGGTAATCTAGGTATCTTAGCACACGTGTTATTTGTCGTTTTTACTGATCTGATGTTCGTTTCAAAACTTTTGAGTGGTATTTGTTTTAAAACAGTTTAAACAATTATTTTGTAAATCTGAAAGTATAATTTCCACTTTGAGACTAGCGAAAGCCATAAAGGCTTGCGCATTTTCCATATCTGATCATGTCGGAACTGGTGCATACCCATGCTCTTCTACATACACTGGAGTGATAAGTCTTTCTTATGAAAATTGTCTGAAGTTGAAGTACAATTAGTCGGATTTAATCAATCGTTTTGCGTTGATACTTTAAGACCTTTTCCGAAAGGTTTAACACTTATTTTGTAACATCTTGAAGTTTTATTACTTGGCATGTAGATCTATTTAATCTGGGATAGTTTTGTGTTTATACAGCGTGATCATGGGAACTTTTATTTAATCGCATCACAATAACAGACATCGATTCGCTAACTTATATTTCGAGTAGATTCGTGAAAGATGTCCGAAGTCTAAATAAGGTTGACGATACTAACTGATGTATTCAGACTGGTCCAGTTAATTCACACGATATGTTCAGATTGTCCTTCTATTGTTTAATAGTATCAACATTCTCTATGTAATCCAAATGTATCAATAATGTATGCAGCAAATTCCTTCTGATAGCTTGGACTAGAGTGTTAACCTATAGAGACCTATCCCAATCTACACGTTAAACTTCTTCATTATTGGCTAATATAATATAATCTCGTAAAAATCAAACCAAAATACCTCGCTATGCGTATATAATGGAGCTAACGACACCGCATGAAAGGTCGTCTCCAGGGGCGTAGCGTGGCAATAATCAATGTGTAGGCCTTCTCGTGAGACTGACGTAAAGTTCTCTCTTAAAAGACCTGTATTTAGCAGTCATCCGAGATATGCGAGTGTTTGCTAAAGCAGCCAAGTTTAGGTCTGCTTTAAATGAGATTGATATAAGTCGTTTGTGACAGAAAAACAGATTAAATGGCCCATGCCAGACAATAAACATTATGGACTTTTAGTTCACGTAGCTTGATCAGGGTATTTCCTGCTTGCCATACACGCATCTTAGACGTCCATTAAGAACGGTTATTAACCTCAAACCTATTTAACTGTTTCTCACAAAGCTTCAAAAGTCGTCTGCTTCAGTTTAGACGCCAAATGTCGTCTGCATCGCAAAACGATGTAATTGTAAATTACCGCATTCTCCGTGTCTTAGATTGTAAATGACAGATAGGATATTCTAGTAAGTTTGTATAAACAAATCAAAGTTTAGTCTATTTCATTTAACCCTTTCCCTCATATAGACGCTCTCTGACGCCTCTGAAGCAGACGGCGTTTTGAAAACATAGTGACAAAAGAAGAAATTGCTCAAAATGAGCAATTTCTCCTTTTGCCACGATGTTTTCCACTTTTAGTCATAGGTTATCCAATTATAGAGATTTTTCTATTTTTTTTAAATATGTTCAAAGTCGTCTGCTGCAGAATTGTCGTATAAGGAAAAGGGTTAAGTAAAGTAAAATATTACTTGGCGAGGCCACACTTTCCTAACAAAATATTGAACTTTGTTTATACAAAATAACGTTTAGTTGCACATGTGTAAAGGCAACTGATTAGTAGCTAAATGATCGGTAGTATTCAGATTTGGACTTGCCCCAAGGGGATTGCATTCCAACGAACGGTCCCATCTTTTATTTTCTTGTTTACGCAAAATTATTTCGTTTCGACTAATGAAGGCTTTGAATAATTGAGATGTCTAGTAATAAGACAGTTTTTCCATTTCGAATCTTCGCCCAGTGATTATCTGTATCGAACAAACAGAACGTAGATTTTGTATGGCGTATTTTAACCGTCCTTATCATGGATGCCTCTTTAGCGTTTACCGGATTCGATATCAAAAGAGGTATCATCTCTTAAAACATATGTGGTAGAACTATTCTATTTATAAACTTAAAATTATCAGAAGTTGTCTGTTGTATGAGGAGTCGGAAGGGGAGTTTGACAACAAATCTGTAGCAGACGACTTTAAAAACGTCTAGGCAAGAATAAAAACAAATCTATAAATGATTGCTAATGGAATATATGTGAAAATAAATGTGACAAGAAGAAAATTGCTCATTAGTAGAAATTTCTTCTTTTGTCCCAATGTTAAAACGTCGTCTGCTACATAGGCGTCAACATGCGTCTACATGTGGGACATTACAATGTCATTGTATGGTATTCGATGTTTGAATATGTAAATATTATAACAAATATCTGAATACATCAACCTAAATGAAAATGTGAAAATGATAAGCAGACTAGAAAACAGATATAGGAGTACATGAACCTTATAAATAGTGTCGTCTTTTCGTAATACAATACTTCTGCTGCATTGACGTAGATTCAGTCACATTCGGGAAAAGCGGGTGAGGTATCAGATAGGCTTGGTTTTGTCGGCCTAATGGAAAAATCAAGACATTACGTAAAGAAATGTCCGTAATTAGGTTTCCGTCATTTTTAAGGTGTAAAAGACGATCTCTTACATGTCTCAAAGGTTAATAAGTTTTTTTTTCTAATTATATCTAGACTAATGGCTAAAGGAAAATATTTGATTTTTGCATGGGACAAAAACATTATCATCAAAAGTAATTACATGAGCTTTAATTAAAAGTTTTCGTTCCTTAAATAACAGTGAGAAATGGCTGGGTCACGCTATTTCCATTTCCGCACAATAATGCAAGCTGGGAAACTGTTAATTCAATAATGGTAGTAAATTAAGCAGACTCTAAACTAATCGATTTATTATTTCCTTATTCAATTTCCACATAAGACAATTTAAAATAGTTTATTACATTAGTGATATGTGCAAATTGAGGACTATATTTTACTGAAGATTTTCTTTTTTTTCTTTTTCCGGGTTAGCCTGCGCGGCAAGCTTAGGCTGAAAAGGGTCGACACTTTCCCCCATACAAGAAATCTGCAGCAGAAGAATTTGAAAACATCTAGGAACAAACATTGAAAACCACTATAAACGAAAGTATAATTATTGAAAAGAGTTGAAAACATTGTGGCAAAAGGTGAAATTTCTCATTTGAGCAATTTCTCGGTTTGTCACAGTGTTTTCAAAAGACGTCTGCTGCAAAGGCGTCAGGAAGCGACTGTATGTGGGAAAGGGATAAGATGCCACATCGTTAGTCGTGGTTCATTATCCTTTTGTGAAGTACAATATACTGTTGGAACGATGATCATTATGAAGTACAATAGACTGTTGGAACGATGATCATTATTAAGTACAATATACTGTTGGAACGATGATCATTATGAAGTACAATAGACTGTTGGAACGATGATCATTATGAAGTACAATAGACTGTTGGAACGATGATCATTATGCAGTACAATAGACTGTTGGAACGATGATCATTATGAAGTACAATAGACTATTGGAACGATGACCATTATGAAGTACAACAGACTATTGGAACGATGATCATTATGAAACTGTAAACACTGTGCGTGAAATAGAAGAATTCTTCGTCTCGAGGAAAGTTTGTTTCTGTTCTAACAATGTTTTAATATGGCGTCTGCTGTAGTAGCATCATAAGTCGCTTGTTTAAATGAAACGAAGTTTATTGAACCACCTTGCCGACATTGAAGTATGTAACAGAATAGATCATTCATTACTGATAAGCCGCGAAGTAAAAATCAAAGGCGTCGGACATGCTGAATTATTTAACATGAGGAAATACGGGTAAACAAATAACAACATATTTACAGGCGGTATCTTTCTTTTATACATCCGGAGTATCTTGTTGTTTAACCCTTTCCAACATACAACAAATCTGCAGCAGACGACTTAAATAACATACCCGAAACAATTTGGGAACTCCCTTTGAATGAAAGTACTATAATGGAAAGAGTTAAAAACATGGCGACAAAAGGAGAAATTGCTCGTTTTGATCAATTTCTTCTTTAGTCGCCATGTTTCCAAAAAGCCACCTGTTGCAGAGGCGTCAGAAAACGTCTATATGAGGGAGAGGGTTTAAAAACAGTGACCGACTTTGTCAAAAAACAAAACAATACTGAATAGGTTCATTGTACTGTAGTACAGTCGGTTTATTCCCTGATAGAAGCTCCAATGGCACCTGAGGGAACTCATTGTAGGTAAACAAGGTGACCTTTTTCTCCTCTTCCCACAAAGTGTTTCCACTCCATTCAGACACTATAAATGATTTTAACCATAATTTTCATTTAACTTAGACAATATTTAGGACAACTTAAACTGTTGACAACAAGGAAACAAGGAGATATAGCATACGAGCAATAAGAAGTGCCGCTGCGCTGTTTTTCTATAGTCTATTCATTCAAACATCACGTGATAACGTCTCGAAAGTACATCTCGAGTCCCGTGAGACTCTTCGAGAAGACGGTTCGTGTCGCTTCCAGAATGACAGTAATTCACTCGATTAAGTGAATCTTTATCCTGGTTAATCAAAGTAAATGCACTTTGCTTTCCGTAGTATAGGAGTCTTGGAAAGAGTTTAACGCAAAGAAAAAGTTCATAATTGGAAAAGGTAGACAGAAAATAAAAGATTTAGATCTACAGGAACTAGCTTGTAAGAATGTTCTGTCATATTTGGTTGGTTCTAATAATAAGACTGGACGTGTGTGGACAAGATTATCTCGAGGGCTTGGTGTGAAACGGTTGTAACTAAAATTGGTATCTTTTTACCAAGGTTAATCACCTCGCAATCAAGTATTTATAAGCGTGATCTCATTTTACTTGGTAAACAATGGAAATTTAGGTGCCATTGCTCGTTCTGGATGTATCTATACCAATTTAATTCAGCGGAAAAATATACAAGTTGAGTTTTGTGAGCATTGTAGATCCAGATCAGTCGGTGCATCAGCAAGATCTTCACTGTTCACATGATTAGTTGCATAATGCCATAAGAAACTTCTGTTAACTTGTGTCTGAGTATATATTCAGGCTTATCCGAACCTACACTGTTCAAACAGGACAGTGTGTACCTTTTCAAACGGCTGGGCTCAGATAAGTTTAAATTAAACTACTTTGTTTGTTATGTCTGAACGTATCTCTGACGTGCATTTCGAAATTGGAAAAATCAATTCGTTTCATTTTGTCAAATTCAATTTCTTTATATCTCCCGAAGGACAAAAACATGAGGTACATGAAATATAGCAATACAACGTTGAAATAAAATCCCATAACCGATTACATGCGTTTGTGTTCGTGTTTGCAAGCTAAATGATAACTATATAGATCCCTGAATTGACAAATATAATAGATCAACATGAGAAAGTGAGTTAGTTAAGATAGAGTTTATTGTTTAAAACAGCCAAAATATAAAGAACATACTTCACCCTCCTCCATCTGCAGACGCTATTGACGCAATAGCAGCAGACGACTTTTGAAAACATTGTGGCCGAAGGTGAAATTGCTCATGATGAGCAATTTCTCCTTTGGCCACAATGTTTTCAACTTTATATAACAATTGAGCTATCTGTTATGGAGAATTTTCAGGTTTGTGTCGCTGTGTTTTTAAAATCGTCTCCTGCAGATTTGCTGTATGTGGGAAAGGGAAAAGAAATCGCATCATATTAAGGTCTTATGATTCATGTTACTGTTAAGTCCATGTTTTGGTTAACGTGTGCATAAAGTACAGCAGAAATGTAATTCTTCGTGCCAAAATTGTCCCTCAAGATGCAAGAAAAAATCGTGAAAAGCATGTGACCAATTGAAAAATATCTTAGGTGAATAGTATCAAAGGAAAACAAATAAAGTAATGATGTTTTTGTTTTTTGTCGAAAAGAAAAACCGGTGTCCAGTTTCTTATGTCTTTGATAACGCTCTTCTGACATGTAAGTTTGGTGATTAATGTCGCTTTTAACAGTAAGCCATTCAAATCACGATGTTTTATGGGTAGATTACCAGTACTACTGATAAGCCTTTCCTGACATCAGCGCACCAATCTTAATGCTATCTCTTGCAACCCCAAGCCCCAAGGGGGAGAGACGCCTCTTCTACTGTTTTTAAATAATTTGGTGTGACCTGACCGAGGATCGATCGCTGGTCTCCCACCCTTAACCCTTTCCCCCATACAACAATTCTGCAGCAGACGACTTTGAACATATTTTGTCAAAAAATAGAAAAATCTCCATAATTGAATGGATAACCTATGACAAAAAAAGTGGAAAACATTGTGGCAAAAGGAGAAATTGCACGTTTTGTGCAATTTCTTCTTTTGTCACTATGTTTTCAAAAAGCCGTCAGGAAGCGTCTATATGAGGGAAAGGGTTAAAGTTGACGCTGTAACCACAACAACCGCCGAGGCAGTTATTAACTCTTTCAGCGCCGAATCGTTTAAAGTAGACTTTTCCATGTTCAAAGTCGGGCGATTCTATTTTATATACTTTAATAGTTTTGGAATATTTGGATAACCATAAGGCAAACAATGCCCTTTTCAGGTGAGACAGCTCGTTAAGAGCTGACTCACCTGAATCAGTATTGTTTGCTAAAAGCTCAATATTGCCTTTGGCGCTGAAGGAGTTAAGATGTGTGAAATAATATGGGGCGAATTAAAAAAAGTATCCCGATGTACGTGACTTTGTGAAATATTTAAACAATATACAATGCGTGACTTTACGTTTGTCGTGTTGCACTACTTTAAACTCAATTTGCAAAACAGTGTAGACTGTTATGAGCCTGCATATAAGGGCAATCTAATCTTGGTCTTCATGTTTCGCTTCTTGTGTAAAAAATATAATATGTAGCAAATATGTAGCAAAAAGTATTGCAACACTATGAAAGAACCTATAATGATGATACACGCGGGGTAAGGGTTAATCTAGGACGAGGGTCAATGACGACTTTGACATCCATTGCTCTGCATAAATAATCTGCACGTCCATATTAATAAGTCGAGTTAGGCGAATTAGGGTCACGTTGTACGTGTGTAAACTAAGGCGAGTCTGGGCGTACGAACAGTCTCAACATACATAACTACTGACATAAGAGTGCTCGAAGTAACACACATGTCGCAAGTCAATAACATATTGGTGGTGTAGTGGTAGAGCGTCAGCCTCAGGTGCGGGAGGTCGCGGTTTAGAACCCAAATCGCGTCGTACTAAAGTATTTAGGGATGGTAGTTCTGGATTTCCCAGCTTGCAGGATTGTGTGATTTGCATTACGACTGACCCGCTGTTGTCAGTATCAAGAAACGCCATGTTATAACTGATAGACAGTTGAACGTTTTGACACTCTGTCTTATAGGCAGGCAAAACACAATCAGATACTACCTTGCCATGTCATAGATGCAAAGTAACTGCACGTGTTGCGGGTTTTAATTCCTACACCGTTTAATGAGGGCAGTTTTTAAGGGATTTAAAATTGTGGCATAACATCACTGGAAAATATATAATGTATATTATAAACCTTAGATACTAACATAGATTTACCAAAAACATATTAAGTGTAAGGTATGAGGGAGGATGGAAACGAGCTTCACATATATATGCACGGGGCTAATAAAGTTATATATTTAAAAAAAAAAAAAAAAAAAAAAATAAGGAGCGAATAGTTTCATCAGATGTCGATATTTAGAATTGAATACGTCGAAAAATGGGTGCAATAGAACAACAACAACACAATATACCAATAAAGTGTGTGGATGATGTAAAGAACACACACAACAAAGGTATAGGATTTAGATTACTTTCGCAAATACAAATGCGTAATTCCTTTACGAATCTACTACGAAAACATGCAAGTCAACCCGGATATTTCGTATATCAAATGTCAATATGTCAACCGCGAACCGAAACAGACCCATAAGCAATCTCATTTAAAACGCACCTTACTACTTCAGATCTGACGATACTGCATACAATATTTAAATATTCATGAGCAGGTACATATACCTGTTTTATGTAAAAACAATCGCACGATTAAACCAACGATCGGTTCTGCTTACTAAATTGCAACACTCTTCAATTACCACTTCTCTATCTCGCTAATTTATATCGGTTATATCCCCTGTCGATACATAACAATTTTATTGGCGAAAATGTAATTGACTAACGCAAAGGTCAACACGAGACGGCCATCAAATCTATGCGAGCGTTTGTTACTGCAGCGAAGGCTAGGTCTGGATTTATTGAGATTGATGTTGGGTCTACTTATATATATTTAATTTGCATCTTGTTTGCGTACATATGTGTACAAGCATGTGTATGTATATATGTATATATAAACGACTACATTACATACAGAAGGACAGTAAATATTCTAGGGAAGATGTGCGTTAACACAAGCTCGCCTGAGTCTTCACCGTAGGCAGATGGACTAAGTCACCAAATCGTTCAAAGTGGCTCACACACTTTGTTCACAATAGTACTACATTAATTATTGCGATTGTAATCAATCCCGGAAATCAAAATAATATCCTAGAACCCGCTGCATCCCTTTCTTAATTCTTGACAATAGTGAAACTGAGTCTGGCATTTGTGCAACTGTTCACAGTGATATGTTATACATGTATTTCTATAAATGTTGAAAACACATTTCAATTGTGTGCAAACATACGTATGTCGTATTATAGATATAAAGGTCACACAGGTCAGGATCAGTCCCCGAAGCTATACAACTCGGAATACGTGATCTGTGCTCAAATATAAACTCCATGCTCTACGCACGATTTCTGATTGGTCAGTTTCGTGAATTAATTTGCTTCTGACCAATCATTCACTTGAGCATATAAATTGCACTCAAGTTTACTTTGATAATTGGGTCATGTTAATTTTGTCGAATAGTATCTAAGTGAAACACACCATATGCTATTGATACATTTAAACAACATAAACCATACAACATCATTAGGTGCAATCGTCCAGTCTTTGCACGCAATGGTGAATTTCATTGGACTACGTTCACACTATAAATCTGCACAAAGGGTTAGTTTCCATAAAGTTCACAATGTTGCCGTATTTCAACGATCACGTGACTTACATTCAGTAATGAACGATGACAACGTGTTCTGTTTGCAGTGGGCTAAATCAGGCCAATACGCATAACGAAGTTTAAAGTTAGACTATGATTCCGCACATTCCTACCAAGATTCAAGGTTTAAAGTTGTATCTAAACCATGGCATACTAAATTCATAGTGTCAACAGGAAACGAAACAATACATTTTGTAATCATAATGTACAATGCATACTAGTTGCAGAGTTCTCAATCTGTTTTCAAGTTGAAATCAAATAAATGGAAATTTATTGTCCGCATGCATTATGATAAACAAATGCATGTAGATGATACTTCTAGCAAAAGGTCGTGCCTAGTGGTGTAGTGGTAAGAACTTCCGCTTCAAGATCAAGAGAGCATGGCTCGATCCTCGATTGGGTCATAACAAAGAGTTACACATATGTACGCAAACAAGATGCAAATTAAATATATATAAGTAGACCCAACATCAATCTCAATAAATCCAGACCTAGCCTTCGCTGCAGTAACAAACGCTCGCATAGATTTGATGGCCGTCTCGTGTTGACCTTTGCGTTAGTCAATTACATTTTCGCCAATAAAATTGTTATGTATCAACAGGGGATATAACCGATATAAATTAGCGAGATAGAGAAGTGGTAATTGAAGAGTGTTGCAATTTAGTAAGCAGAACCGATCGTTGGTTTAATCGTGCAATTGTTTTTACAGAAAACAGGTATATGTACCTGCTCATGAATATTTACCCAGAGTCTCGGGGATCAGCTTACAATAAGATAATATAAGAACATAACGAGGGCTTGGCGTGAAACGGTTGTAACTAAAATTGGTATTTTTTTTACCAAGGTTAATCACCTCGCCATGAAGTCTTTATAAGCATTAAATCATTTTTCTTGGTAAACAATGAAAATTTAGGTGCCATTGCTCGTTCTGAGCAATGGCATCTAAATTTGCATTGTTTATAAAGGGGTCAAAATTGCCCCTAAACCAGGGTTTTCAAAATAGGTTTTTAGTTACATTGAACCGTTTCACGCCAAGCCCTCGATAAGTGTATTAATTTGATCTAGAATACAGATCATCATCGTACAAATATATTAACATAACATAACATACGTGAATGTGTAAAAAAAAGAAAATTACAGAGCACAAAAAGTAAATATTTATCTCTTGAATTATCCTCCCTAATATCTTAAATGGAGGTTGAACCTACATGCAGTAAAAAAAAAATCTTTACATCTATTTTTTTAACAATTTCTATAACTTAAATTTCGAAATGGTGTTTCATAATACTGGTAGTTTACCCAGGGATCGCCATAATATGACTGAAATACTGTTGATAGCGGCGTAAGAAACAACATACAAACTATTCATAAAGCGAGCAAAAACATTTAGAAAAGTATTTCCTTATTAGGTAGTACGATGACAAAATGGAGGTACCACATGATAAAAACTCGCTTTACACGACATTTCGTGAAATTTAAAATATTTTAAACGATATCTAATTCTCGCCACACGAACTACCGACGCTTTGATGTGTTTTAAACCATGTAAAGTGATCCATACAGTTGAAATAGTTAACATGCACACAATCTGTAACTCATAGCGTTAAGTCGGAGTACTAACTGATGGCTCATTTCAAACCTTTGTATGGCACGAAGAACATGTGTAGAACATGTACTTAACCCTTTCAAACATAAAACAAATCTGCAGCAGACGACTTTGAAAACATATCGTCAAAAATGTGAATTATCTCCAAAACTAAGAGTTTAATCATTAAATCGAGTTGAAAACATTGTGGCAAAAGGGGAAATTGCTCAATATGAGCAATTTCTCCTTTTGCGGCTTTGCCACAATGTTTTCAAAAGTCGTCTGCTGCAAATGCGTCGGAATGCGTTTGCAAGTGGGAAAGGGTTAATTGACTGTTCTTTACAAAGCCGGGGAATGCATATTCAAACAATATAATCATTTAACACGAGGAGGTTTTTTTTAAACCATTTAACACCTTGCAGTATAACTGTGATAGTGTTGACAATGGCGTTAAATCCTAATCTACCAATCTTTTAAAACCTTATCCTAGTTTAAGTAACCGTTTTGCTGACAGGATGGTTTTAATGTTGTCAGCTAAGAATCGCCTGCAGGGAAACACAACATTTTCTGGAAAAAAAAGTATATTGTCGTCGTCGTCGTCGTTTGCGTCGTCAGCATCGTCTATGTCATCGTCACAAAACTTTAACATTACCTTATAACTCAAATACCGTTCAACGCTGGTACACATGTTCCTACAATACGCATGTCTATACCAAGTCACATAACTCTGGCTTTAATACTTATTCGGGAATGCCAATGGTTCGACTCTGCGCTGGCGTTCGCTCCAAGGGGCTCTTGTTTCACAAAAGCAAGCAAAGCTCGCTATTCTGTTTCATAACAAGATCAAATGTGTATGATTCAATTACTTAACGACTATTCCATTAAAGAAAACCTCTTAGAAATCCATAAACGGAACTTGATTTACAGTCCAAAAATGTCATCAATAAAATTGCATTTACAGTGGCACGGTTGGCTTTACATCTCAATTAAATGCAATAACTGAATGTCATTTTGATTACAATAACTGAATGTCATTTTGATTACAATAACAGACAGAATGTCATTTTGATTACAATAACTGAATGTCATTTTGATTACAGTATTGAGAAATAGTCAGTTTTTATTTGAATGTAAAGTATAACATATCAAATCCTATGAGAAAGATTTAATTCTAAGAAACATGCCATTTAAATATTAACTGGTAGATAGTAAAGATAGCTTTACTGGGAAATAAAACGTGATGTCGTGTCATTTCCTATTATATGTTATCAAGATATGATATGTTTAAAGCTTCCATGTTCAAAATGGGGAGTATAATCTTGATACTTGCGACACAACAGATAATGATCGTCTGATATGTTATGCGGTGTATTTGAATATATTAATAATAGACTAATCAAGATGGTTTAATGTTTTATGAATGAATGTCACAACCGAAACACATTTCTGTGAAATACTTGAAATATTGAGCTAATAGTTTCCGAGAATAGACTATCGAAGGTTTTTGTTATAGGTTTTCATCACGACAAGAAGATTTATGTATGGATGAAAATGTTTCATGTTTTTTACAGTAGAGTTCATTGACAGAATGCTTTCAATGAAGTTTGAATACAAAATTCGTTTGAATGTGAAAGATAACACTTTCCCACATACAACAAATCTGCAGCAGGCGACTTTATAAACAACGAGGTAAAACTAAAGAAAATCTCTTTAAATGATAGTATGTTTATAAGATAAGATTTGAAAACAGTGTGGCACAGGCAGATAGTCTTCATTTCAATGTCAGCTAATGCGTTAATTGTGCGATATTGGAAGGATGAACGCACGCACGGCAGACTAAAACACTCGGCTGGTTAGCAGTTATTATTACTTATAAAACCAAGATCAAATATATGGTTGCAAACATCGGGTTTTGAAGGTTAAGTTCGCTAAGTAAAATGTCATTGCCTTCATCGGTTAATCCCCCGTGCTATTTTGGTCGAATTGCTGTTTGGCACGCATAGTCAGGCGTTTATTTCTGAGAAGTGTTTTCTTGCGGTTTAGACATTTACACGATATGCTTTTTGTAAAAAGACGTCTGCTTCGAAAACATCTGAGGAAAAGTATGTAACATTTAGAAAATTGGAAGCAGGATGTTAATATTGAATTAAAAATGATGGTACATGGAGAAATTGATCATCTTTAGCAATTTCTCCTTTTTTTTGTCAACAATGTTTTCAAACGCCTACAAATCAAAGCACTTTGCAGAACTGTAAAGGGACCGGCACACTTTTTACTAACTTTTGCTGTTTTTAAAGTGAACGCTTTCTGAATATACGCAGTTTCCTAATTAAAGACATGGCACTTCCGCCATCCCAAGCCGTTACATATAGTTAGACTTGTACAGGATTCTCCTTAAAACTTAATGAAATGAAACATTTCATCTTAATTCATCCATCTAATATGCCGAAGTCACACTCTTCTTCTTTTCCTATGAGAGGTTTATGTATTTCATGTTGTATTTTTTATTCAACCATATCGAGGGCTTGCGTGAAACGGTTGTAACTAAAATTGGTATTTCTTTACCAGGGTTATTTACCTCGCCATAAAGTCTTTATAAGCGTTAAATTCTTTTTCTGGTAAACAATGGAAATTTAGGTGCCATTGCTCGTTCTGAGCAATGGCACCTAAATGTGCATTGTTTACAAAAGGATAAAAATTGCCCCTAATCCAGGGTTTTCAAAATAGGTTTTGAGTTACAACCGTTTCACGCCTAGCCCTCGATATACCCTGCTATCTGAGGTACGCAACAGCATTTACCGACTTGAACCCTGCTTCCAATGTAAACCCGTCTGTGGGTTTAAAGGTACAAGTTGATATTTGTGAACATAATCATCAGATAACCCTGTCCATCTGTCTAGTCTTATCATAATTTACACACATTGACATAACTTTCAAACAAGCTTATATAAGTAATAAGTAATATGTGAATACATCTTGACTATGCTGTACGCTGACCTCTAGATAAGGAGCGGTTTTTCATGTTCTAAAATCCTTATTTGACCTCAGTGAGACGATTCTTTTGAGTACCCACAACATAGGTTTTAATGAGTGCTAAGAGAGATATTATAAGGAGAAAGACCTATTTATTCCTCCTTATGTATTCCTCAGTGTACGGAAGCAGGAACAACGCTATATCATACGAAGACAAAGTAATACCTTTTCACATGAACGGATTCAAAGTAGAAAAACTAAACCATATTAACATGTACGCATGATGAGGATACTTTGAAAAATAAAAAAAACACATCTCGTGTTGAAAGCAAATTATCCTTCGGTATTTGAAGTATACGAACAAGTCAATTTGCATTACCGTGGTATGCTGCTGGGCTGTATTCAATGTGTCTAATGTATTTGTTGCATGTACACATGACGAGTTATAAATGGGCCTGTCCGCGTGGAAAATGTTCACGTTGGCATTTTGTATCAGATCATCCTGTACTTCTACATGGTCGTATCAGAACCTTTAAAAGTTGATGGAAGCTTTATTTCAAGTGAATGTAAGTGATCTGTGAAAGGTGTAGATTTTTGATAAATCTGTGCAGCTGGTCATTTTCTCTTGGACCTGCACAAATAGACTTGATTGTATGTTAAAGACATGCACAAAGTGTAACAATTAACTGTTTATTTTTCTTGCAATTAAAACACGTATATTTGTATTAAAATTGCAATAGAACTTTACCATTTTTGACGCACATTATAGTATGTTTGTAGGGTGTTTTATCACTGTGCGTACCGAGCCCCGGTAGCTCAGTCGGTAGCGACGCGGGCTGTCAATCCAGGGGTTGTGAGTTCGAATTCCGGCTCGGCAACTTTCTTTCCGACGATTGACTAAAGTCAATGCGACATGCGTCATTCGTCTTCCACCAATGGGCTAAGTCTATGTGGAAAAGCAGCCAGTTGCTTGGGAAGATTGTTGTGTGGAGTACTGGTGTGAGAAAACCAGGAAATGCATGAGTAGGTGAACTGGCCGCCGTGATATAACTGAGAAATTGTTAAAAACGGCGTTAAACCCCAATCAATCAATCAATCAATCAATAAATCAATCAATCAATCAATCACTGTGCGTCATGGGTATGTTACCATGTATCCCGACAGCAGCGAGTCAGTCGTAATATTAACGGAACTATCCTATGCGCCAAGGAGGGAAAGTAAACACTTACAGTTAGAGAGTCTTTGGTATGATCCGACCGACCGAGGATCGATACCGCGACCTCTCGCACAGAGGCAGACGCTATACCACTACACTAACGATGCGATAAATAATCAATATGCAACCAAAGACAATAAGTTAGTGTTATGCGAATGCATGCTCGAATGAATTGTCAATCTTCTCAAACGCAAAAAGACCCCCAACTTGCTTGACGCGGCTCATGTATCAAACAAGACACCTCGGTGGTGTAGTGGTAGACCGTCCTGCCTCGGGTGCGGGAGGTCGCGGGTTCAAACTCCGGCCGGGTCATACCCATGTCTTATACAATGGTAGAAATGGCTGCCCTCCTTGACGCTCAGGGTTTGCGGGCTCAGCATAACGACTGAATGACTGGTGTGGGGTTAAATTGACCAGTAGTACTGGTAACTTACCCAGGAAACGCCGTGACATAACTGGAAATTTGTGTAAGCGTCTTAAAACAGACTAAATGGCTGGTGTGGGGTTAAATTGACCAGTAGTACTGGTAACTTACCCAGGAAACGCCGTGATATAACTGGAAAAGTGTGTAAGCGACTTAAAACACGAAACAATCAATCAATCATTTGTAAAATTAAATATGTTAAAGAAACTGTTTGCAGAATTTAAATATATAAATACTCGTCCACATAGACTAGTGTATACGTACGTGTAAAGTAAATGTGGTAATCATTTACCGACTTTATATTTAGAAATACCGATCCTTAAAAGCACAAAGGGGTATCTTTGGAAAGTATTTGAAAATAAATCAATTCTAATTCCGTTTAATCTCAATTGAATTAAATGAAAAAACATTTTCTGTATCAATTTACAAATTGATGATTAAACTATTTGTTCCAAGTAGCACCGCAATTTTGCAACTATTTTATTGGATAAGACATTGGGGAATAAAATCAAAGTAGTGGTGGTACTGACAACTGATTGGTCGAATTGTAACAAGGAGGAATAATGCTGCATTTATCGCGACTGTTTCTGAGTAAACGGAGTTTCCAAATTACTTGGAAATTAAAAATCAGAGACAAATAACAAAACACATCATGTTAGAATTTTTACAATCAAGAATATAACTGCATTTTATGACTGTTTCTGAGTAAAGGGAGTATCCAAATACATTGAAATTACAAATAACAAATAAATAACAAAACGAACATGTATCTTTGTAATAGATTCAACATTGACACTTTTCTTTTGGATTAAGCAATTTGGAATATAATCAAAGTTATACAAGTACTGCCAAGGATGTGTCGAATGTTCACTAGCAATGACATGGCCACGTTACAGTTAATTCTGCCGGAATATACGAAGTCTCCAAATTGCGGACACAATTCGATACTTGTTTTACTTTTTTACACGTTACATCGTAATTTAATCAATTCTGTAATGTTTTAAATTGATGTGGCTTTGAAAAATTGATAAAAAACGTAACGCAGACATGGAGGAAAGAAAAAAACGTTGAATGGAGTGTTAGCCTTTAATTGGTACAGACGGTTTCTGTTTTAACTGTGTGTACACAAATAATGTTTATTCCAATAAGGTTTCAAAAGCCGACGACTTTTAATAATAACTTTATTCTATGAATGGTTTACCCTGTGCCGGTTGTATAGACGCTTCTTTGGCAAGCATTGTGACTAAATGAAAAATGCTTATTTCTCCTTTTGCCAAATTATATTTAACTCTATTCAATCACTATTGTCATAAATAGAGAGTTTATATAGTTTTGTCTGGTTGTTTCAAAATTCGTCTACTGCAGATCTGTTGTATGTGGGAAATAATCTTCCCAGATACGACAATTCTGCAGCAGACGACTTTGAACATGTTTTGTCAAAAAATAGAAAATCTCAAGAACTGAACGGATAACTTATGACTAAAAGTGGAAAACATTGTTGCAAAAGGAGAAATTTCTCGTTTTGAGCAATTTCTTTTTTTGTCACTATGTTTTCAATAAGCCGTCTGCTGCAGAGGCGTCAGAAAGCGTCTATATGAGGGAAAGGGCAAAACGATTTATTTAGTTTGCTTGTGTTTCTTTCACACTGACTTTCCAAATACATACCTGATTACATGCTGTTGAAACTCTTTACGTAAATGTTGATTAGTCTAACGCTTCTAGATATAGTTATATGATTAACCCTTTCCCACATTCAACATATCAACAGCGGACGACATTGAAAACATCTGGTTAAAACTATGGTAAACTTCTATAAATAAAACGTTAATCATTGAATAGACTTGAAAACATTGTGACAAGTGGAGAAGAAATTGCTCATTATGAGCAATTTCTCTTTTTGCCACAATGTTTTTCAAAAGTCGTCTGCTGCAGAAGCGTCAGAGAGCGTCTGTATGAATCCAAAAGGGTTTTAACAAGCATTGATGGAATCGTAGATGCGTAGGTGTCGATTAAAGTTTCTGAGAAACCGTTTACGCAATTAAGTGTCTAGTATGAACAGTTTTGTCTTTTGAGCGTGCTAGCTTTGGCCTCTTGATTACCAAACGAAATGCTAAATGTCCTTAGAAACAATCGCAATAACTAGTGATACACCTTTTGTTGTTTGAAATCGCTAAAAATGTCATGACCCTTTCATATTAACGAATAATTGTTGAATTGACTGCTGCTGTAACTGTCGACTTGCAACAAGAACTGCTAAAAGTACAATCATTTTAATGGAGGTCAAAATACAATCATTTTAATGGAGGTCAAGCATTTTATTGCTTAAAGTTGCTGAACTCCAGATGGAGATAAAATAAATTAAAATGTTGAAACTTTAGTTCTAATAGTGAGTTCAAAACAGTTCAAAACTTTTTTGGCAGTAAATGTTAAAAATTGAAAGTCATGAAAATGTACACAATATGACTAACTGGGTATGTCTACCCAGTAAAAATGAAGCATAAACGATCAATATTTAGAAATTATAATATTTGAAGACACCTTTTGAACAGTTTTAAAACCTTTAACTATACTATCTATTATCTTGAGGTTAGCTCCTTTAAAACTAACTGACCTAATTGATCTTTTCTTTTAGAACGGTTTACTGTGGACGCATCTGCTGCAGCCGACTTGTGGAGAAGTTTCATGAATACAGAACTTATTGCTTTGTTTTTTTAAAACATATATAATGCATTAACCTTTCCCTACGACAAATTCCTTTGATGCGTCTACACCATGCGACTTGTTGAAAACATGACAGGCGCAAAAACAAACGTTTTGACATTTCTAGCACGTTTGTGTTGTGCAACCCTTGCCATAAGTCTGACGCATCTTCAGCAGTCGACCTTTAAAGACATTGTGACAAAAAGGGAAATTGCTGGTGATGAGCAAAGTTTTCTTTATTCCATAATGTTTGAAACTCTACTCAATAACTTTACTTTCTTTGATGAGTTTCCATATATTTAAAAGAAAATGTCAGTTGTAGATATGTTATTAATGGGAAAGGTTTAAAGCAAATCAATGCATTTACCTAATTGCCTTTGACATGTCTGCTTTTGACGACCTGCTGAAACCTTGGCAGACTAAACATCGAACTTTTACGCGGCGCCAAATGCTACAGACACACTGGCATCAGTGTACCGGTCAACGGGTGCATTCTTTGTAGGTCAAAGCGTAGGCGCAATACTTCCTTCGCGTGAGATATATTTCTTTGTCACATCACTTCGCAAAGACACAGTTTATTAATGTTGTTTTTTAAAAGATGAAAACACGCAATCAAAATGGTCTCGAAAAGCATAAACTTGATGGGTTAAGTTTCACTCATTGCCAGGAAGATTACCATTCTACGGAGGTTTGTGTGTCGCTTGCCTTGGTTGATTGATTTGATTGTTTGGACTTTAACGCCGTTCCAACAAGTTGCCAGTTCACCTGTTTCCTCGATTGCTCACACTAGTACTTCACACTACAGTCTTTCCAAACCGCTGGCTGCTTTCCTTATAGCTTTCTAGCCCATTGGTTGAAGACGGATGACGCCTGTCGCTTTGCCTTTTGTCAAACGTCGGAAAGAATACTGGCCGAACTAGGGTTTCGAACTCACAACCCCTGAATTGGCAATCCGCGTAACTTCCGACTGAGCTACCGGTGCTCGCAGACACATTTGGATAACGCATGTGTTCCTTTGAACTATTTTGTTTTCCTCTTTTTATCTCAATATTTTCAAGTGCATAATCGCCAATATTTGTGTTCATCAGAAATGGGTTTGGGTGCTAAATAAGATGTCTGGCAAACAGGAAGTGTAAAGTATATCCAGGAAATGAAAAGGAATTGCTGAGATCTTTCTAAGCATTTTCTCTTACATATGCAATGTTTTAAAATGTCGTCTGCGTGTGCTGCTATATCAACTATTACCAAAAGTCGTCTGTAACAGGGAATCAGTTAAATTTGGTAATTAAGCCAGATTACAGAAAGGCTAGATTAAAGCAGGAGGGTGCATTATTGTAACACACTTTAACATCCGCAAACAATTCTACAGCCTTCAACCTCAATTCAAGGACATTTCTATCTGAGATACCGGGAGTTTTCACTCTTTACCGGGTCGTACTGGTTTCGCCCCGTATTATAACAAACACAATCATAATACAGACGATTTGAGGAGAATTACTATCAAAGAGGACTGTTTTCCTTTTCTGGCAATGATTTCAATTATGTATTAAGCTTCAATTAAACAGGTAGACGCTTCCATATTGTACTAGGGCCATCTTTAAAAAATTGTTTGTTTGCCCTTTACCGATCCTAGATTTTAGAGGTGGGTCGGTAGGTAGGAAAATTATTTTATTTTATTTTATATTTTATACTTTACCTGAGCGTATATTGTTTATATATATCTTGTAAATTAATGTGTTTTTGCCTCATTGAGCCATATCCTTTACGTGTATATAGAGTCAAACTTGTGCTAAAGCTAGCCTTGGGATAGCAATTCCCTGTCTAAAGCGACCATGCGTTTGATTCCAAAATACTCATATCTGTAAAGTCGACCCTGTAATTTAAGACCACCTGTGAACAAAGACCATATTTTTACTTACCATGAGTGGTCTTAAAACACAGGTGTGACTGTACTTGTAAATGGCCAATGGCACAAACATTGAGTTGATTGAAGGTAAACAGTAAAGGGTTCGTGATTCTGAATTAGAGATCCCACGCTGCACATAAAACGAGAAAACCTTCAATAGTTGTTTTTTGCAATCTCAATGCTATAACAACGATAAAAGAATCGAAAAAGGCCTGTATAGATTGTTACTGAATGTAATCCCCATGTAGAATAGACATTCCTAAATTAACATAACACTTTTGTTTGAGAAATAAATGTTTAGATGTCATGGCCTATAATTCCACTGTAAACCGTGACCTTGAACTCAACGGTTTATCGAAATCTTGAGCACAGTCAATACTTTGCCCATCGTAAAATCGGTCTGTGTATAAACATGTAACCTGCACCACAGAGAACTTCACATTTTGAGACCCAGACGACCTTGACCTCGACTTTCACGATATTGACCACTTAACATGACCATTGTGCTCTCGTCTACATTGACAAACGTGACGCCGATCATCGTGGCGGTGAACTTGGCAATCATCTGAGTGACCCGATCTTTAACTCCTATGTATGCATAATTTCGTAAAGTGTTTCTATTGTGTCCAAGACAGACGTATTTAGACCTTCTGTAAGCTTTGTGATAAACAAACAGGAAATTGCTCATAATGTGCAATTGTCCTATCGTCACAATATCTCAATGATTTTCACTTAAATGCATATAAGAAGCAATTCTCAATAATATTACGTCAATGTTGCTCCAACTTGTCTGCTGCAGATGTGTTTTATGTGGGAAAGTGTTAATTGATCTGGCCCAGTCTAGCCAGCCTTTTTTCGACTATTGATATGACTGACCTCAACAAAAAGAAAGTAATTTCCTTTTGTCCAAATAGGCCTCAGCTAGAACCAGATCGTCTGCTTCTATTCATCATAAAGATATAGATCATCCAATTTCCCGTGAATTATATAGACGAATGATACACTAGTGTTTATGTCTTCTAGCGCACGATAGCCTTGCCCTCTGTTTACTACACTAGTTAGCTCGTCTGTCTTTCGAAGAAAAGAAGTCGGGCTATTGTGATACCCTTGGCGTCGTCGTCGTCGTCTGCGTCGTCACAAAACTTTAACCTTACCTTATAACTCTAAAGCAGTTACACATATTCATATCAAACTTGGTACACGTGTTCCTCAAAACAATACTCATGGTTATACATAGTCACATTATTCTGGCTTTAATAATTATTCAGTTATGCCCCTTTTTGGACTAAGGAATTCATGAAAAAACAGACGAGCTTTGGCGGTCACTCCGCTTTATTTAAGCTATCTTTTATGGAGAGTGCTCAAGTTTGTGTCACTATGTTTTAAGGTCGTCTGCTGCAGATGTGTTGCATGTGGGAAGGGGTTAAGTTAAAGAAACCAAGATATTTCAAACTGGAGATATATCTGAATTTCAATATGTATCACGTGGTTTGTGGTAATTTGTTACACGATGATCGGTGGTGTGGGAAACCCTTCCCTAGCGTAATTATTACACATGTACATGCTTAATGATTTGTTATGGTTGAATAGTTGATTGTTTGGTGTTTTCCTGTTTCCGGGTTAGTAACCAGTCCTACTGGTCCATTTATCCTGACACCAGCCAGACAGTCGTAATGATTACTCCGCAACCCTGAGCGCAAAGAAGGGCAGCCATTACTACCATGTTTTAATGTGTTGGTATGATCTGCCCGGGGATTGGTTATGGGGACTCCATCCAGTCTTCGTTAAAAAGAATATTTCTTAAAAAATACATATTAAATTTAAAACGAGCATATAATTTTCGTTAAGAAGCTTGTATTGTCTTGCTTAGATCTGAAAGTTAATCAGTGACTGAAATAGTTGTTGTTGTTGTTGTTGTTGTTGTTGTTGATGTTGTTTGAAAATTCGGACCGAACAATTTGTGAACCTGG
The DNA here is from genome assembly GCA_031761405.1 of Serripes groenlandicus. NCBI lineage: Eukaryota > Metazoa > Mollusca > Bivalvia > Cardiida > Cardiidae > Serripes > Serripes groenlandicus. Next base: position 35,312,482 of record JASEVX010000008.1, on the reverse strand, counting down.
TTGTTGTTGTTGTTGTTTGAAAATTCGGACCCAACAATTTGTGAACCTGAACCTCGACCCTTTAAAGTACTCGATGAACTCGGGTCTCTCAGTTGGGCACAAAATAATTGGCCTATTTTTCTCCCATATTAAGCCCTGCCTACAGACGGCATTCTACAGCAGACAATTTTACAATTATCTAAGTAAAAATTACAGTAATGGAGGCAAAATAATTAAATTTAGTTGCAAACTTTGGGCCAACAAGAGAAATTGCTTAACGTGATCAATTTCAACTTTTGCCGCAATGTTTTTCAAGATTCGTCTGCTGCACATGCGTCAAATAGGGTAGGAAAGTAGAAAAGGGTTAATGACATCACAGAGTCATGACAATTAACCATTAAACCTTTTCTTCATACAGCAAAAGTGCAGCAGATGACTTTTAAAAACACCGTGACATTGTCAAAATTATGACAAATTTCTATAAATGAAAGTTGAATCGGTAAATATAGTTGAAATCAGTCTAGCAAACGGAGAAATTGCTCCTTATGAGCGATGTGTATATTTTGACACAATACTTGTAAAGGTCGGCCAGAGTCTTATTTGGGAAAGGGTTATCTTCCTAAGTTCTCAATAATTTCTCTCCCTTCCGCTACACGCTTTATTTAATTAGTATCAAAAAGCAATTTACCATAATTTACTACAGATGTCGTAAACTTTCCTAATTACGTATACTCATCTACTAGCGAGTGCTAAAATCACATTAGGCTAAAATGGGACATTTATCTTACTCACATTTCTATTTACATCATACGGACGACTGCTGACTCTCTGTGAATTTCAGACGAATTTCGAGAATATTGGTGGAAAGGTAGAAATTCCTTAAATCAAGACCTTTTCAACCTTGAATTAGCTAACCCTCTCCCACATTACAATGAATGAATGAATGTATATTGTTTTATGGCGCATCGACAGCTAAGGTCATTTAGCGCGCAATTAAATTTAAGTATTCATGATCCCTGGGTAAACAAACCAGTACTAGGCTAGACAATGTGCCTTGCCCAAGGGCACTCAACCATGACCGTAGTGCCGCGACTGGGGATCGAACCCGGGACACCCGGTTTCGAAATCCCCGACGCTAACCACTCGACCACAGCGGATTCCTCCCACATTACAACAAATATACAGCAGACAATAGGAGAAGTTGCGCATCATTACATCCGTGCAGTCAAAATGTTGCATCTACATTGTTCGATACACGTTTGATCAGTAGTAGAGCTGTTCCACGAGAAAACCAACACTGTGGACTCTGCGAAATGTATCGACCCAGATCAGCCTGCGCAGTCCACGCAGGCTAATCCGGGCCGACACATTCCGTCTCAGGGGGGATATAGATATCGAGTAGTGATTCCTGAAACTCAAAATCCACGGGATGTGAAAAGTGTCTGTCCGGGTTAGCCTGCGCGGCATGCTTAGGATGATCCGGGCCGACACTTTACGCAGAGTTCACACTTATGGTTTTCTCGTGAAATGGCTCATTTACTGACCGTCTTAGGGTGCGGTGGTCGCGTGTTTGATCCCCGATCGGGTCATACAACAAAAAATAACAATAGTAGTAATGGCTTTCCCTCCTTGGCGCTAAGGTTTTCGACTGACTTGCATGTGTCATGATAAATGTATAAATGGTAGCTTACCTGTGATATAAATGAAAACTTGTTGAAAGCGGCGTTTAACACAATACAAACAGACACACAAATCAATATTTCAATATATTAAGACCATAGTCCATAGGGATGTCAAAACCAGCCGAAAATTAGGAGTACAAATGACGTATTGAATTGGATTGCAAACATTCAGCGGGATAATAGTAAATGAGGCGTCCCGCGAGAAAACCAACATTGTGGACTCTGCGTAAAGAATCGACCCTGATCAAGCTAAGCATGCCGCGCAGGCTTACCCGGACAGGCACTGGTCGCCTCCTGTGGATTTTCTGTTTCAGGAATCTTTACTCTATACTTTTTATTATTTATTTATTCGAATGTGTCTGCAAGAGGGGAAAGGGTTAAGCATAAATCCAAAGATCACGCGAACACGTCGAAAAGTGGAAGTACCTTATGGATTCCTTCCGAGTTCGATATATCACGAGTCTACTATATCGAGGGCTTGGCGTAAAACGGTTGTAACTAAAAACCTATTTTGAAAACCCTGGTTTAGGGGCAATTTTGACCCCTTTGTAAACAATGCAAATTTAGGTGCCATTGCTCAGAACGAGCAATGGCACCTAAATATCCATTGTTTACCATGAAAAAATGATTTAACGCTTATAAAGACTTTATGGCGAGGTGATTAATCTTTGTAACAAATGTTTTAGTTACAACCGTTTCACGCCAAGCCCTCGATATATCACGAGTCTACTATATATCCCTCCTCCCGGTACTGAGGACTTCATACACCTCTTTAGCACACGAGTATTGAAAATATTGTGTGAAGTTGAACATTTACATCAAATTATGAAAATAAGCAACTTCTGTTTCCCACAATGATTTCAATTATGTTTCAACTGTTTATTTGGATTATACTTATTCAAGTTTTGAACTTTAACGCCGACGACTTGATAAACAAAAATAGTGTAGTGAAAGAGCCGAAATGCAGTCTGGAAAAATTGGTTTAGTCTTAGTTTAGAGTGTTTATCTATGCTATAGATTTTCCTCGTGATATATTTCACTGCCACTCTCATCTCTGAAATATATCAGTCAAACCAAGATTGAACTTCACTGTTTACCAAAAACTAATATTTTAGAATCTTCATTCAGATTTAGGTCAATTGTGACGCCGTTCCGAGGTCCTTACCCTTGTTTTCGCAATATTCTGAAACTGTTTCTGCTACAGGGGCGTTTAAAGTCTGTAAACAATAAAGACAAAATCCTTCCCCACATACAACAAATCTGTAGCAGACGGCGTTGAACTTATCTGGATAAAAATATGGATTTTTTTTTTTTTTTTCATATTTAACTCTTTCAGCGCCAAAGGCAATATTGAGCTTTTTGCAAACAATACAGATTCAGGTGAGTCAGCTCGTAACGAGCTTTCTCACCTGAAATCTGCATTGTTTGGCTGTGAGTTATAAAAATATTTCAAAAATCCTATATCATGAAAATAGAGTCGTCCGAGTTTGAACATGTAAGATTCTACTTTAAACAATTCGGCGCTGAAAGGGTTAAGTTTAGTTTTTAAAAAAAAGTGGACACCATTGTGGCATTAATAGGGAAATCGCTCATGATGAGCAGTATCTTCGTGTGTTATATTTGTTTTGCCGTCCACTGCAGATGCGTCAGAAGACGCCTGAATGTAGGAAATTCCCATTTTCTCGGAGAAAGTCCAATGTTATGATCTAATTGGAACTTCTGTTGTATCATGGAGGGACATAATATTGGACCGTAACATCGCACCAACCAGATGTCTGGCTCGGCGTGATAGATTTATGAAGTTACAATATCGTCGCTTAATCCTTTCACACATATACAACAACTCTGTAGCAGACGAATTGGAAAACATTTAGGAAAATATCTGTGAGGTAAAGTTTGATTATTGGAATAAAACCTTTCTGAGGTATTTGCAGCAGACCTTTGAAAACATTGTGGCAAAAGGAGAATTTGATCATTATGAGCAATTTCTCCTTTTGCCACAATGTTTTCAAAGATCGTCTGCTGCAAATACCTCAGAAAGCGTCTGTCTTTGGGAAAGGATTAATTATTTTATTTTGGCATTTTGACGTCTTCTCTTCGGATCTGATAGTTCAGTATTAACTGCTTGGCAAAAAACCTCTTTTAATAGTCATATCTCCGGCATAACAATATAATATAATAAATAAAAACTGTCTCGTGTTGAGTAACGTAGACTAATTCCAAACGTCTCTGTAAATTTCTCATCCCTGTGAATGTATTAGGCTAAATGACGTATTAACTTAACGTAAAGCAAAGTAAACTAGAAATATCACTGAAGGTGATGAATACCCCCAGCTGGTGCCTGACAATATACATATGTATGAGAAATTCAAGGGACTATAACTCATTTAAAAATAATTCCAGTGCAACACGCCGACAATATGCACAACTAGGCTTAGTATAAATCATTCTTGTGAAGTTATATTGAAGTCTGACCAAAGGCTGCTGAGAAATAGTGTTCACAAGAAATGTCTACAGAAGAACGGAATATACATATGTATGAGAAGTTCAAGGGACTATAACTCATTTAAAAATAATTCAAGTGCAACACGCCGACAATATGCACAACTAGGCTTGGTATCAATCATTCTTGTGAAGTTATATTGAATTCTGACCAAGGGTTGCTGAGAAATAATGTTCACAAGAAATGACCGACCTTTATGAATGAAACAATTAAATAGACCTAAAGACATTATGTTAAAAGGAGGCCATGCTCATCAAGAGCAATTACTCCTTTTGCCAAAGAATTTTCACAAAGAAACCGTCTGCTTCAAACGTGCCTAAATGTGTATGCAATTTGAAACGAAAAATCGTAGAAATAACACGCCAAAATTCGAGGACGAAAACAGGCATAAAAGGGACAAAACAAGAAACAAGATTTCGATTTTTCTGATCTTCACTGGAGCCTAAAATCAAATTTTCTAATCCAACGCTCTTCGCTATGCATTCAATTTAACTATTTCAGCGCCGAATTGTTTAAAGTAGACTCTTCCATGTTCAAAATCGAGTGTGTCCATTTCTCAATTTAAGAAAGTTTTGGAATATTTTGGTAACTTGAAAGGCAAACAATGCTGATTTCAGGTGAGTCAGCTCTTTACGAGCTGACTCACCTGAATCGGCATTGTTTGCAAAAAAGACTCAATATTGCCTGTTGCGCTGAAAGAGTTAAACGAAACTGCTCCACCTGAATTATTCACAATTCTAACACGATATGTAAAATTAAATTCAAATATGAATGATATGCAAAATTAAATTCAAATATTAATGATATGAAAATCCATCCTGGGTCTAATTACAACATCCTTACTTAACGCTAAGTTATACTTAAATTAAAAGCATATTTCATCATTTTTGTTCCCCTTATTAAAAAGCCGAAAGAGTATTATTCACAGGAAGGTAACTCTTTCTGTCAACTTAAGCCATTTACTTAAATACATTCCACCGTTCATGTTTAACAAAAAACATTAGTCGTCATTGTTCGCAACTGGAGACGCTGGTGAAGTGGTAGAGCGTTCACCTCGTTGCAGGACGTTGCGGGTTCGATCCCTGACAGGGTCATACCATGCACTTAAAACAAGAGGCCCGTGAGGGCCTATGCTCTACTGGCATGGTTCTTTGGTCATTTTTAAAAGGAACCGAGCTCGCATAACTACTATCTTAGTTTGGTGAAGGTCAGATAGTAAATGGAGGCTCTATTGTGTTCACAAGCTGTATTATTGCAATTTTGACAATTTCAAGGGCCATACTCCAGTCTTGCATGGGCGGATCTGGCTGGTTTTCGAAAGGAACCGAGCTCTCATGGATATCTAACTACTGTATAAGTTTGATTGAGATACAATCAAAACGTTATCACGTTCACAAGCAATTGTTTACGGACGCACGGACGCACAGACGCACGGACGCACGGACACAACGCCATCGCATCAGCTTTTCTGGCCTTAGGCCAGTAGAGCTAAAATGATAGTAATGTCTTGCCCTCCTTGGCGCTAAGGATTATAGGTATGGTATAACGACTGACTGACTGGCTGGTCAGGATACTGGTAACTTACACATGGAAACGCCGTGGTAATACTGGACAATTGTGAAAAAGGCAATACAAACAATACAAACAATACAAACAAACAAACAAACAAAAATAAAATAGGGTTATTTATCTATGTTTGCTTTCACCAGACCCGCCTCAAATAAAAAAGAAGAGAGAATCATAATCTTCATTTTGCATAATATAACCAGAATAACCCATGGTTATGTGAGCCTGATACTTTTCAAGAATCGTGACTTAGTGATTTAAATCAGCAAACCAGTTTTTGGTTCGATACACAGATGCGAAAACAAATGTGAGATAACATGAGCATTGACTAGTCTGGTTATATAGGATAGGCCAGGAAACGTGTGTCAGTGAATAAACGCACGAACTGGCTTCGGTTCAATAAAGCAGGCCACAGTTTCTTTCGACAGGCGGATGGATGTCAAAGGATGAACGCTCGCGGTAAACCAACACAAACTAAAGTAAAAACGTACAATTAGGGGCCCAGTCAAACAAAAACCGACCTTCGTTACAAATATTCCTGGGTAAGTTACCAGTTCTACTGGTCCATTTATCCTGACACCAGCCCGTCAGTCGTAATGCTAACCCAACAACCCTGAGCGCCAAAGAGGGCACTCAGTAATGTCCATTTTTAAAGTCCATTGTAGGACCGACCTTCGTTATATTGCGATCAGCCAAGAGCCAGATCAGTCTGCTGCTTGAAGGATTTAGCAATTGATTGATGGATTTGGGTTTAACGCAGTGTTTTCAACAATTGTTCAGTTATATCACGGCGACCAGTTCACCTACTCATGCTTTTCCGGATTTTCCCACACCAGTACACCACAAAACATACTTTCCAAGCAACTGGCTGCTTTTCCAAATAGACTTATCCCATTGGTGGAAGACAAATGACGCATGTCGCAATGACTTTTGTCAAGCGTCGGAAAGAAAGTTGGCCGAGTCGGGATTCGAACTCGCAACCCCTGGATTGACAGCCCGCGTCGTTAAGTCTGCTGCTTGAAGGATTTAGCAATGTATTACACCCAACCAAAAGACACGACCGTACAAGTAAACAACATTTGGTTGTTATTTCCATTATATCGAGCGGAGGTCAACGAAAACCAATCGTAGGGCATTTGCGACAAGTATAAAACCAGATCAGCCAGCGCATCCGCGCAGTCTGATCCGGATCTACACTGTTCGCCAGTTAATCGAAGAAAGTTTCTATAAATCCATGGACGACATTGGAACCGCTACAGTCGACAACTTTTCAAAACAAAACCTGATAATATTAGATTTTTTTTCATAATGAAAATGTTTTCCTAATTTCAACATTGTGTTCAGATCTGTTTTAAAAAAAACTATATGCTTTTGTTTTGAGTATTTTATCTTTTTTGTTCCAATTATGTTTGCAATCAATGTCTTGGGCATCACACGTTGTGTGTATACAGAGCTCCAGAAAACGGGCTTTTTGCATATTCTAAAATCCGTATTTGACATTCAAACCCTATGTTGTGGGTACTCAAAAGAATCGTCTCAGTGAGAGGATTCTTTTGAGTACCTACAACATAGGATTTTGTTGAGTAATAAGAGAAATTGTGTGGGGGAAAATACCTTTTCACTATCTCTTATCTAGTCCTCTGTGTATAAGGGAAAGGATTAAAAACCAATCTTATAATTAAATCGTAGTAACACGCGAAAGTGGTTAGAATGCTCGTTCCTGGGTGATTAAACTGCACCGGGTAACACGACTCGATGCAATTCAATGGGAGGAAAACTGCACCCTTAATCGATCAGAAACCGTGGAGGGTTTAATTCCGTTTAAACTGATCTAATAAGTTCAACTTGAGTGATTGGCGTGAAACGGTTGCAAATAAAAAACCTATGTTGAAAAAAAAGCCTAGTTTAGGGGCAATTTTGACCCCTTTGTAAACAATGCAAATTTAGGTGCCATTGCTCAGAACGAGCAATGGCACCTAAATATCCATTGTTTACCAAGAAAAAGACTTTATGGCGAGGTGATTAACCTTGGTAAAAAAATACCAATTTTAGTTACAACCGTTTCTTGCCAAGCCCTCGAAATGGCGTCTGCTTTTGACGAAAAATAGTAATGTTTAGAATATGTTGTGTCTTATTCTAATACAAAGTTCGGGGACATTCTAGGAAACGGGGAATATGACAAAAAAATAAAAGTTTTTCGTTTCCGGAAAATTCTTCCAAAGATATTCCTGGTAGACTTTTTTTTAATGTACTTTTCAATGTACTATTCAATAAAAGGAATTTAATTTTTGAGCGACATAAAATGCAAAATAAAACCGTAACGTATTTGAGACCTGAGTGCAGTTCCAGATCAGCCAGCACATCCTCGCACTCTGATCTGGTTATGCGCTGTTCGCTTATTAGCCATAGAAGGTTTCAAGAAGTTTGTTTAGTGCAGCATTCCTTTCGATCCTTCTTTGGAGCTTCTTTTGTTAACCCTTTCACTTTCGAATTTCACAAAATCAACTCTTGAAAATTTAACAACACCGTTTTTAGTCCAACAGAAATGTTTGTACAATTTAATGTCTAAGTGGCAAACAATTCGGATTTCAGGAATAACAGCTCATTACGAGCTGTCTCACATCAATCTGCATTGTTTGCAAAAGCCTTTAATTGCATTTTGCGGCGGAAGGGTTAACCGTGTAATTATTACGCTAAGGTTGGTTTTCCTTGAGCACTGCTCATTGAAATAAATCTTTCAAAAATCCCTGATTGAAGGGTTAAAGCGCGATGGTTTCTTTTTAAGGGGGAAATTAGTAGCATTCATTGGGAATTGTTCCGATGTAAAACGTTGGTTTCTTAAGCCTTTCCCATATTCTATGAATCTGCAGCAGACGACTTTAAAATATGGATTATTTTTTATAAATTAAAGTATATTTATTGAATATAGTTGAAAACATTGTGGGAAATTTATACTCTTGTCACAATGTTTTCAAATGTCGTCTGCATCAGAGGCGTCAGAACGCGTCAGTTTGTGAGAAAGGGTTACGGTATGGATTCACTAGCGCATTCGATACTCGCACAGTCAGGAAGAATCGTTGTCGACTGCGGGGATCAAATAAGAACGCTATAGGTGGCTTTACACACCTGTAACTACCTTAATACTATATTAAAGAAGTCAAAATTCAGGAGAAGGTCCCAAGATTATTTGATTCTTCGTTTAGAACTCATGATTAGAAGTTTCGTCTTCATATTTTAAAACTTGTAGAAGTAGAATTACATGTATGTAATATTACCACTTCTCTCTGGACACTTTCAATAAGTTGAATTGAAATTGAAAATTGATTTATGCCATACCGACGGACCGACCAACCAACCGTCATGACCTACTTACTGTATAACCCACCGTTTCGGTGATGTCGCCTCGGTGCAAGGTCGCGGGTTCGATCCCCGACCGGGTTATACCAAATACTTTAAAAATGGCAGTAATGGCTTCATTCCTTTGCGCTCAGGGTTGCGGGGTTAGCATTACGACTGACTGGCTGATGTCACGATAAATGGACCAGTAGCACTGGTAACTTACCCAGGAAACGCCTTAATATAACTGAAAAATTGTTGAAAGCGGCGTAAAACAACTTAAACAATCAATCTATCAATCAATCAATTTATAAACAAATATTACGGTTACGCGTTAATGGCGTTAGTGCTTATTTATAACCAATGGATAATTGTGTGTCCCATATTGTAGCACATCTATAGCATAACCGTAATGTGAGTTGATAAATACAGTAGGTTATATGTTGTTGTACCATAATACCGTGGTGCACGTACACGCTATGGTCCCAGTGTTCCATTGACAGACCTTGGTTGAGAGGGTATAAATATCGAGGCTCCCGGCCATAAATCACTCTTCTCTCATCCAACAAGAAGGTTTTTGTTACTCATTATGTTCTCCAATAATGATCCCACTTATATTGTTTGTGCAGAAAATCAATGTTTTTTTCTTTGTATTGTCTCTTTAATACACGTGTATCGTATTGAAGCTAAAATCGTGCACTTTGTGAAACGGAGAAAACAACTTTCCAGGAACATTAAGCGTATACACAAAACCAGTTTAAATTCAATGGTTTATAACTCTAGTGTTCATCAAGTAATCATGGTTAACATTGCAGGTTCATATGTTCTTCTTGTCGTAAACATTTTGGTCCACATACTGCAGACTTTGAAGACACATTGGCATAACTATTGAAATATATTTGAATGAAAATATAATTATTAAAAAGATTTGAAAACATTCTGGCATGTGCAGAAACTGCTTATCATGAGCATTTTCCCCTCAGGGTTTTCAAACGTTTATTACTGCAATTGCGTCAAAATGCGTCTTCGAGTTAGACTGGGTTAAACTGCAATAAAAGAGCATCTCCTGAAAGAGATCTGTTGGATTGATTTTTTGATGGATTGATAGGAGTTAAAGGCCGTTTCCAAGAGTAGTTCATGGCGACCAATTCACCTACCAACATGCATCCTAACTTTACCGCTCCAGTACTCCACACACGACTCCTCCCAAGCAACGTTCAATCATCACACAGCAACTGTTTAGATATGTTGTGGAAAGATGAACGACGCTTGTCAAAACGTCACTAGCGTCATTAATTCCAATTTCGGAACTACTTTTAAAATGATAGTAATGACTGCTATCCTTGGCGCTCAGGGTTGAGGGGTTAGCATTACGACTGACTGGCTGGTGTCAGGATAAATGGACCAGTTGTACTGGTAACTTAACTAGGAAACGCCGTGATATGACTGAAACATTGTTGAAAGCGGCGTAAAACAACAAACGTTAATTCGAAATAATGTCCGAGTCGGGATACAATCTCGAGACCCATAGATCGGAAACCCTCGACGGCTCGACCTTAAATGCTAAGTAGTCTGCTAAGAATAACAAGAGCCTAAATTGCAAGCTTGTTGTGTATTAGTTTTAAGTCTTCGCTCTAAGACTTGGTTATTTAGAAGTGCATTTGATTTGAAATGCCTTGCTGAAACGATCAAGCTCGTTATTATACCCCCAGATACATAGTATATGGGGGCTATATAGGAGTCACGTTTGTAGGTCGGTCGGTCAGTTGGTCGGTCGGTCCGTTGGTCTGTAGACATTTCTTGTGAACACTATTTCTCAGCAACCCTTGGTCAGAATTCAATATAACTTCACAAGAATGATTGATACCAAGCCTAGTTGTGCATATTGTCGGCGTGTTGCACTGGAATTATTTTTAAATGAGTTATGGCCCCTTAAATTTATCATACATATGTATATTGTCAGGCACCAGCTGGGGGTATTCATCACCTTCAGTGATATTTCTAGTTTCAAATTGAAGAAGAATTTCCCCCATTGATTTCCCCACGTGAAGCAAAGTTACATCTGTCAAAACGGATGACTCAGATGAGCCAGTCTCACCAAAGCCTAAAGAATATGGAATATTTTGTCTAACTCTTTCTTTCCTCTTTAAGCTCGACTGTTTTACAGAAGAAAAAGGCCGGGCTTTTGCGATACCCTTGGCGTCGTCGTCAACAACGTCGTCTACGTCGTCACAAGACTTCAACCTTACCTCATTACTCAAAAACCCTTCAACATTTTCAAATAAAACTTGGTACACATGTTCCTAGAAACAATACGCACATGTCTATACCAAGTCACATGACTCACAGGCTGTTATGATTGTTCCACTCACTAAAAAAAACAGACTGGCGTTGGCGTTCGCTCCGCGGCGCTCTTGTTTCAATTAATATCACTTTTTAATGTCAAAGCGGAGGGTAAGAAGACTTGTTTTCGCCTAAGTGAAAAAGGGCGAGTTTTATTTTTATTTTATAAAAAGGCCATAATTCATGTACCCCTAGGTGTTAAGGTTGATCACAAAAAAGATATTAGTATCTGGTGATCACAGCATGAATATCTCGTTAGTAAAACGCATACATCCTTAAACCGCGACAGATTAATGGCAGTGTGTTTATGGTCTATTTGAATGTAACCATCTCGTCGCAGCATCATTCAATTGCCTAAAAAGCGGGAAGCATAAAGATTATAAATTGGATAAAACTGGTTCACTTGCATATTTATCAAATTTACCGCTGTGTGTTTTAGTAGACCCTTGGTATTTTATATTCATGAGCCATACTCGTTTCAGCGCCGAATTGTTTAACGTACACTCTTCCATGTTCAAAATCGGACGTCTCCATTTCTCATGTAAAACATGTTTTGGAATATTTTAATTAATAAAAAGCAACCAATGCTGATTTCAGGCCTGAATCTGTATTGTTTGCAAAAACCTCGATATTGCCTTTGGTGGTGAAAGTGTTAATGAGATTGATTCAGGAGCAGATATTCTTTTATTATTGTAATGTCTTTTGTGAATTTATAAAGTGTGTTACACTTTCCCACATACAGACGCTTTCTGACACATTTACAGCAGACAACTTTTGAAAACTATCTTTTAATATTTTTTTGATATTTTGCCAAGATGTTTTCAAATTCGTCTGCTGCAGATTTATTGTATGTAGGGAATGTTCGAAAAGCAGTGCGCATTAATACTACATGTATATACATTGGATAACACGGATGCCTGTGCATCCTTTTACGTTTACTGCTGGTTGTTTAAACTTTTGCGAACGATCGAATGTAACAGGTTTTAATCTGTGTTATGTGAAAGCGTTGACGCATGAGCAGTTTCTTCTTCTTATGCATTTTTGGGGGAAACATTAAAGTTTGTGAATTTATTATTCATAGTAACTTGTAATTATCGGGGGGAACATTAAGTTTGGGAATGTATTATCTTTAGCAACTTGAAATTATCTTTACCGTTTTACGACAGCTCATGTCCTTAGCATGTTCCGGATTTTCTTTCCTTTCCATGCGTCGAAGTTTTATGCTCAACGGTCTTAGCGACTTCTATGTACAAATACCTCGTTGGTGTAGTGGTATAGAACGTCCGCCTCGTGTGCGGGGAGCTCGCGGGTTCGATCCCCGGCCGGGTCATACCAAAGACTTTAAAAATCGTATTTATGGCTGCCCTCCTTGGCGCTCAGGCTTGCATTACGACTGACTGGCTGGTGTCAGGATGAATGCCAGTAGAGCTAGTAACTTACCCAAAAAACCGCGGTGATATAATCGAAAAATTGTTAAAAGCAGCGTAAAACATCAAACAATCAATATATTATGTTTAATTTTACTCTCTAGCATTTATAAATTATGCGTGTGTATAGATGTTACATATACATGTCGATCAATATCATTATCAGTATTAGTATTAGTTTGTTGAATTTGAATTGACCGTCGCTTTTAACAGCTCCGGTCTGACATATCGCGGCGGACAGGTAAAGTGATATTAAGATAAATATATATGAGATACGTTCCTACTCTTATATATAACTATATGTGTGTAATACATGTGTAATATAGATGGTTTTGTTACGATGACACGATGATTTATAATCATGTATGGACGAGACATTTCTTCTAAAACATTAAATAAAAGTTACGTTCCGAATGCTTTGAATGTTCTGTGTTAATCCTTTCCCACGTACAACACATCTGCAGCATACGATTGTGTTGACATCTATACAAAAATGTGGAAAATCTCTACAAATGAAAGTAGAATTATTGTGGCAAATGGAGATATTGCTCGTTATGAGCAAGTTCTCCTATTGCCAAATCGTTTTCAAAATTCGTCAGCTGCAGAGGCGTCAGCAAGAGTCTATATGTGGGGAAAGGGTCAAACCGAACACTCCTTACGTCAACGTTTTATTTTCAACGGTTCTAGGGACTTCAACGAACAGCTATCTGATCGGTTAACAGAGTGTGGTAGTTGTTTTCTAAACTTATCTGATCGTCGATCTATGACTAAGGGACTAAATAGCAATTATCGTAACGTTAATATTTCAATAATTTGTTTCATCAGGGGCCTTGGTTATGCTGTTTTGCAACATGAATTGAGATGTTTCAATGCATTTCCTGGTTGCCTTTACAAATATAACATGATTTATTGAACATAAAGACATTATTCATGCTTCTCTTTGTCCTGGAATAGCGAGGGAAATAGCGGTTTTAAGTTCACCCTTTTCCATATATAGACGCTTTCTGATCCTTCTGCAGCAGGCGAGTTTTGAAAAGATTATGGAAAAAGGGAAGAAAGGCTAATAATGAGCAATTTCACCTTTTACCGCATTGTTTTCAACCTTATGCGATAATCGTTCTTTCATTTATACAGTGTCTATACCTTTAACTGCATGAGTTCAAAGGTGTGGGCTACACGTGTGTTGTATGTTATATAAATTAAAAATTTCGTCTGACGTTTCTGTGACTAATTTGCCAACATTGATGATGGGCTGACTGATCTGAATCTACACTTTTCGCAAATGCATTACGATTGGTTTTCGCGGAGTGCAGCTCTACCCTCCTCCTTGTAACTGTTTCAAATGCATTTAAATGTATTGCTATCATCACCAGCATCACCATTGTATACATGTACTTATCAAACATAATCTCTTATTTAGTAAGGTTTAGTTAAGTTTAGTTTAACCCTTTCCCCCCTCATATAGACGCTTTCTGACGCCTCTGCAGCAGACGGCTTTTTGAAACATAGTGACAAAAGAAGAAATTGCACAAAACGTGCAATTTCTCCTTTTGCCACAATTTTTTCCACATTTTGTCATAGGTTATCCATTCAATTATAGAGATTGTCTATGCTTTGACAAAATATGTTTAAAGTCGTCTGCTGCAGAATTGTCGTATGAGGGAAAGGGTTAAAGTTATTTATTTTACATCGATTGCTGATAAAAACCAGCTTTCAGCTAATATTAGTTACGCTCGATGATTGATTCCTAGAGACTTAATAAGTAATCGTGCCGTGTGTGTGGAACAACCCTAAAGAAAGAACCTGCTCGTCACGAGATTCAAACCCGGGAGCTTCTGAACGGGAGGATCTCTAATCAAGAGATGCGTATTCCTGAAGTTAAGATTCCTCTCTTAGTTACAGAGCGGTATCTCTATGTCCAATAGATATCTCTTTACAGTGAAAACGTTTTGCCATATTTATTATTTTCTATTAAACGCATGGCTGGATGACGATCATCGATTAGAATACTACTCAATTGCCTGCGTAGAACAAAGCTCAAGATGCGAGTATATTTTATGTTCTAAAAAAAAAAAACGTCCTAAACACTACATACATATTGTTGGTACCCAAAAGAATCGTCTCACCGAGACGATTCTTTTGGGTACCAACACTATAGGGTTTAATTGCTCAATAAGAGAGCAACTGTCTTGCAAAGATTTATTTACTTCTACTTAGCTAGACTTCTCACCAGGACCAAAACGTCGATTACTTGCCGTTCAGCAATATCCTTGTCAGTGGTTATAAATCAAAGCGACCATGGATGCCAAATTTAATTGTTTTTATTTGTATCCCGGCGACACTAATTGTTTATACCTAAAAATTGACGAGCGCGTAGACTTCCGATAAACATGCAATGTAAATTAGATTGACAGCAGAACACGAGTTCTCTAGCCGTATTTTAACTCTTATCTTGCTGAATTCCGTATAGCTTGTGAGACAGCAAATAAACCTTTTAAACTAGATGGATAGATACTCTTTATTTAGTACCGTAAACTGTCCATAGTTTCTAGTTACATATAAATAACTATATACATATATTAACAAACTCCTGACTTAGCTATTATCATTAATCCGGTATTGATTGATTGATTGTGTTAGTGTTCCACGTCGCTTTCAACAATTGTTCAGTTATACCACGTCGTTTTCTGGGTAAGTTACCAGTACTATGTGGTCCAAATCATCGACAACTAGAAATACAGTATCACTGAAGGTGATGAATACCCCCAGCTGGTGCCTGACAATATACATATGTATGAAAAATTCAAGGGGCCATAACTCATTTAAAAGAATTCCAGTGCAACACGCCGACAATATGCACAACTAGGCTTGGTATCAATCATTCTTGTGAAGTTACATTGAATTCTGACCAAGGGTTGCTGAGAAATAGTGTTCAAAAGAAATGTCCAGACCAACGGACCGACCGACAAACCGACCGACAAACCGACCGTCAAGCGTGAATCCTATATAGCCCCCATATACTATGTATTTGGGGGTATAATAATATGTGCTATTACATAGGCCTCCCGAACGCTTTTGAAATTCTCTTTGTCCGTTTAATAAAGCGGCATCTTTTAACATCGAGAAATTTAAGACACGGAAAATTCGAATATTTTAATACAATTTGAAACTGTAAAGGCAATATACCATTCAAACCTTAAACGCCTTGGTAGTAAACTACCATCAATAAGCCGGATATTGCGTGTAATCCGGGGAATTTTAAATAATTCGATCTGATTTATTTGACAGGGAACACCTCCGTTTCGACACTCAAAACCACCACAATGCTCTCAAAAATACCGTAATATGTTTCTAGAACATTGAAGTTAATGCAATATCAGTCCTTAGAGAATGCGGGAAGTAATAGTTCAGACGGGTCTAAGTTTATTTACCCTTTCCCTCATACGACAGTTCTGCAGCAGACGACTTTGAACATATTTTGTCAAAACATAGAAAATCTCCGTAATTGAATGGATAACCTGTGACAAAAAGTGGAAAACATTGTGGAAAAAGGAGAAATTTTGTGCAATTTCTTCTTTTGTCACTATGTTTTCAAAAAGCTGTCTGCTGCAGAGGCGTCAGAAAGCGACTATATGAGGAAAGGGGTTAAGCAGTTCCCCACATAGAGGTGTATCTGCAGCAAACAGCTTTTGAAAACAATGTGACAAAGGTATGACGTATTATGCTCGCGATGACAAATGTCTCCTTTGGCCACAGTGTTGTCAATAATATTCAATAATATTCTACTTTCTTTTTATAGAGATTGTCGATATGTTAACCTTTTAGTATTCGAAACCGTCTGCAAACGATTGTATATATAAGGGAAAGGGTTAATATCTTCTCTAGCAGACGAGACGCTATTTTTACACATTCAATCTTTCCCACCTGTAGATGCAAATTGACGTATGTGCAGCAGACGACTTTTAAAAACTTTGTGACAAAAGGAAACATTTCTCAAACGGCCTGAGTACAGGTTAAGTTTCTAGGAAGCAGACATCGAGCGTGATTAATATAAATTGAAAGCTTGTTTCGCAATCGATGTTAAATAAATATTGTTTAAACTAACCAGTACTACTCTTCAAAATGTGCCTGGCACAACGACATTCGACTATGAAGTCACCATGGAAGTTATGAACTAATGTATTATAATCTGGTAAAACCTTTCAGAGACCCAGAAAGGGGGCAAATTTAATGTATTTAAATTCCCAATTGACAATCAAACTTAGGCGACTATACCACACAGTATCATGTTGTGTAATGTACAAAGCGAAAAATAGTTAAATAATCATTAATGTATCCCTAAGATTTAAAAATACTCAATAAATATTTATTGAACTGATCGAAACATTTTCCGGCTACATAAATAGCTAATTCATCAGAAGTCCAGTTTAACATTTAAAATACAGGGGTTTTATTTTCCTTTTAAGCCCACAAAACGTGTTTAAAGGTCTAACCTTTTATTAAAGTGGTGTTATATTGCGACTTCTGTTTCATATGTGGTAAACACACTCGCATGTATCAGCATATTTAGCATATACATTATGTATTGGTGGTCGGATTTGTCTGACATGAAATGCTACTATTTCGACACTCTAAATACATCGATAGACCAGTTATTATGTCTTTACAAGAGATATCTCCCTTATTAAGCTATCAAACCCTTTAATTTTGGTACTCAAAAGAACCGTTTCATTAAGACGATTCGTTTGAGTACCAACTGTATAGGGTTTTGTGGTCGATTGGAGGATTTCGGAACACGAAAAGGGATCCCTCCCTTATCGAGAATATTGAATCACAACGAAAGAACAAGTGTATATTCTTAACCCTTTCCCTCATATAGACGCTTTCTGACGCATCTGCAGCAGACGGCTTTTTGAAAACATAATGACAAACGAAGAAATTGCTCAAAACGAGCAATTTCTCCTTTTGACGCAATGTTTTCCACTTTTAGTCATAGGTTATCCATTCAATAATAGAGATTTTCTATTTTTTTGACAAAATATGTTCAAAGTCGTCTGCTGCAGAAGTGTCGTATGGGGGAAAGGGTTAAGAGCGAAGGTTAATGTGATATCAGACTGTAGAGAGTAACCCTGTGACTGGTTGGGTCGTCTGACAAGGTCTGACAAGGCTTCGTACTGCTGGCTGCTCATACTGTGTATCTTAAAGGTGCTGAACTCCAGAAAGTAGATATTATATAGTCAATTCGTTTCGTTTATTATTATTAGACTTGAACATTAAGTGTCCCTTATCATTTCATAGTTACATGAGTTACAAACAAAAGTATACAACAAAACATAACAAAAAGAAAAAAATGAAAAGAAAAAAATAAATAAACACAAAGAAAAGAGGAAAAAAACAAATAATATATTCTATGAATAAATGTGAAAGAAAGAAATATCTATATAGACTATGCCGAAGAATATTTCCATGGACACTTATAGTCAAGGTTTTAAAACTGTTCAAAAGTTGTCTTGAATATTAGAATCATAATTCTTGGATAAAATTAGTGTTATAATTTCACGTTCCAGTACCATACACATCTAATTATAGATCGTTTGTTCTTCATTTTTACTGGGTAGACATATCCAGTAAACCAAGTTTTGTGCATTTTCATGCTTTTTAATTGACAGTTTTTCAAGACTTACTGACAAAATAGTTTTGAACTATTTATTACTTACTTTGTTGTCACTATAAGCAATTTTGCAGAGGTTTCAACATTTTAAATTTTTGATCTCCATCTGGAGTTTAGCACCTTTAACTCTATGCAATAATTATACTTTCATTTATTATATACCTGCCTTTTTTCTGGCGCAAATACATGCAGATGGTCATGCGCAGTTAAAACACGACCGATTAAAATTTATAGAAACCTTCTTTGACTAATTCGCTAACAGTGAAGTGTCAGATCACATTGCACTGACATGCGCTGGCTGATCTAGGTATAGACTGGTTGCACCTGCAATGCGCCGCTCATATACCCTTATCGGGACAATATATCGCTTCCTACAAATGTTATGAGTTATGTTATATTTGCATGTGAGTAATCATCATCAATCAACTAATTGACATGCAACACAATTTATTTTCAAACGTATTTTTTTCTTTCTATACAAATATCGAAAACACATGTCTATAGCAGAGCAATTGAAGAGCTCCTACTCTTTCTGAGTTATTGCATGATTGATTGATATCCGTGACGAAGCAACTTCATCTATAAATGATTAATGCATGTAATTGAAAAGAAACACTTATTGCATGTATCGCTTTCCTGCACAGCTCGTGTACATTGAAAAGAAAAACATATTGCATGTACCGCTCTCCTACAGAGATCGTGTACTTTTCAACAAGTGTCCAGGGTGATTACGAAGTAGCTTTTGAACTCTTCCACTGCCGAATTTTACAAAGTCGACTCTTCCATGTTGAAAATTGGACCACTCCATTTTTCGTCCAACACAAACTTTGGTCAAATTTTAATGTGTAAGCGGCAAACAATGCAGATTTCAGGAGAGACAGCTTGTTACGAGCTGTTTCTCCTGAATATGCATTGTTTGCAAAAGCCTTCAATTTCCTTTGACAGTGAAAGAGTTAAAGGTTAATAACCTGTTTATTGGAAGAAGAATATACTACGGCGAGAACAGATCATTTGCAGGATAATCATGATCTACAATTGTTTGCAATTGTTGTCGTGAATTCATATTTTAGGACGAAACTGATTAAGAAGAAGCGTTACTAAGGTGTGAAAAGATTATTGTGAAACACAGTTATAATGCTATATCTATTTCTTAACCTTATCCACCTACAAGAAATCTGAACCAGACGACGTTCAAAATATGTAGACAAAAATATGAAAAATCTAAAAGTATATTATTTGGAAAAACAAAGTTGAAATTCTTTGGCAAAGGACAAATTGGCCGTATTGAGCAACTTCTCCGCTTACAGTCACAATGTTTTCAAACATCTTCTTCTGCAGGTGCGTCAATTTGAGTCTGACATTAAATTGTAAAAGTCGTCTGCTGCGATATCTTATGACTTAGATTGTAACACCTCTAAAATTGAAAGTGACAGTCTTTTAGTATGGAGCTGACAATACTGTGCGAATATGATAACTTGTTTAATTTGAGCATTTCTGACTCGTTGTAATAAGTTTTCAAAAGTCGTCTGCAGCATCTGACTCATTGTAATACGTTTTCAAAAGTCGTCTGCAGCATCTGACTCGTTGTAGTACGTTTACCAAAGTCGTCTGCAGCATCTGACTCGTTGTAGTACGTTTACCAAAGTCGTCTGCAGCATCTGACTCGTTGTAATACGTTTACCAAAGTCGTCTGCTGCATCTGACTCTGTTTCTAAGTGTCGTCTGTATTAGGGAAAGGGAAAACTCGTGCTAGTGTTGTTGTCCAATTATTATCAAAGCAGAAAGACCATTGACGGTGTTATATCCCATCGATATTATTAATTATGCAACTTTGCAGGGGCACAATTGAGCGCAAATTAACAATATGTACCAGATGGCTTTCCGTTAATCATGCTGTTAAAGACTTGATTAATTTAATGAAGAAGGATGTAAGACTTAAACACGGATCACCAATACAAAACACCCTTGGAAGCGGGAGACCAGGCACCAAAATTATAAACGTTTAATCTGTACTCAGAATTTGTGCTCAGGTTTCCGATTGGTCAGTAGGCATATTCATTCTCGAAAAAGACCAATCGGAAGTCTTATGGAGTTCATTTCTGAGCAGGGACAAGGTTTCAAGAGTTTTATAGTTGCGTGTACAGGTTCCAAAACAATGAAACTACACTCTGTTCTCAGAATTCGTCATCATGTATCTGATTGGTCAGAAACGATTTCATTCTCCAAATTGATCAATGAGAAGTCTTTTTTGGAGCAAAGAGTTCATCTCTTGGCACAGAGAGAATTTTCAGAGTTTTATAGTTTCGGCCTTTCGGGTCCAGAGCTCGATCCCCTGTCAGGTCATACCAAAGACTTTAAAATGGTAGAAATGGCTTTCTTCCTTGGTGCTCAGGGTTGCGGGGATATCATTATGACTATCGTTGTGAGGATAACAAATACCAATATTGGGTAATTTACCCTGGAAGAGAGCCATGATATAACATAAATAGTGTTAAAAACGGCGTAAAATACCATTTCAAACCATACGAAAAACACAAGCGACTTGGAATCTTAATGATACTCCGCTTTGACATCGTTTAAAGTTATATTGGCGTAAAACAAGTGGGGCTACACTTCTATGTGTTGTTATGTTCTTATGTATACGTAACGTATATGCGGTCGGTGGAGATTATAATGAGAGTATGCGGATGCATAAGCTCGCCTGAGTCCTTGCTGTAACGTAGATGCATTAACCCTTTCCAACATACAACAAATTTGCAGCAGACGACTTGGAAAACATACTCGATTTTTTTTTTTTTGGAAACTCCCTTTAAATGAAAGTACAATAATTGAATAGAGTTGAAAACATGGTAAAGGAGAAATTTCTCGTTATGAGCAATTTCTCCTTTTGTCGCCATGTTTTCAAAAGCCGTCTGCTGCAGAGGCGTCAGAAAACGTCTATATGGGTAAGGGTTAAGACTCCTGAAACTCGAGACGCGGCTCATATGTACCAGAGATAGCTATTAAATACAAATTAAACGCATGTAGATTAATTACGTTTGACAAACCACAAACATCCGAAATTGTACACCCACAATCCCGCTGTCAGTCTGCTTCCGGTATTGCTATTACGTGTGACCCTTTACTACTAGCACAGTCGAAATACATACATAGTGGCGTCTGGCTATTTTGGAGTAGTGTTGATTGTTTGGCATCAATTTATTAACCTTTTAATAGATGTGTAATATATCTGCGACCGAAGACTTTGAAAGCATCAAGATTAAAACACGGAAAATGTCTATAAATGATGGTAAACTATCAGTAAAAAGTTGAAAACATTGTGACAGAAGGAGAAATTGAATACTCAGGCAGTTATTTTGTCCATGCATGTACTAATGTGTGGTTGGTTATAGCAGAGGACCGCTTATAATTATTATCGTAGAAATTTGGAAATGTCGTTTGGTATTGCAATGAGAAGGGGCGATATCATGAAGAAATTTGACTCCCGAAATGTGGGATTGACAAATTGTGCAAACACAATTTATAAATATCCATGGATATATAGTGCGTATCATTGGCGGCTGTCAATAGGTGAGGTTAATCCGGCACACAGATTATGTTGATATAGCGGAGGAATATGGGGGAAAATAGTTCTCAAGTGTTTGCTCATTAAACACGGGTTTTAACAGATAGATGTTTTTATGCCTTAAATACACGTGAAAATAACATTCCCGTGGGCTTCATAGACCAAGGTCTTTCGATACATCGTGGTAAACAGTATTGTAACAATTTATATTGTGCTTCTGATGTAAGGTTAGGTTATGTAATCATCCGTGGTGCAGTGGTAGAGCGTCGGCCTTTCGTACAAAAGGTACCGAGTTAGAATCCCGTACTGAGCGGGTTCTGCCTGTGGGAACTGTTCTCACATACGGCGCGAGTAGTGGTTATGTCTCCAGAAAGCAGACATCGAGCGTGATTGATGTGAGTTCAAAGCTTGCTAAGAAATCGATTTAAAATAAATAAAGAAATTGATCAGTTTAGGAGACTATACATGTAAATCTTTGGCTTATACACGAAATATATATTTTGGATTCGGCTGCTTTTTCTGTGAGATATATTTGCTCGGACATCTTCAAAGTCGTCTGCTATAGATTTGCCATGCGTAGGAATTGATTAAGTATAAAATTCTTTTCCAAAAACATGACATAACGACAGGAATACAATGAACAAAAAAGTAATGCTGAGAAATTACCGTAAGCGCGAATAAATTTATAAATATTTAATTTAACTGTTACGTTTGTTTACACAAGTAATCTGGTTTATACAAAAACCTGGGTTTTTCCATAAAATAACTGTCCTGTCTGCCTATAAGATGCGATTTCATCTACTCCCAGTGTTCAAGAAAAAAAAAAGGCAACAAATCGTAATCCAAAAACAATTCCCAAAAGGTAGAAAAAAAGAAAGGGAAGCGACGCCGTTGAAAGATGGCATCTAATTTGATAACACACGACATTTATCTGTGTCAAAAAGCATAAGTCCCATTTTTCATCTAAATTGGACAGTTCACGCCGACTGCGGTATTCTAAATCTCAGGACGAAGAAATTCGACAGTTGAGTGTCATACAGACGAAACTACATATGGCATGATTCAGTACTTAAAACTATGTAACACTGCCTATGACTCCCTTTCAAAATAAAGAGCATCTCAATAAGTTCTGTTTAATGAAGTATCCGAATAGAGCTACATGTACTCGGCTCACGAGTCAAAGAATACCAATTAACCCTTTCCCACATACAACAAACCTGTAGCAGACGACTTCAATAATATCTAGGCAGAAATGTGAAAAGTCTCTGTAAATGTCAGTATGATTTTGGAAAAGAGTTGAAAACATTGTGGCAAAAGGAGAAACAGCTCATTATGAGCAATTTCTCATTAAACTACAACGTTTTTCAAATGTCGTCTGCTGCAGAGTCGTCAGAAAGAATAGGTTAATACTGGTGTTCCATATACTCTATTTTCACTAACAGACAAGGTCATAACGACAACAATTATCAAACCAAACAGTTCCAGTGCATCATATACATATTTACAATGCATTTTAACTCATTGTCACATATTATTAAAAGCCTTCTGGTGAAGGTATACACTAATTTCTACGCAAACACAATTTGTTTAGGGATTATTTGGCGATTTAATGTAGTAGGTGTAATTTGACCTTCATAGGTACTAGGTTGTATGAACGACTACCAACCGCGATCTTCGACTATCCGCCATTGAAAAACGTTCAGACAAAATACTCGTTGTATATAAGTAAAGGGTTCAGTATAAACAATAATAGAATTTTAACATATAATAGGAAATACTAACAGGGGCGTAACTTGGTGAAAATCGAGCATTTGAGGTTGAGGATCCGAGTGAAAGTTTTGAAATCCTACAGTGCATATCGAGGGCTTGGCGTGAAACTAAAAACCTTTTTTGACAACCCTGGTTTAGGGGCAATTCTGACCCCTTTGTAAAGAATGCAAATTTAGGTGCCATTACTCAGAACGAGCAATGGCACCTAGATTTCCATTGTTTACCAAGAAAAATTATTTAACGTTTATAAAGACTTTATGGCGAGGTGATTAACCTTGGTAAAAAAAAAATACGAATATTGGTTACAACCGTTTCACGCCAAGCCCTCGATATGGTGAACTCAAGTGGTCTTTTCGGTCATACCGATAACACAATCTAACTATATCCAATTCCACGTTCACTTCCTAAAATACATTTTCTGACGAAGTGTACGCATTGGCGTACGTGCGTATTCCTGGGTCCGACGCACCTGACGAATACTCAACTTTTGTTTAAACGTTTTATAACAGTGGATTTTCGGAGATCACGGATTGTAGTCGTATACACCATCGAGCGCCTGTGGATACGCTAGCCCCCTGTATGTGTTTACGAGTAGATATCTGTTTACAGCGAAAATGGGACATTTATGCTAATGCACTCTGGTTGTAATTGTTAATTGGCTAAACAGATGTCGCACCCTCGAATGTAACAAAGTAAATTAAAGTTCTCGTAATTAGTTAATAGTAACAGTTGTATGTGCAACGTATAAAAGTAATCTAATTCACTCTGTTCTTTGAAACGTTGTTTCTAAAAAGGCGTATCGACATCATTTCCCAAGTTTTAGTTAATGCTGTCTTAGCCGCAGTAATCATAAGGCTAATTTGCATAATTCAATAAATCAATTTTGTTTTATATATTACTTCTGCACTTTAATTTGTATAGTTGTTTAAACCTTTCCCGCATAAAACAATTTTGCAGCAGACGACTTTCAAAATATCTAAAAGACAAAAGAGTTGAAAATCTTCTGGCAAAAGGAGAAATTGCTCATTATGAGCAATTTCTTCTTTTGCCACAATGTTTTCAAATGTCGTTTGCTGCAAAGACGTCTACATCTGGGAAGTGTTTAACATTGATTACAAAACACAAAGAAGACAACATTTGGTTGTCGAAAGTTACATAATTTGCTGTCAATGTAGCACCATACTGAGTATAGCCTAGTACTATACATATCAAACTATGTCAAGCCCAGATAGCTCCGTCGGTAACGACGAGGACTATCAATCTACAGGGTTCGCGGGATTGAACCCGGGCCCGTCTATTCATTCTTTCCGATGATCGACTTAAGTCATTGTCACCACAAGCGTCATTTATCTGTCAAGAGGATTGGATATGGAGGAGTAAACAGGTCTTCCTTCAATGATATCTCTGTTACTCTGTTAGCACTCATAAAACCCTATGTTGTGGGTACTCAAAAGAATCGCCTCACTGAGACGATTCTTTTGAGTACCCACATCATAGGTTTTGGAGGTCAGATAAGGATTTAAACTAGAGGTCTGTCTTTCACAAATGGGCTAAATTGTCAATTTTTGGAATGTAACCAATCACCTTGGAAGAATGTTGTGTTGAGTACTTGTGCGAGATACAACTAGCCAGAAACAAACACGTTATTTAAACTGGCCGCTGTGATATAACTGAAATACTGTTGGAACTGTGTTACAATCAAATAAATCAATCAGAGAAAACCATACTACGTTTTTTTCACAGGTTATTGCTGGGTCAGAAACAACGTAATTGTCAGAATTGATCATTCAGAAACTTATTCTGAGCACGAAGTTAATTCGGAGGCAAAACATGGAGAGTTCGCGCATATTCAGAAATGAGTGCGGGCATGTTCTGAAAACTTTAATCTTGACTCTTCGTCAAAACTGATTTGATCTAAAACAAAAATATGTAATAGGAAAATGAGTAAATCGTTATCCAATATGACGATTGCATGGCTGCTTCGAAATAATCGGAGAAAATAATTGATACATATGGAAAGTTAGAAGTCCAATTTTGATACAAATGTCTTCCTTTTAAATACTTCAGCTGTTCCAACCTATGTCTGCATGAAAGAAGGGTTTAAAGAAATGAAAAACACACACGTCTAACAAATTATTAAAAATAAACACTCACAGTTGACTTTCAAATCGGTTCTCAATTACCCCCTAGAGGATTGGTATCACTTCATTGGTTGAAACGTCGTCACGTGATCAAGGCCGTCACGTCTCCGGAGCCGGATTAGTTATCACCTGGAACAATTCATTGGAGTTATAGCTATTACATCCAAAGAGGGACAAATTGGCCTGCTTGAACCGTGAAGATTACGATCAGCCTCTGCGTCGAGTTCCAAAATGTTTACTCATCACTGTTAAAGACGAGATGCCAAGCGGCTGGTCTCGATGAATGGTGCTTCCCAATGCTAGATTATGCGTTTAGACACGTTAACCCTTTCCCTCATACGACAAGTCTGCAGCAGACGGCTTTGAACGTATTTTGTCAAAACATAGAAAATCTCCATAATTGAATGGATAACCTATGACAAAAAGTGAAAACATTGTGGCAAAAGGAGAAATTGCACGTTTTGTGCAATTTCTTCTTTTGTCACTATGTTTTCAAAAAGCCGTCTGCTGCAGAGGCGTCATAAAGCGTCTATTTGAGGGAAAGGGTTAAAGCTTTTCCGTCATTTCCCACGTCCAATAAACCTGTAGCAGAAGACTTTGAAAACATCTAGGAGAAACTTGCGAAATTCTTTAGAAATGAAAACATAATATCGAATGGAGTTGAACTCAATGTTGCAAATGTCATAATGAGCAATTTCTCCGTTTGTCACAATGTTTTCAAAGGTCGTGTGGTGCAGGTGCGTCAAAATACGTCTGCAAGTGAGCAAGGGTTAAAGTAGAGAGGATTGATATTTCTTCCATTGACTCTTCTAACACTCCGCAACAGACGACTTTTGGTTTAATATGAGTACGATACGCAGTTTATGAAGCAGATAGTTCAAACATTTATGTAACTCCAAAAAGCAATGCATTCTTATTCCGATAAGTTTCAGCATAACCTGTCATACCAAATCAAATGTCGTAAAAATAAGATTAGAAAGAGAATAGACTGATCTTAAATGCATTATAATTTAACTTCCAATTTGAGATCATAAAGGATAACATGAATATTTATGAGTACATCATGGTTGAATATTGATGAGAGCCTTTTACACTTAATGAGCAATTACCGTCATGTTACAAGTGGTTAATTAGTGCATTCAGTGAAAGCAGTGACTCATCGGGGCACGCCTGTTGATACTTATCTTGATGCAGACGCCATCTTAAACGGTAGACTTATAATGGAACAATGATGTTAGAACGTAAAGAGGTGTCGCCTGCCTATTACTATACGTGTGTAGTCTGGTACCCGACGTACTGTAGTTAATTAGTACGTAAGGCAGGAACTAAAAACGGGGACTAGATTGGTCACCTCTTTCTAATCTTCCTTCAACTGTCTGTATCGGTCCTTTTGTTTAAACCTGTTCTCGCTAATCTGCAGAAACAACTTTTTATATAACGTGTTTTTTAAAACGTTGGTCAAATTTCAATGTTAATGACACATGGTCAAGTATTTTCGAATTCTAAAATAGGTTTAGAAGAAAGGTATTACGTTTTTTGCCTAGGATAGACCGACATACAGATAGAACGACATTCCGACTGACTGACTGACTGACTGACAGACAGACAGATAGACAGAGCTATAACAAGCGTAAAATATGCCTGAAAAGCCTCGGGTCCCTTTCCCACATGCATTGTTTTGGCTTTGAAAATATCTAGGCAGAAATATAGAATATCTCTATTTATAAATGAAAGTATCATGGTTCAAAAGAGTTGCAAACATTGTGACGAAAAAAGAGAAAATACTCATGATAAGAAATACCTCCCTTCGTCACAATGTTTTTAAATGTCATCTGTTGCAAACAGGTCAAAGATACATATGTATGTGGGAAGGGGTTTATAGAGGTCAATCCGTTCGTAAGTCTATGATGACTTTGCACACGTCCCATGGTGACTTTGCACACGTCCCAACACGCCGTCAGACGAGTCAGTGATAACTCGTGAGTAACGGAGACTCATGAATATATTAGACTCAAATAGTCCCTGAATGCCGTTGTTCACGACTCTGTGATCTTTACGATAGCACCGTTAAAATTCATAGTAAATAATGTATACTCATTATTGCATTTGACACTTACTATACTTTGTCATAATATTCCCATTCATTTTATACCGGAGAAAAATGCCTTATTGTAATATTTGTCAGCATAGTTCTGTTTGTATTATTATGTCTAGTTGACGGTGATTCCATGACATTTACTTCTGCACGAAGGCCAGAATGAGGTTAAAATTCATAATGATGGTAAGTTTTAGTGATAATAGTAAAGCTATATGATAGTTGAGCCCTGGTACGAATCCCCGCTTCACAGCACAGCTCAACCAATCAATAATTTGAATTTGATTAGATAAATGCACTCACAGAGAGGACGAACCAAACCTCGTGCATATACTGATATAGTTCCGGAATGTTCATTCAATTCCTAAATAATATTATATTCATATAACAGTGTTGACATTTGAACGTCTTATTAGAATGGCATGATATATTTATTTTCCAAGATTCAACAAATCGTTTTACCGTCGGAAGACATTAATTAGTTCAATGAGGCACGGACATCCCCTCACAAGTGTACACGTCAGATGATTTATAAGCAATTCATTTTCCGTCGGCGAACTTTACAGCATTATGGGCTATGGCTCTTTCCCAACAGTCCCAACTACACAGAATCTTGTATTAAATTAAAGGTCATTCTTACCACTACCATATAGCATATAGGCACAACAATTATATAGGTTGACCTTCCAATATTTGAGCTATAAGATTTCAAATCAAAGGTCAACGTTCTCCCGAAACAAATTTTACTTTCAGAAAATATATGTTTTTCTGAAAATGGCTCTTAATTTGTCAATATAGCTAAGAGCAAACATTGCTTTGGTAACAGATAAGTCAGAGGGTATTCAACTTTATAAAATTCCTTTCAACAAAATCATAATTGTCCACTTGTTAACAACTTTAGTATTGTCTGTTTATCTGAAACTGGACAATATTGTCTGCTACATGTAGGCAAGCCGATCCGAATGGCTTCCATTTGATATAAAACATGTACTATGTTTGACGGCTTTAT
This sequence comes from Serripes groenlandicus, assembly GCA_031761405.1. Classification (NCBI taxonomy): domain Eukaryota; kingdom Metazoa; phylum Mollusca; class Bivalvia; order Cardiida; family Cardiidae; genus Serripes; species Serripes groenlandicus. The sequence continues at coordinate 35,283,395 of JASEVX010000008.1, read as the reverse complement.
TTCAAAGGTCATAACTATGACACCACTGTGTGCACACAAAAACTAGGCATGAGAGACGGAACTGCGACTTGTGATAAATAATTTTATACGATGCTCAATCACTCAAAGTCGGAGATATACATGTACGACACACGCATCTGCTGCGGACGGAAATACAGACGAACAAAGAACAAAAGCAAACTAATTATATGAGCGATATTTTCAACAGTCGTTTGGCAGCAGATGCATCAAAACTCCTTCAAAAGGCATATGTATGGGATTGAATATGATAAATTAATAGGCAAACAGCCAGTCAACCCTTTCCCGCACACAACAAATCTGCAGCAGACGACTTTAAAAACATCTAGGCAAACATATGGTAAATCTCACTTTAATGAAAGAACATTGATTGAATACAGTTAAACCTTTCCCTCATATAGACGCTTTCTGACGCCTCTGCAGCAGACGGCATTTTGAAAACATAGTGACAAAAGAAGAAATTGCACAAAACGTGCAATTTCTCCTTTTGCCACAATGTTTACCACTTTTTGTCATAGGTTATCCATTCAAAGTCGTTTGAGCAATATTTCGTTTAGCCACAAGGTTTTCAAAAGGTATTGGATGATATACGTTTAACCCTTTCCAACAAACAAGAAATCTGCAGCAGACGACGGAGAAAATGTTCATTTTGAGCAATATTTCGTTTAGCCACAAGGTTTTCAAAAGGTATTGGATGTAGATACGTTTAACCCTCTCCCACATACAAGAAATCTGCAGCAGACGACTTTGAACATATTTTGTCAAAAAATGGAATAATCTCTATAATTGAATGGATAACCAATGGCTAAAAGTGGAAAACATTGTAGCAAAAGGAGAAATTGCTCATCATGAGCAATTTCTTCTTTTGCCACAATGTTTTCAAAAAGTCATCTGCTTCTGAAGAAGCGTCTACAAATGGGAAAGGGTTAAATGCGTCCGTATGAGGGAACGGGTTAACATGCGACGACGAAAAAGGGTGGATCAAACATATGACGCAATATTTGCATATCTGAACAACGTGTGCATTCATCCAATACACCACACGCTTTGAAATGTCTGAAATGATTAGTGATCCGACCTCAACGTTTAACGTAATCCTTTACGCAGATGTAAAACACGTTTTACACATTGAATTCTATCTGAAATATTTTGAGTTTGTATGGTTGTTTTAAGCCGCTTTCAATAGTATTTCAGGTTTTTTTAGGACGTTTCCTGGGTGCAAATTGTTAAAGTCTTGGACAGTTTGTGAAAAGTTGCGATAGGTAGATAGCAGAGAGTGGTCCAAATTATCAGAGATAATGTTTGGCTTAGTGCAGCAACAACTGAAAGAGCGCTGGAAGACCCTAAAATCACGAGAAAGCCCCCTTAAAGTTTACACCAAGCAATAGGTAGATAGTAGAGAGTGGTCCAAATTGTAAGCTTGTGTCCAATAAGTCCGGCTCTTCAGAGGTAATGGTTTGCTTAGTGCAGGCAGCAACAACTGAAAGAGCATTGGAAGACCCTAAAATCACGAGAAAGCCCCCCTTAAAGTTTACAGCAAACCTTATGTCCTGGCGTTAACCCTTTCCCCACATACAGACGCTGACTGACACCTCTGCGGTAGACGACTTTTAAAAAATATATCATTGTTAGAAAAAAGGAGAAATCACGGTTGCGGGGACAGCACTGCATGTTTGTAGGTGGTACGACTGGTGCGCTCCTACCGACAGTATCGGTAATGTACCAATGATTGGTTGATTGGGGTTTTACGCCGTTTTTAACAATTTCTCAGTTAGATCACGGCGGCTAGTTCACCTACTCATGCATTTCCTGGTTTTCTCACACCAGTACTCCACACAACAATCTTCCCGGTAATGTACCAAGCAAACGCCGTTATATACCCGAAATACTACTGTTTGTAAGCGGCGTTAACCCTTTCCCTCATATAGACGCTTTCTGACGCATCTGCAGCAGACGGCTTTTTAAAAACATAGTGACAAAAGAAGAAACTGCTCAAAACGAGCAATTTCTCCTTTTGCCACAATGTTTTCCACTTTAAGTCATAGGTTATCCATTCAATTATAGAGATTTTCTATTTTTTGACAAAACATGTTCGAAGTCGTCTGCTGCAGAATTGTTGTATGAGGTAAAGGGTTAAATGAACTTTTAACTCCATCTTTGTCGGCTCTTCCGCGTTGAACATTTGACCACTCCATTTTTCGTCCATCAGAAAAGGTTGGTAAAATGTAATGTCTAAATGGCAAGCAATGCAGATTTCAGGAGAGACAGCTCGTAACGCCCTTAATCGTCATTGTTTGCAAAAGCCTTTATTTTCCTTTGGTAGCGAAAGTGTTTAAACAAAAAAAAGCAAATCAAAGGCATACTGCAATTCACTTTTTTACATCGGCTGTATCATCAATTTGTATATATAACGTTTACTTTTGTCATGAACGCCCTGTGTCCCCTTATCTACTCGGTATGGCTATAAAGACACATTACGTCGTCAGGCGGGGCTCGCTAAATCTCGCTAAATCTCGTATGACACATGCACAATACTGATAGCGGCGGGTGTGTGCAAAACATAATACGAGTTGAAACCCGTGCATGTGAAAAGGGTACAAGTTGACTTTTTGTGAACAGTGAACATCCAGATCTACATTGTTCATAATTTTACTAGCAGAAGCTTGTTATAGGCTTCTTTGGGCTGGTTTAGATTCTGATAAAACCGATCAGATGCACAAAGTTGGAACTGATCTGATACGCCACTGTTCAGGAACGTGTGTAGATTCCTGTAAGACGGAGCAGATATACAGGCTGATATGAACCTACACTGTTCAGCAATTCCAACTTCTACCTATTTATCATGGACGTGCAGTTCGCGTAGGCTAATCCGGGCCGACACAGTCCGTCTCAGGAAGATAGAGGTATAGAGTTATGATTCCTGAAACAGAAAATCCACAGGAGGCGAAAAGTGTCTGTCCGGGTTAGCCTGCGCGGCATGCTTACGCTGATCCAGGTCGATATGTTACGCAGAATCCACAATGTTGTTTTTTCTCGTGGAACGGCTCATATCTATACAAGGATATTGTGAATAATAATTCGCCCCTGACCAGGATATACATCATTTGGTTCTCTTCACACGGTGCATTTCACATCATCTGATCCACATGCTCATTCCAATCAAACGACCCAAGTTGACATTCTATGCTGACAAGCTTGTGTAAGTAATATGTGAACAGTGCATATCTGTGTCTATAGTGTTCAGAAAAGCCAGCCCGTACCTTTCCCCCATGCATAGGCTGATATATCAGTTTGATAATGAACTAATTTCACTTTTCTTACTGTCGCCCGGATGTTAAAGAAAACACGTGGCTACTTGAAGAGCCAATTATTAATTGATTAGGGCGAAATATAACATGACAGGATTTGTCTGAAGCTGGAATCCATTGTCTTTATTACCCAGGGTTCCTCGCCTTCTTTTCAATGTGATATTGACCATTTCCCACATATATCACAACTGCAGCAGACGACTTTGAAATCTTTTGGGGGAAAAAATGAAATTTTCTCTTTGAATTTTAATTTTATTTTGCAAAAGACTTGAAAACATTGTGACAACAAAGCAAATTGTTTATGATGGGCAGATTCTCCTTTTGTTTCAATGTTTTCAAATTATTGGCCGTCCCGCTAGAAAACCAACATTATGGCCTTTGCGTAATATATCGATCTAGATCAGCCTGCGCAGACTGATCCGGGCAGACACATTCCGTCTCAGGGGAATAGAGGTATAGACTAATTATTCCTGAAACAGAAAATCCACAGGAGGCGAAAAGTATCTATCCGGGTAAGCCTACGCGGCATGCTTAGGCTGATCCGGGTCGGTACTTTACGCAGTTTCCGCAATGGTGGTTTTCTCGCGGGATGGCTCATATGTATATTGCAGAGGTGTCAGAAGCGTCTTATAACAAAACAAATGAAGAAAATCAATAAGGAGTATCATTCGGTTACATGTACGTGCACCTCTGTTTCACAACATTTAAGAAATACAGATACAGTATTAGGATATTTACAGGTTATCAGTGTCTGCACTAACATAGCAATGAACTTTCAAAGGAATGGGAAAAGAATTTCTAAAATCTAAACACTTTTAACAGTATACTTCGACCACGTCAAACGAAAAACGACCGTATAAGCATATTTACTGGTTATCTGTGTCTTCTCTTACATAGCAATGAACTTTCAAATGCATGGAAAAGAATTTCTAAAATCTAACCACTTTTAACAATACATTGTCCACATCATACGAACATCGACCGTCGTGACTTTCAGTTCAGGGTACCGGTATGTCGTGTTCGCCATCTAGTCCAATCCTTTAATCATTTGATTGATGTATTTGGGTTTAGCAACGTTTTCAACATTTGTTCAGTCATATCACGGCGGCTAGTTTACATACCCATCTATTTCCTGGCTGTCTATACACCAGTAATCCACACAGCAGTATTTAAAAGCAACCGGCTACTATTCCATATACATCCATGGTGTTAGACGAATGGCGCCTGCCTTATTGTCTTTTGTCAAACGTCGGAAAACGGTTAAAGTATGTTGGCCGAGCTGGGGGCTCAAACTTGCAACCCATGGGTGTACAGCCTGCGTGGCTACATACTGAGCTATCGGGGCTCGGCTAGAACAATTTGAAGAACGGTTATCAACAGCAATCGACTATACAGTAAACAGTTAATGGGTATTCACAATTTATTTAGAAAAACAATCTGATGGTCGGTTTTTGTCTGACGTGTCCCACTAAAGCTTAACTCCATGCACGAGCATATTGGTGGCCGAGGTTTCGCGTGAGCTAGAATAGTTATATTATAACCTGACATACGGCAATGAAAAATACTACATTTTGTCACGCTCTGTAACAGTTATTCGACGATATTTATTGTCAGCTGTGATTTATCCTTTCCAATTTATAAATGTACAATAAATCTGCCACAGACAACTTGGAATATCTCAGGAAATGAAAGTTATACATTGAGTAAGACGTGAAAACATTCCAGGTTTGCTGTAGATGCGTCCGCATGGTGGAATGGGAGGGTTAAAAGGTACTAAGAAAACCGTTCGCTCAATCGATAGTATAGTCGTATGCTTTGATAATAATTAATGCATAAAATAAAATATAATTTAACATCTGAAAAACTGATAGTACGATTTTCATAAGGAGTTAAAAACATTGTTGAACAAATAAGAAAGTGCATCTAATTTTGTCTGTTTCTGAGAAAGGTTTATTTTACATAACATATAAGTGCATGCAGTATTAAATTGTACCTAACGCTTTTGTAAGCGCCAATTTGATTGGCTGACGCAAAGGTCAATCTTAGACGACCTGTTATAGACACACATCAGATCTATACGATTGTTTGCTACATAAACGTGGCTTAGATCTGGTTTTAATGAGGATGCTTGTTTGCATAACATGGCTCAAAAATTGTTATGTTAATTTGATAGAGACATTAAAAAGTATAGTTAAAGTATACGTTTTCTCTTGTAGCTTCCCTTCTCTACGAAAACATCATAGTCAGGCTAGAATATTCCTTTTGAATAGCAGTAAAAATCAAACTGGGCTTCACCTATTGCTTTTGCAAAATGTTGCACTTAAGCTCTCCAGTGTGTAGATGGACACAGGAGCATGAACAGGCTCGTCTCTGTGTTAACATGTAGCCAATGCTCACGCAACAAATAATAAAAGAATAATTATTGAAGATAACAATAAGTGTTTTTGTCTGACTGACACCGCTGTATTTATGCATACCGTTGTATTCGCGCGTTATTTAGTGATCTGTATTACTTCTAATACTTATGACCTGTCACAAACGTTAGGTAAGGTTACAGACAAATATCACGCTCCATCCCAAAGTCATTTATTCATTAAATTTAGAAAAATCAAACACGCAACGGTGAACAAATCAAAGTACTGGGCGCACTAAGAACAGTTCATTTGCTGAGCTGTTACCAAGACGGTATTGTGGCTTCATTATAACGAACTGTTTATAAACAAGACGCAACATATAACGATATACTAACATAATATAAATATGCTTACACAACATGTAAAGAACTGGGTACAACATTTAAGAAAACCCAATAATAATAATAGAGTTTTATGACTAGAAATGACAGTGACGACGGTTAATAGACATTTCATAATACAGTTGGGTTATTATAACACCGGAGACATTAACACCTGTATGGGAAAAATGATACAAAAGTTAATTTCAAGGTCTGATACCTTCAGGTGGCTGAAGAGTATACCCACAAATATGTAAGAGCTTTATCGAATTGACAGAGAAGTAAGCGAATGGCAAATGTGGACTCTTTCCTACATGTATGTACGTGTACCACATATCAGCAGCAGACGACTTTGAAAACATTTAGGCAAAATATGGAAAAATCTTAACACAAAAAAGTGTAAATATCGAAAAAAAAGTAGAAAATAGTTTTATCAGTCTATCATGTTTCCACATTGTTTCCACATTATTTTCAACTCTATTCAATTAATTAACTTTCATTTACAGATACTTTTCATATTTTTGGTTATGTTATTTCAAATTCGTCTGCTGCAAATGTGTTGTATCTAGGAAGATTTAACTACTTTCACAAAATGAAATAGCTAATATTTGGTCCGAGGCTGTTCCAAATTGATGTAAAGCATGATGCCATATCCTTTTAATTGTCACTGCACGACGACATGTGTACCCTGTTTAACAATTGAATGCGTCTCAACCTGACGAGTTTTGAAAACATTGCGGAAAATGAGAAATTGCTGAAAAATTATCCCCTATTTTTTCATTTGAACTTCAATTTATTGATAACTTTTCACATTTTGACTCGATGGCCCGAAAGTCGTCTGCTGCATATTTGTAATGCGGGAAATCGTGTTTTGAACGACAGCCGATGCCTTTAGTTTCGAGTCTAGCCAAGGCGACTCGTTTAAGAAACATGGAGTACCAGTCACACAATGTTGGCTCCGATTCTAGTTAGATCTTAATGTACAACATATGTCATCATGCAATGCCAGTTGATGTCAAAATAGCGGCTCGCAATTACACTTCCGGTCTCTAAAAATCATGCGTAATTACTTCCGGTCTGAATTCGGAAACTTCCGTTAATTCGATTTGAATTGCATAAGCACTTCTTTAAATATGATCGACGCCGGGAAAATAAAATTTAATTGACTAGACATACTGTCAGAGGAAACAAATATTTGATTTAATTAACGGACGTTACGCTAACAACGCAGGCAAAGGGTCTGCATGCCTACTCTGTAAACAAAATATGAGTGCGTGTTAATTTGTAGCAAACATTAATTACAAGGAGAAAAATAAATAAAAAAAAAAGTCAAAACGCTTGATGAAGTCGAATCGGAATGATATGACCAGTGGCTGTAAAATGAGGACCTGTGTTGCATAATACCGGCAGTAAAGACATCTGCAAGCCTTTGCATCCTGACAGTTTCGTTAAGACCTTTCAATGTCCGTTTACAGTTAACCCTTACCCAGAAACGGGTGCTTTCTGACGCCTCTTGATAAGCTTAAGCAGCATCTCTAGTAGCATTACGCACATAAATACAGAACAAAAATACGAGACGCCTTTCTGGGGACATAACGAGACTCCATTTCCCCTGAATATGTGAAGCGACTCTTTATATTAAATAAGCTTATCATAACGTAATCACGTGGGTCTGTCACGTGACGTTTATATCTGTAGGACACAGCGTTGCATGTAAAACCTATCAGTTATGGAGACGTTATTCCATTGGTATTGAATCTAGTCGCAGGAAAGACGATCTAATATGATTTGAATCGATCGTTGCTTCACTGTTTTATTATCAAAGATATAGCACGTTTAATTGTAACTGTTACTTTTAAACGATTTCTATGTTAAAAAGATAATCGTCTCTGTTATTTAAAAGATCATCCATTTAACTTTGAAATAAGTCAATACAAAAGACTGGGTATACCCAAATCTGATTAAAACCAGACTTTTACTCAGCTGCAGTTGCAAACGCTCGTATAGATATGATGACTGCCTATAACATGTCGTCTCAGTTTAAAATTTGCATCAGCCAATCAAATTGTCGCCGACAAAATCGTTAGGTGTAATAATCGATATAAAGAGGCGACGGTGACCAAGCATTGGTTGTATCAAAGACCTAATAACACAAAGATATGCATCGATCCGAAATATCGCAATACAACGTGACAAAACAAAACCAGGTGCGTGAGATTTGAGCGAGATCTCGCAGAGACGCTTTAAAAAGTGTAATCTCGCTGAGATGCTTAACAGGCGCTTTATAAAACCAAAGACCTAACAACACATTAGTTATTAGGTCTTTGGTTGTATCGAGCGCTTTCATTGAACAGAAAGATAATGAACCATCTCATGCATATTTAAATGTGTGGGGTCAATTCGAGACGACCTTTTATGCGGTGTCGTCAGATCCAATATACGCACAGCGAAATATATGTGTTTTGGTATGGTCTTAATGAGATTGGGGTACACCAAACTATACACCATGTTTAAATTTATCCTCTGTCATCTTTTTGTATACTAAATCTCTATGTAATACATAAACTGTAAAACGGCTTGAAATATACCTGGGAGCATGACAGCCTAATGTCCAGATCCGTCCTTCTAATACTGACACTTTAAATTCCCAGAGAATTTGACTGACGAATATTTCCACCTACATGTATACCAGTAGATTATCGAAAGTTGAATGTTGTAGTGGTATCGCAGATAAAATGACGTTAACCCTTTCCCTCATAAGACAATTCTGCAGCAGACGACTTTGAACATATTTTGTCAAAAAAATGGAAAATCTCTTAAATTTAATGGATAACCTATGACTAAAAGTGGAAAACATTGTGGCAAAAGGAGAAATTGCTCGTTTTGAGCAATTTCTTCTTTTGTCAGTATGTTTTCAAAAAATCCGTCTGTTGCAGAGGCGTCAGAAAGCGTCTATAATGAGGGAAAGGGTTAAGAATATACAGAACATTTTCAAAAGTGATACGTGATACGTATACGTCAGTCGTTTAATTGGAGGTTTACGTCGTTTTTTAACAGCATTTCAGTTAATTCAACGCATTGTTTTATCACGTACGCACTTACTCGAGATAAACAATCGGCATGTGAAAATGCACAACTGTTATCGATGTAGATTGTTTATGTTCTGGAATAGATTCAACAATCCAAACATCTGATATAGAAAATTTGCTTATTTCTGACTCGCAAATATTTCCATATCTTCGAAGAGGTTTGTTTTGTAAGTACGGGCCTATGCCATTCCTGCCAAATAAACAGTCTCCTAAGTCCTTTATTAAATAACGTGGAGTAAATATGGCCCTATAAACTAATAATTTGTCTATGACTAGCCTAGCAGGGAAATTAGATATTGACAGAGGCGGCGCTAAAGTCGTATTGTCACAAACGCGGTCCCCATTCGGCACTATTCGGGGCTTTTCCTTTTCCGTAGCAAGTAGAGAAAGCGTGGATAATATGCTGTTACTGATTAAAAGTCTAGTACATCTACAAGTCTATGCTTTCACATGTATGAGTTTTGCTCTGAGAAAATCAACCGTTGTACTATGTAACCCTTTCCCGCATACAGCATATCTGCAGCAGACGACTTTGAAAACATAAACCTAAAAGTATGGTAAATCTCTATAAATAAAAGCATATTTAACGAAAAAAGATGTATAAATATGTTGGCAAAAAGAGAATTTGCTCGTTTTGAGCAATTTCTCTTTTTGTCACAATTCTTTCAAATGTCGTCTGCTGCAAAGACGTCAGCAAGCGTCTATATGTGGAAAAGCGTTAAGATTTCAGGGCTGGGCATAGTCCCATTGACCACGTCTTACATCCGTTTTGGATTGGTGTTTTTCTCATCTGCTTGTCCAGCTTGCTTTCGTGCCAATAGACTTAATCATTGGTGATTAACTGTCGTAATATTCGCCAAATTAGTATCCCGTCCAAAGATTTTCGTTACAGTCTGTTTCTGTTGATTTACCCTGATTTTGGCAGGCCATATAAAAAGCAACCTTATGACACTTTTGCGATAAATATACTTCCAGATCAACGTGTGCGTTCGTGATCTTAGAATTGGGTCTTTTCCGATCACAAGTGTATTCCAAGTACATGAATAGGATGTACGTGTAACTCCTCTCTCCAATTGTTCCTCTCTCTCTCTCTCTCTGTGTCTCTCTGTCACTCTCATACTCTCTCACATACACACTCTCACTCTCTCGCTCTCTCTCTCTCTCTCTCTCTCTGTCTCTCTCCCCCTCTCTCTCTCTCTCTCTCTCTCTCTCTCTCTCTCTCTCTGTCTCTCTCTCTGTCTCTCTCTCTTGTCTCTCTCCCCCTCTCTCTCTCTCTCTCTCTCTCTCTCTCTCTCTCTGTCTCTCTCTCTGTCTCTCTCTCTCTCTCTCTCTGTCTCTCTCTCTCTCTCTCTCTCTCTCCCCCCTCTCTCTCTCTCTCTCTGTCTCTCTCCCCCCCCTCTCTCTCTCTCTCATCTCTCTCTCTCTCTCTCTCTCTCTCTCTCTCTCTCTCTCTCTCTCTCTCTCTCTTCTCTCTCTCTCTCTCTCTCTCTCTCTCTCTCTCTCTCTCTCTCTCTCTCTCTCTCTCTCTCTCTCTCTCTCTCTCTCTCTCTCTCTCTCTCTCTCTCTCTCTCTCTCATCTCTCTCTCTTCTCTCTCTCTCTCTCTCTCTCTCTCCCTCTCTCCTCTCTCAGCGATGAGCTTAAATCTCAGCGATGAGCTTAAATAGTTATTATTGGAAGGTAACATGTTGCTTGACAAGAATAAAGTGCTGAGTTCTGATGTGAAAAAGGAAGTGAGCTGGCTGTCACGTAATAACAAAAATACTGTTGGAAATCAGAGATATATAAACATGTTTATATCTCTCGCATCAGCAGCAGACGACTCTTGAAAAGAGTGTGTCAAAATGTGAAATTTCTCCTTTCTCACATTGTTTTCATCTTTATCCAATAAGTATACTTTCTTTTTTAAGAGAGTTTGGACATTGTGACTAAACGTTTTGAAAGTCGTCTGCTTCAAATATTTGATTGTATGTGCGGAAAAGGTTAATTACAAACCTCAACATGTTTGTTACTCGTGTGTCTATGGGGTCAGACTACACTAATTATTTGTGTCGAAAATCTGCAGGTCTTGATTGATGAACTGTAAAAAGTTCTCCTCATTAACTAATGCAATTTAGAAGTTTTTACCATTTCTTAAATACGTCAACAACTCTGCAGCATATGAGACTTTGAAATATCTGGTAAACTCATTTTCTGCATAAATGACCCTACAATTCAAGACAACCTGTTAATGAAGACC
>JASEVX010000008.1:35118256-35271809 GCA_031761405.1 Serripes groenlandicus | reverse complement strand
ATTGCTTATAAAAGCATTTTAGAAGTTTTCTATGAGAAATGTAAATTCTGATTTGCCTGCATGTCAGCAGATGTAGCCTGTCTGTCGTTATCTTTTAGCTTCAAACGAAGTCTCCTTCTCAACCCTAAGGTCAATTTTAATCAAATTTCTCAGGAATGTTCCTTTACTGATCCCCTTTCAAAGATTTAAATTCTCTGTTAATTCATCTTACTTCAAGATGATTTAACGCTTCTTAGATTACGTAATTTGTTCAAGGTATATTGATTGGATGGAAAACATCAGTAAGTAGTAAAACTTTAAATTCTTTTAGTCAGATTTCAAGATAATTCTTAGAAATGTTCCTTATTGCTAGAAATGTTAACATTTTTAGAATTTATCCAAGACATATTGATTTGTTGAAAAACATGACTGCCAGGCAGCATCTGAAAGGCGTTAAATCATAAAACACTTTAAAATTCTTTTTCTTTGAATCTGCTTATCTGATTTAAATATTTTTTTAGTAAAGATGTTCCATCAGTGACCCTCTACAGTTAATGTATTTCATTCATATTAAAGCATTCAGAATTCATCTACCTATATTTTTCCTGGCTTTTATGCATTGATGTGCTCCAGTTATACCAACAGAATTCATCTCTGTTCCTAGATAAGAATTCCGGGTTCGATCCCCAGTTAGGTCAGTCATACCAAAGACTTAAAAATTGGCAGTAGTCGCTTCCCTCCTTGGCCTTCATAGGTTTGTGGGGATAACATTATGACTGTTTACCAGCAGTACTAGTAATTATACCCCTTTCTTTAAGAAGAGGGGGTATATGCATGCGGAGTCACTGTGCCGGACTGTTGGTCAGTTGGAAGCCATATTTTGTCCTGCCTATTTCTTACAAACCACTGGGTGGAATTCAATAAAATACATGAAGCTTGTATACCAAGAGGAGATGTGTATATCCTAAAGGTCTCACAATTGCATGTTATTTTACAGAGTAATGGCCCTTTTACTTATTAAGTTATGGTGTAGGTCAAGGTGCTGTTTTAGGGGGTATTTATCATCTTCAGTGATAGTTCTAGTTTACTCAGGAAATAAATACCATGTTGTGACTGAATAACTGTTGAAAGCAGCGTCAAATACCATACTATCAAATCTGTAGTGTCTGGATGTGGTGGCAAGATATGATTGCCCAAGCTAGTGTTTTTTGGGGTCGTGGGTTTTAGCCCCACATCGGGCCGACATTTTCCCCCTCTGATGTTACTTAAATGGTGTCAGAAGTAAACTGGAATGCGCCTGGACAATGCTGTTGGAAGTTGCTGAGGTTGATGCCTGGCTTCCAAAGGTTAGTAGGGGACCTCAGTGAAGGAGTTTTTTGTCTGGATGTAGTTGGAAGACATGATTGACCAGTTAGCTCAGTTTGTAAGAGCTCCAAGCTAGTGTTATTGGGGTCGTGGGTCAGAGCCCCACCTCAGGCGGACATATTTCCCCTTTTATGTTACTTTAAATTCTAGCTCAGCTCAAAGGGTCAAACAAGTCATATTTCTAGGTAAATCATCCACTATGTTACCATATTTCAGTTACTGTGTCTGCGTTTTGTCTTATCTAAAAACTTTAACTCAGTTGGTAGCTATCAATCCAGCGGTAATGGAGTTCGAACCCCCGTCTTGGCCATTCAATTTCTTTCTTATGATCGACAAAAAACCATAGAGTCATTTGTCTTCCACCAATGGGCGAAATAGTCTATGTGGGAAGGTAGCCGGTTGCCTGGGATGAACTGGTGGGAGAAAGCCTTGAAAACACTCTGAGATGAATTAGCCGCAGTGATATAACTGAAATACTTTTGAAAACAGTGTTTAACTCCAATCAATCAATTATCTATACACAATGACTTCTGAGAGACATTCCAATCTATTATAAAGAACGGGAAAATACACCATAAAACTCCCATGTTATTTTCCTGCTTTCTTGTTGGATGAGGGTATCCATCACTCTTCATTGACAAAGACCAAAGTGATAAAACTCGCACCAAGACACTTCCCAATTAACAGTTTTCTTGCATAAAAGGTAAAGGCGAAGCAATAAATGTTGTGGAGCAGAGTCACATTTGCCAACTCTCTGCCTTTTGTACCTTTTTCTTTATAAGGGAGACATTGGAAGCTGCCTTTAGAAAACATTCTTCAAGATTGGCAATTTCTTCTTTTCCATCAATATATTTCAAATTGCATTTAATTAAACATTGTTTTAGCCTACTTAGTTAAAAAGCAGATGTTTCTCAATCATATAAACATATTGGGTAAATGATTAAAAGTTGCTTCTTCAGTCGGCTAAAGCAGGATTGTTAATTTAATTAGTTAAAAAACTTGCATGAATTGTTAATGAGTAATTCTTCTGAAACTTAATTATCCTATATATATATTGTTGTAAGAAAATGAGTTTTCAACATTGCAACCCTGAACTGAAATCAGAAAGAAGATTTATGTATTTGTTTGTATGGTGTTTAACACTACCATCAACAACTTGTCAGTTATATCACGGCACTTAGTAACCTGTGTTAGTTACCAGTACAATTTGTCAGTTATATCACGGCACTTAGTAGTAACCTGTGTTAGTTACCAGTACAATTTGTCAGTTATATCACGGCACTTAGTAACCTGTGTTAGTTACCAGTACAATTTGTCAGTTATATCACGGCACTTAGTAGTAACCTGTGTTAGTTACCAGTACAACTTGTCAGTTATATCACGGCACTTGGTAACCTGTGTTAGTTACCAGTACAATTTGTCAGTTATATCATGGCACTTAGTAACCTGTGTTAGTTACCAGTACAATTTGTCAGTTATATCACGGCACTTAGTAGTAACCTGTGTTAGTCTCCAGTACAACTTGTCAGTTATATCACGGCACTTAGTAACCTGTGTTAGTTACCAGTACAACTTGTCAGTTATATCACGGCACTTAGTAACCTGTGTTAGTTACCAGTACAATTTGTCAGTTATATCACGGCACTTAGTAGTAACCTGTGTTAGTTACCAGTACAATTTGTCAGTTATATCATGGCACTTAGTAACCTGTGTTAGTTACCAGTACAATTTGTCAGTTATATCACGGCACTTAGTAGTAAACTGTGTTAGTTACCAGTACAACTTGTCAGTTATATCACGGCACTTGGTAACCTGTGTTAGTTACCAGTACAACTTGTCAGTTATATCACGGCACTTAGTAACCTGTGTTAGTTACCAGTACAACTTGTCAGTTATATCACGGCACTTGGTAACCTGTGTTAGTTACCAGTACAATTTGCAGTTATATCACGGCACTTAGTAACCTGTGTTAGTTACCAGTACAATTTGTCAGTTATATCACGGCACTTGGTAACCTGTGTTAGTTACCAGTACAACTTGTCAGTTATATCACGGCACTTAGTAACCTGTGTTAGTTACCAGTACAATTTGTCAGTTATATCACGGCACTTAGTAGTAACCTGTGTTAGTTACCAGTACAACTTGTCAGTTATATCACGGCACTTAGTAACCTGTGTTAGTTACCAGTACAATTTGTCAGTTATATCACGGCACTTAGTAGTAACCTGTGTTAGTTACCAGTACAACTTGTCCATTATTATCCCTTTCCCTCATACGACAATTTTGAAGCAGACAACTTTGAACATATTTTGTCAAAAAACAGAAAATCTCTATAATTGAATGGATAACCTATGACTTTAAGTGGAAAACATTGTGGCAAAAGGAGAAATTGCTCATTTTGAGCAATTTCTTCTTTTGTCACTATGTTTTCAAAAAGCCATCTGCTGCAGCGGCGTCAGAAAGCGTCTATATGAGGGAAAGGGTTATCCTGACACTCGAGTGAATCTGTCTAAATGCTAACCCAACAATTCTCAGCAACCAGTAGGGAAAGTTGTCACTACCATTTACAAATCAGATTTGGCCATTTTCAAACAATGCTTTACGCCATTGTCCTTCCTAAATTCAATGTTGTATGTTCGTGATCAAACTTAGTAAAAACCTATCATAGAGTTTAGAGGAAAAATAAAATAATTAATTAACTTAAGTTAAATATATGAGCTAATTAGTCTGAGTTTAAGTAATTCATTGAACCAATTATTATGGCTTCCT
Organism: Serripes groenlandicus; assembly: GCA_031761405.1. Taxonomy (NCBI): domain Eukaryota; kingdom Metazoa; phylum Mollusca; class Bivalvia; order Cardiida; family Cardiidae; genus Serripes; species Serripes groenlandicus. Next base: position 35,267,696 of record JASEVX010000008.1, on the reverse strand, counting down.
TTTTTTTTTTTTAATCCGCTTGTAAAACTAGAGTTAAGTCGATAAAGATGAGGGCATCAACCCAGGGATCATGAGTTCCCTGACTCTGTCTGTTATCCCCCCCCCCCCCCCCCCCCCCCCCCCCCCCCCCCAATGAATGACAGAAGGGCAGTGTTTGGCCTTCTCACCAAAGACTTTAACCCTTTCCGTCATACATATGCAAAATCTCTGTAAATAAGTTTTGTCTCTACAATGAAAAGGGTTATAATTCCATGTAATATATGCATTTCTAAGATCTTAATTAAGGCCACAATCAAGCCCGTAAGTCTGTGAATGTAAGAGTATTAAAGGGGTTTTAAATCAATTTGCGTTCGTTTTTTTTAAACAATAATAGCATCGCTTGGAAAAAATGTTGTATAGTTTCCAGCTGATGCAGTCTCCAAAACTCAGACAAATGAGATTGTCTGCGTCACTCGAAAATTGACCTTCAGAAGTTTGTGACTTGAAACAGCCATTGCAACTGAACTGCCCAAAAGGACATATAATCCAGTTTGACATCATTATGTTCATGAAAAAATGTTGAGGCACTTGATGAACTACTTTGATCACAAGAAGATAATTGTATAAAAAAATACAATGTGATTGTTACCGCTTTATTAACTACGTATAACTCTATCCGATAAACAGACAGTTTTTAGATGTCTCGGCAGCAGCCGACATTTGAAAATAGTGTGGGAAAAGGACAATGTGCAATTTTACTTTTTTTCAAGAATATCATATGATATCCCTGTTCCAAAATCTAGATATGATGGAATATTGTTTTTCTCAGACAACTCTTGAAATGTTATTTTATATATTATAACATAAAAAAAAAATGCCCAAAGTTTGATTTCTAGTGGCAAGGCTAAAATGATGTAATCAATATGAATATCTCCTTAATGATCAAAGCTTGTCTGATGTTTCTTGTCGAGACTTTCACAAGCTTTTTCTCATAGACTACCTCAGGACATTTTCTTGTCAACAGTTTTCTTAACCCTCTCCCACAAGCAGTCACATTTTGACACACTTGTAGCAGAATAATTATCAAAAGCAGTTTAAAACAATTTCCTTGTTTAGGTGTGATTCCATTAATTTCCTTGATACTGCTTCAGAATTGTTATACATTAGAAAAGGTTACAGAGATTTATTCCACCAAAATATATGATTTATATACATAATTGCTACCTGAGTGCAAATTCAAATATCCCTGCACATCTGAATCGGCACTATTTGCTATAATTAGTCCTAATATATGTGACTCTAGATAATAACTTTGATTTGGAAATTTGGATTCAAAGGCATAATCTGCAGCAGACAATTATATATACGTACATCTTTGTAAAAGTAACGAAAATCTCTATAAAGGAAAGTTTAATTATTGAAACAAAAAAAATGCTCATATTTCTCCATTTGCCATAATGTTATGATGGATTGTTTGCTGCAGATGCATAAAAATGTGTCTGATAATCTAAGCTTGTTCTAAGATTACTTTTCCTTGTGCACCATATAGTAACAGTCAAACTTGTATAAGCAGCAACCCAAGGGAGAGTCAAAATGTGGCTGCTGAACACAGGTGGCTGCTTAATACAAGTTAAATATAGAAGAAAATGTTGTTTTCGTTAATCTTCAAGTGGCTGCTTAATACAAGTTAAATATAGAAGAAAAGTTGTTTTGGTACATCTTCAAGTGGCTGCTTTAAACATAGGTGATTGCTAACACAAGTTTGAATGTATAAAGTCAAACCTGTGTTAAAGACCACCTTTGTTAAAACAATTCCCTGTCTATAGCAACCACACTTTTAATTTCCCCATGACTCATTTTCTGCATAAATGACCCTGTAATTAAAGACCATATGCACCTGTGAGCAAAGACCAGGTTATTCTCTACCCAAGGGTGGTCTTTAAACACAGGTTGGACTATAATATGAAAATTATCTGAAAACCAACTGTATGATAGCAGACTACTTTCTAAACATTTAGGCAAAAATACAGGAAGTGTCAATGAATGAGAATTTATTTATTCAATCAAGTTGAAAATGTGGCAAAAAGCAAAATTGCTGAATCCGCCTTCCACCAAATGCTTTTAAAAGTCGGTTGCTGCAGAGGGTTTCAAAATGCATCTGCATATGGGAAAGGGATGAGTTATGTGCTGAAGAGAGGACAAAAGTTGTCAGTTTTCAGACAAAGAGTTAAAATTGCATACAAGGTAATGGCATTAAATAAATCGGATTAAAAGCTTTAGCTTGAATATTTCATGATTTTCTTCAATAAATAGGTTATTGGCATCTGATTCTAGGGCTTTTCAATTGTATCAGTTGCTAGCGTGTAAATGTAGCAATCAAGTCCATGTTATCTGCATGACTTCCATGCTGCTTTGATACCTTGATTATTCTATGGATATTGTTTGATTGAACAGTGTGGTACTTTTGTTTTCAACAGTTGCAGTTAACCCTTTCCCCACCAATAGAAGCATTTTGACGCATCTGCAGCAGACGTCTTTTAAAAACTTTGTGACAAAGGAAGAAATTGCTCAAAACGAGCAATTTCTCCTTTTGCCACAATGTTTTCAATTCTTTTTAATAATTTAATTTTCATTCATGAAGATTTTACACATTTTTGTATATAGGTTTTCATAGTCATATGCTTCAGATTTGCTGTAATTGTGGGAAAGGGTTAAGTCACTGCTTTTTTTGGTGGTATAAAGTAACATAATAATGCTGGAAAGTGGAAAGTTTATAATAGCATCAGTCAGTAATGCTAACCCTGAGCACCAAAGGGAAGTCACTTATACCATTTTTTGCTCTTCTGTTTTTCGAGGAAAAAAAGTTTGGCTATATTGTGATACCTTTGGCAACATCGTTGTCACAAAACCTAAACCTAACCTCGTAACTCAAAAACCATTTAACATTTTCAAATCAAAACTTGGTCCACATGTTCCTAGGAGAAATATGCATGTTTTAACCAAGTCGCATAACTCTGGCTTTAATATTTATTCAGTAATGCTCTCTTTTTCGACTTAGAAAAAACAGACGAGCGTTCGTGTTCACGTTCGCTCCGCATGTTTTACTCATTAATAATGAAACTTTGTCAGAATGTTTATCTACAGTGGCCATGGCAGGTCAATAACTAGATCACAAAGCCAAATTTAACCCTTTCCCTCATATAGACGCTTTCTGACGCCTCTGCAGCAGATGGCTTTTTGAAAACATGGTGACAATAGAAGAAATTGCTCAAAACAAGCAATTTCTCCAAGCTCGACCCCAAGCTATATACATGTCACTCCCTACGAATAGGGGGGGCTTTTAGTCATAGGTTATGCATTCAATTATAGATATTGTCAATTATTTGACAAAATAGTCGTCTGCTGCAGATTTGTAGTATGAGGGAAAGGGTTAAGGGTCAAATAAGGAGTTAGCACATCTCTACCAAGGCATTTGGTCCTGGTGTATATGTATGGGGTACTTCAATATATACAACATGAGTGGTCTAGAGGTCTGGGGTCCAAATCCCGGTCCGGGTTCTGGAAATTTAAGAGGTGCTTTTAAGTGTCTCCCACTCAAATAGAGGTCAAGTACTGGTACTTTACTGGAAAAGTAACCTCGCATGTATCGGTGCTATACACTGGGCACGTAAAAGAACCAAGGAATCTATTCGGAAAGAGCTAGGGTATCGCACCCAAACTCCCTTGTATCTAACTAATTGTCTGCTCGCCAAATAGTTATTTAGGTAAATGAAAACAAACATACAACAGCTTCATAAAAGACCACAGTCACCCGGCCGGGTAGCTCAATTGGTAGCGTATCTGATTCGTGATCTGGAGGTCACGGGTTCGATACCCGGTTGCGGCGACATTCTTTCGGGCGATGTTTTCCATTGCCTCTCACCTCTGATCTATGTGAGAAAGTAGTCAGTGGCTTCGAAAGAATGTTGTGTAAGTACTGGTGTGGGAAAGCCAGGAAAACATGGGTAGGTGTACTGACCGCCGTGATATGACCAAAGCTGTTGAAAGCGGCGTTAAACTCCAAACAAACAAACAAAAAGACCACAGTCAAAATGCCAAAAAGGTGGGGAATTATGATGGAAGTTTGCCAAATGTCATTATGTTCTGGCTTCCACAAATGATGACATAACAACTCATTTCCCTTGGAATTCCCTGTTGACCAATAAATATATCCTTTCTTCTGAAATCCAACCTGCTAAACTTTGGTGCACTTTTGCCATTTTTGCATTCTTTGATGTTTATTCCCAAGTAATATGAGGTCTTGATTGTTATGCTGCAGACGACATTTTGAAATCATTTTGAAATAATTTGTCATTGTGTATACATTAATCTGTATGGGATACAGATGATGTTTGTTCTATTTGCTGCAGGCAACTATGGAAAACTGTTTGCTAATTTTTTATTGAAGCATTGACCTGATTAATTAGCTCACGAAAATTAGCTATATCTCGCAAATCCGCATTGTTCAACAATCTTCTAGAATCTTCTGCTGCAGCTGTGTGCAGGGGTGTGTCTGTAAATGGGACGGGTGAATAGAGATAATTAACCCAATAAGGTCATGTTTATCTAATTGGTTTCTCTAGTCCTCTGAGTGAAGAGCTTGCAGCACTCATAACAATCCATGTTAATCCTCTCCCTCATATAGACACTTTCTGACCCATCTGCAGCAGACGACCTTTGTTAACATTGTGGCAAAAGGAGAAATTGCTCACCATGAGCAAAATCTCTTTTGGCCACAATGTTTTTTAACTCTTTTCGATAAATAAACTATAATTTGATGTGGATTATTCCCGTTTTTACCAATTTGCTTTCAAAGTTGTTTGCTGCAGATTTGGTGTATGTGGGAAAGGGTTAACCCTTTCCCTCATACAACAACTCTGCAGCAGACGACTTTGAACATATTTTGTCAAAAAATGGAAAATCTCTATAATTGAATGGATAACCTATGACTAAAAGTGGAAAACATTGTTGCAAAAGGAGAAATTGCTCATTTTGTTGAAAAAGCCGTCTGCTGCAGAAGCGTCAGAAAGCGTTTATATGAGGGAAAGGGTTAATCCTCTCCCTGATGCCAAACAACATTATACATAGATGCCTTTGCAGCTTGCGAATTTTAAAAAATATTGTGAAAAATGGTAGAATGTGTAAACTATTAAATTGCAGAAAATATAACCTCACAACATTTTGTGATTAAATGTAGATACTGTTCTTCTTGCAGTTGTAATATGCGACTTTATCCTCGTCATCAATGGTCTATATTGCAATATCGTTGGGCAATGCAGCTCTCTAGAAGTTTCTTGTGAATAGTGTTGATACTGATCAGACCGCATGCATGCAGTCTTGTCACATATATATACATGTTGCAATTATGCTATGGTTTTATTTTCCCATAGCCCAGTTTATGTGCACATTTTTGCTGTGCTACATTGTCACTGGCATAAAAAAGATTTCATAGGCTTTTTACATAAGCTAATTATCTGCAACACAGACTTGCAGCAAATAACGTGACAGATTTGCTTTTCTAACCAAATGACAATTTTCACAGTTTGAATATAATACAATACACCCTTCGACCCGTTTCATTTTTCGCTGATAAAGACAAGTTATTCAGCTAAACACTTTTGAAGACATTGTGGAAAATAGAAAAACTGCTTTTCATAATGAGAAATTTCTTCTTTTCCCACGATTATTTGAGTAACATATCGAAAGAATACCTTCCGTTTTGTAACAGTTATACTGAATGAGAATATACACAATAAATCTGCAGTAAACGACATTGAACATATTTTGTTAAAAAAATAGAAAATCTCGATAATTGAATGGATAACCATTGACTAAAAGTGGAAAAAATTATGGCAAAAGGAGAAATTGCTCGTTTTGAGCAATTTCTTCTTTTGTCACTATGTTTTCAAAAAGCTGTCTACTGCAGAGGTGTCAGAAAGTGTCTATATGAGGGAAAGGGTTAAGCATCTTTCAACAATGTTTCAGTTACATCATCACTGCATTTCCTGGGTAAATTACCAGTACTACTGGTCCATTGATCACAGGCGAGTCAAAATCCACAGTGCCAAGGGGGAAAAGCCAAAACTACCATTTCAAAAGTCTTTGGTATGACCTGACCAGGATTCGAACCTGTGACCTCCCGCACTGGAGGCATGTTACTGTTGTAGAGGAATTCTGATTGGCAACTCTTAATAGACTGTGTTGGTGAACATCGATCACAAAAGTCTGGCTTATTTTAAATACTGTTGATTTTTGTACAATGTGGTTCATTACGTTGGAACACTCCATTCAATGAGTGACACCATCAACATTTAAGAAATCTTTAATTCATCAAAATTGTCTTTATGTGTGAAATTCAATACTTCATTAACAGTTTTTCTTGGGAGCAAGCGGTCTTTTGCAAAAAGCTTTAGTCAATCAAGTCCCCCATATTAATGGGTTGCGTCTTACAAAAACCAACCTTTTGAGTCTTAGAACTATTAAATCCGCCAGATCAGGTTCTTGCTGAGAACTGGTAGCTTCGACCTCAGGGACGCGGGCTGTCAATCTAGCCGTTGAACCCCTATACGGCCAACATTCTTTGTGACGTTTGACAAAAGTAATTGCAACGAGCATCATTTGCCTTCCACCAAAGGGATATCAGTCTATGTGAAAAAGCAGCCTGCCTTGCTTAGAAAGACTGTTGTGTGAAGTACTGGGGAGATAAAACAGGAAACACATGGGTAAGTGAAATGGCCACCGTGATATGACTGAAATATTGTTGAAGACTGCATTGAATCCAAATCAATCAATCAATGAGATTCTTCTAATATTATAAGAAAGTTACAGGAGAACAGTTATGTTGGCAAGAATGACTTGACAAGTTTGCAATTTAATCTAAATCTTTTCCCACATGCAACAAATCTGCAGCAGACGACTTTGAAAACAGAAATAAGAAAAGATATAGAAACGACTTTGTAAATGAAAGTATAATATTAATTGAAAACTTTGCGAGTAATTTCATTTTTGCCACCATGTTTTCAAAAATTGTCTGCTGCAGAGGCGTCAGAAAGCGTAAATATGTTGGATAGGGTTAACCTCCCAATGTAGATTTTCATGTGATATGGCTCGGATAACTTTATGTGAAACAGTTGTAACTACATCTTGGAACATATTGTATCAAAAACACTGATGCAGTGATAAAGCGTCAGCTTCTCGTACCAAAGGTCCCGGGTTCGAATCGCGTGATGAGCGAATTTTGGCCTTGGAATTTTTCCACATAAATTGCACGAGTACTGGTTACAAGTCTCGTGGAAACGGACATCAAGGGCGATTAATATAAACTGAAAGCATGTTTTGCCATTGATGGAAAATAAATAAGTTTAGACTAAACTAAGTCATAGGCTGACCCAGCTCAATGTAATTGACAACAAATCTGCAGCTGACATCTTTAAAAACATTGTGGCAGAGGCGCCCAGAGGGAGAAAATCATTGTTATTCTTTTTCTGAAGTCTTCTGTGGAAGCAGTGTCAAAATTCAACTACATGTGGGATAGGGCTATGTGCAGTTCAACAGTACTGCATGCTAACAGCGATGAATATAATAAATATATATTTTGTCTCACTATTTTCAGGTGCCATCAGACGACAGATTCTTTGGTCAAAAGACAAAATACCAGGTAAGTTTTAATAACCCAATAGATGTGCATGATCTTCTATTTTCATTCATCATTTATGAGCCTTGTGCTTTGAACATATTTGAGAAAAGAAATGCTAAATCTTATTAATTGAAGGCAATATTTTTTTATGCAGATTTGACAACATTGTGGGGAATGGAGAACTGGCTCATAATGTGGAAATTTCATCTTTGATGCAAATAGTTCTTAAGATGTAGTAGGAATCCGCTGTGGTCGAGTGGTTAGCGTCGGGGATTTCGAAACCGGGTGTCCCGGGTTCGATCCCCAGTCGCGGCACTACGGTCATGGTGGAGTGCCCTTGGGCAAGGCACATTTTCTAGCCTAGTACTGGTTTGTTTACCCAGGGATCATGAATAATTAAATTTAATTGCGCGCTAAATGACCTTAGCTGTCGATGCGCCATAAAACAATATACATTCATTCATTCATTCTTAAGATGTAGTCACTCCCCCCTATACCTCAGCAATATAATTGTGACATCTACACTTATGACAAAGTTATTGCCCTTTAATTGATTTGCATTAACCCTTTCCCTTATACAGACACTTTCTGATGAATCTGCAGCAGATAGCTTTTTTGAAAACATAGTGACAAAAGAAGAAATCACTCAAAACAAGCAATTTTTCCTTTTGCCACAATGTTTTCCACTTTTGGTCATAGGTTATCCATTCAAGAAATTTTCTATATTTTGACAAAATATGTTCAAATTTGTCTGCTGCAGAATTGTCGTATGAGAGAAAGGGTCAAGGTAAACTCATTCAGGTTATCCACAATGCATGTTAACCCTTTTCCTGATATTCCTTCTTTTAAGATTGTTTTCAGATATTGGTACTGAGCGAGTGGCATGTTACGGGCGAAAATCACTGTTCTCTCTATACGTCCTATGTGGCCTCCAAAAAACACTAATGCTAATGAATTGTGGCCTTCTCCCTGATTATTTTAATGCATTCTATGTGAGCTCATTAAGTTTTTAAAAGTGTGTCAAATAATGTCTCCATCTCGGAAAAAGGTTTATCAAAGGAGAAACAAAGTCCTCCTCAAATAATTTTAAGGCATGATGTCTCCTCAATTACAGTCCAACCTGTGTTTAAAGACCACTCAGAGCTCAAGATAAGGGAGTTGTGTATGTTCTAAAATCCTTATTTTACCCTCTAATCCTATGTTGTGGGTACTCAAAAGAACCGTCTCATTGAGACAGTTCTTTCGAGTACCCACATCATAGGGTTTGGTTGGATGATATGAGATATATATATTGGGTAAAATACCAATTTACTTCTCCTTACAGTCCAACCTGTGTTTAAAGACCACCCATGGGAAAAGAACAATCTGGTCATTAATTAAAGGATCATTTATGCATAAAAGGAGTTTGTGTTTTTGCTATAGACAGGGACTTGCTAAACAGAAGTGGTCTTTAGCACAGGTTTGACTGTATATAACATTGGAACAAGAGCAATTTTTTCCACTATGATTTCAATGCCGCAATGGGGTCAAAATCTATTCCAGGGAAATTTTGGGTTAATCAAACGACTTAAGATGTCTCCTCAAATAGATATTATGGTTCAACCGCAAACAAAAATCAAGAGTGATTATTTCGGAGGAAAATTGATGGAAAATAAACAATCTTGAGAACAGAATTAGATACCATGATAGAACAAATTTGTGCAAAAGTGATTTTTTAACATTAGACTGGACAGACATTGGGCAGTTTGCCGTGAAGTTTCATTGATTATTGTGCCGTAATGGCATCGTTTTCGATCTGTAATGTACGAGGAAATAGATCACCGTTCACGCTGCTCCTGACAACTGTCTCGAAGTCTATTACTTAACGTCAGTTTTTACTCCAGTTCCGCAATATGTTGACCATTGATTTTCTAGTAAAAAACACAAGATTTTACTTGACGTTTGGCAAGTGTCAGACGTTTTGTTTAATCCTATATCTGATACAGATATTTGACACCACAGGAGCTTATGGCTTTTAATTACATTGCTTGAAAAGGAGAAAGAAAAAAATACTTCAATAAAACTAATTATTTAAAAAAAAAACATCTGCAGAGAAGTCTGTTAAACCAGTTCCAACATTTTATGAAATTTAGCACAAATGTGATTATCAATTTTCTGTTGCCCATAGGTCTGACCTGAGTCTAACAAGCTAATTAGTAGTTCTCTTGTCCATGGCTTCTTTATAGATCTGTTATCTAGCTGTGACTGTGTTCACGTTTCTCATCTTTTCAGCGTCAAAATTAACCCTTTCCCTCATACGACAATCCTGCAGCAGACGGCTTTGAACATATTTTGTCAAAAAAATTGAATGGATAACCTATGACTAAAAGTGGAAAACATTGTGTCAAAAGAAGAAATTGCTCGTTTTGAGCAATTTCTTCTTTTGTCACTATGTTTTCAAAAAGCCGTCAGAAAGGGTCAATATGAGGAAAAGGGTTAAACCTCATTTGTTGCTACACAATCGTAAAGCAATAATTGTTGAACCTATCAAAGACATTTTTTCTATTTAAATACGAAAAACTGTAGTCTTAAGTATGACTATATTTCATTTTTCAAATCAGATTGTACCAATTTAGCATTGTGTCACGAAAAACAACCTTTCAAAGGTTTTTTCCACCTGCAAAAAATCTGCAGCAGGCGACTTTGAAGACATTTTATCAAAAGTATACAAGAGAAAGTTGATGCAAGGCATCAATGTCGCCGGAAAAGACTGAATTGATTTATTTATGTATTCTTGACTTTCCTTAGTCTATTCAAACATTAGGAACGTTGAAATGAAAACATTTGCTTATAAAGTTTATATTCATATCTATACATTAGGGTATCTATAACAAATTAACGAAATGTGTACACATTTATCTGGCTTTAATTTAATTTTGCTGTTGTTACTTATTTAAATAATAGTATTCATTCATATAATTTCAATGTTTGTCAATCTTATTCGAATCACAAGGTAAATATCCTGGTATTGCTTTAAAGGGAGGTAATTTGAAGAAAACAAAAGTCTTCAAAAGGAGAAATATATCAGCAATACCGTCTACAGTTTAAATTGTTCTATTGTTTGTGGATTTAAAAATGTTCTTTTTTTCTTATTTCTACATGTACAACGAAATATTGCGGCTTCTCTTTGACGCTTTGCGTCAAACATTCGTCTTGTACTTGTCTAAAATAAAATAATATCACTCGCTTTTTCATATCGAAATGCGCATGCGCGAAAATCGATGTTAAAGGTCACGAAACTACACAACAGAATAGGGTCTATATTTAGCTTAGAAACAGTTCCTACTTTAGATATTCATGGATTAACATTATTAAATGAATTCTACACAAATCAAGACATCTCTTTGAACATGAAAACAACATTTAGTAAGTTAAAATTGCTATTAAAAGGAGAATCAGAAATTGACCTCAATGATGACACATAAGAGTCTGCATTAGGGGGTGTTGGTTCACGTCTTGAAGGGACCACTTTTGTCTTCGTAAATAAGACAAAAAACTTAAATGCGAGTGAAATAAAAAAAACTGCAAACATTAAAAAATCGGAATATTTATTTCATTTTAGATGTGTCATTTATTAGTGTTCGTAAACAACCACAATTGTAATATGTTCAAATCATCTAGATTTGTTTCTTTCTAATAATAAGCCGCCCTCCCATGTGATTTCCGAAAAGCTATTAAAAATAGAAGTCGCGGGCTTCTGCCCGGCGACTAATAAACTCTCTATTTATATAAATGAAATGTTTGAATTTATGATTTTCCACTATGTTTTCAAAAGATGTCTGCTGCAGCCCCGTCATAGAGCTTCTGTATGTGGGAAAAGGTAAAAGACAATTTAAATTTTTAAGTCAGCTTTTGGTCATTATCATTCTTTGGAGCTCCCACGATGCAGGAATCCGCCGTGGTCGAGTGGTTAGCGTCGGGGATTTGAAACCGGCTGTCCCGGTTTCGATCCCCAGTCGCGGCACTATGGTCATGGTGGAGAAACCTTGGGCAAGGCACATTTTCTAGCCTAGTACTGGTTTGTTTACCCAGCGATCATGAATACGTGAACTGTCGCCGTGATATAACTGAAATAATGTTGAAAACGGCGTAAAACCCTAATAAAACAAAATCCCACGATGCATGTACAGATTACTTCTAAAGGGCAAGCAGTGCAGATCCTGATCAGACTACACAGAATCACAAGCTGATATGGATCTTAAAATTCACTCGCCGTTATGTCCTGAGGATATGTTTTCGTGTGATGCGGCCCAATTGTCATAATAAAAATGTATCATTTACAATCGATACAAAGGTTGAACTACTTTGGGTGGAAATTGAGGCCTTCGTTACATTAGTTCCCCATTGTACCACTTCAACATTAACCCTTTCCCACACATACGACAAATCATGAGCAGACAACTTTGAAAACATCTTGGTGAAAATGTTATAACTTTGTTTTATTCGATCCTGCACTGGGTCCTTAAAGATGGCCTAAATTAACCCTTAATAATATGATCAATTTAAAGAAAAGTCTTGAACAGACTGTCAGGTAATATGTTGTTATCTCTTTAACCCTTTCCCACCTGCAGACGCGTTTTGATCTTTATTTAACAATTAAGCTATCTTTCATGGAGATTTTTCAGGTTTTTGTCACTGTTTTCAAAGTCGTCTGCTGCAGATTTGTTGTATGTGGGAAAGGGTTAAGTTATATAACTTACTTTTTGATTATCTCGGCAGCAGACAACTTGAGAAACCATTGTTGGAAAAGAAATTATTGCCCAAAACACAATGCTTTCCATTTCAGATTTATAGCTATCAATTTTCAGATCTTTACAAGATTGTGCTCAGATAATGTTCACAGCAGTATTAGACCCTAGAAATACCATGAGCAATTCCTCCTTTTGTCACAATGTATTTAAAAGTTGTCTGCTGCAGAGGCGTCAGAAAGCATCTATATGAAGGAAAGGGTTAAATGGTTGTATCGACGGAGCAAAGTGACCTACAAGTATTCCCCATTTAGTTCAAATTGCAATAAACTGTTATATATATACACTTGTCCCCCAATATAAGTTGTCTCTTTTGAATTCTTTAAAGGTATAATAATTACAATGCAATTTAGAAAAGAATAATTTTATTTTAGAGTTGAAAACATAATAGTATAAATGGAGTAGATAAAATAAGCAATATCTCCGTTTTCCCCAAATGTTTCATAAGGTCGTCTGTTGCACAATTAGACTGTCAACTGTATTGGGGAAAGTATTAGCTATACTTTGATGTTTCACAAACAACAATCAAAAAATCAATTTACAACCCACTGAATCTAGTGAATTAACCATCCTGAATCAAATTTGGAAGTAATCATTTGCTGTTTAACGTTCCACGGATATTGTTTTGTGATTATGATTAAGAGAAAAAAGGTCAATGTCATTGGAGGCTTACATTACTAGTTCTAGAGGTGACAATACCACTGAGAAAACATTACTATTTTTAGAGGTGACAAAACCACTGAGAAAACATTACTATTTTTAGAGGTGACAATACCACTGAGAAAACATTACTATTTTTAGAGGTGACAATACCACTGAGAAAACATGTCATACAGCAGACGACTTTTATACACCTTTTGCCACCTTGGTTTTAACTCTTTCCAATAGGTATACACAGCCACGGAAAAATCGATGTTTTAATATAATATCATTCTGTTTCAACACATACTTGATATATGTTGATAAGCAGGTGCTCGTTTTTAGCTTGTCTGTTTTTCGTATTATTATTCATTTATGCCACTTTTGGACTAAGAAGTTCATACAAAAAGTTAAACCTTGCCCATGATTAAAAACTTTCAAAATTTTCAAATGAAACTTGGTACACAATGTCATGTTCCTAGGAACAATATGAATGTCTATACCAAGTTACATAACTCTGGCCTGAACCATTATTCAGTTGTGCCCCTTTTCCAAATTAGAAAAGACAAGACCAGCGTTGGTGTAAGCTCGCAACACTCTTGTTTTGTTTAAAATTGCATAATCCAACACTCTGTTCAATACAATCAGAAATCTTGGCAATAATTTGATTGGCTGATGCATAAAGGTCCATCTGAGATGTATGAGGCTTTCATCAAATCTTTATACAAGCCAACAAAGTTAAGGTCCGGTTTTTAATGAAGTTTTTTTTCCCCACATGTTTTTTGTTTTCCGTATCAAAGTCATACATGTACCTGCTGTTTGCCAGAGGTTACATTTTTATACTCTTACAGGATCAAGGCAGATGGATCGGAAAATATATGACCTGTGCATGGGAAAAAATACAAATTTTCTTTTGTGAACATTATAGTTCCAGATCAATCTGTGCATCCTCACAGTCTGATCCAATTATACGCATATTACTTACACAAGCTTGTAAGACCATTTTGTCAACTTCTCTATATATATATTCTGGTAAGACTGAGTAGGTTGATTGATTGATTGGGGTTTAACGCCGTTTTAAACAATTTCTCAGTCATATCACGGCGGCCAGTTCACCTACTCATGTGTTTCCTGGTTTTCTCACACCAGTACTCCACACATCAATCTTCCCAAGCAACTGGCTGCTTTCCACATAGACTTAGCCCATTGGTGGAAGACGAATTACGCGACTGAGTAGGTAGGCTGGAAGATTTGAACTAGCACTGTTCAGAAATCCCAACTTATACCTTTCCTCATGTACTGGGCTCATATATCAAGTAACTTGCAAGCTCTTCAGTATAAAAATAATATATCAAATCAGTTTTAAGCATCTCCCGAAAGCAGTCACATTTTGATCCATCTTCAACAGACGGCTTTTCAAAACATTATGGCATTTTGCCCCCCAATGTCTACAACTCAATTTTATGTTTCAAACACAAGGAATCAGTATAGTTCATGACCAGAAGATCTTGTCTCATTATAAATTGACTTGTATTTTATGTCAAATTACAAAATCGGGCGTAATTGTCAATAAAGATTTCCACTTCTTTATTTGATTTCAACACTTTTGAATAGATAAGGTCATTTTATATCTATCAAATACAAGAATTTACATTTTTAGGTCTCCTTTTATGAAATGAGGTGATTTTCTTTAACCCTTTAGCCATATCTGTAAATTAAGGGCATATTTTAATTCTCTTTAAATAAATTCACATTTGAAATCCAAAATCTATTTTGTATGCACTTAAAAAGAATCATTGAGTTTGGAATTAACTATCGCTTGTTTTGTAATTAATAGATTGGGGTTTAACACATTTTTCAACAATTTTCAATCATATCACTCCAGTCAGTTCACCTACTCATGTGTTTCCCCTGCCTTTCTATATAACACCAGTACTCCGCACAACAGCCCGTCCAATCAACTGGCTTCTTTTCCAGATAGACTATTATTCCATTGGTGGAAAAAGAATGTTGCTCTTTTGTCAAACGTCATAAAGAATGTTGGCAGAGCTCTCAACCCCTGGATTGATAGCCTGCGTCGCTACCAGGGCTTGACTTGGAATTATGTGCTGGTAAAAAATAGCATCCATTGAAAAACTATTGTGTCAAAAGAAGAAATTGCTCATTATGCAACATTGTTTTCAAAAATCGCCTACTGTAGAGGCGCCAGAAGGCATCTGTATTGTTTAAAAGCAGTGAGAACCTGTTGGAATGTTGTTTCACATTTTCAAGCCTTTTCATTCACTCATTAAGATTACTATTGATGCCTTAGTATCAGAAAACTTTTGAAACCATTACCAGAAAAGAAAGTAATGCTCAAAAGTATACTTTTTATATAGAATTGAATTTTTGTTTCTTCTTTTCTAACAATGATTTCAAAAGTTTTCTGACTCAAACACAGCTGAATTTAATTTGTCTATATAAGAGAAATGGTTATATATGGACTATACGTGACAATGTATAATTTTCAAAAATAAAACTTTGTGACACCTTCGCAATATTACATCATTATGCTTTAAATTATTAGTCGCCGGGCAGAAGCCCGCGACTTCTATTTTTAATAGCTTTTCGGAAATCACATGGGAGGGCGGCTTATTATTAGAAAGAAACAAATCTAGATGATTTGAACATATTACAATTGTGGCTGTTTACGAACACTAATAAATGACACATCTAAAATGAAATAAATATTCCGATTTTTTAATGTTTGCAGTTTTTTTTATTTCACTCGCATTTAAGTTTTTTGTCTTATTTACGAAGACAAAAGTGGTCCCTTCAAGACGTGAACCAACACCCCCTAATGCAGACTCTTATGTGTCATCATTGAGGTCAATTTCGGATTCTCCTTTTAATAGCAATTTTAACTTACTAAATGTTGTTTTCATATTCAAAGAGATGTCTTGATTTGTGTAGAATTCATTTAATAATGTTAATCCATGAATATCTAAAGTAGGAACTGTTTCTAAGCTAAATATAGACCCTATTCTGTTGTGTAGGTTCGTGACCTTTAACATCGATTTTCGCGCATGCGCATTTCGATATGAAAAAGCGAGTGATATTATTTTATTTTAGACAAGTACAAGACGAATGTTTGACGCAAAGCGTCAAAGAGAAGCCGCAATATTTCGTTGTACATGTATAAATAAGAAAAAAAGAACATTTTTAAATCCACAAACAATAGAACAATTTAAACTGTAGACGGTAATGCTGATATATTTCTCCTTTTGAAGACTTTTGTTTCTTCAAATTACCTCCCTTTAAAGCAATACCAGGATATTTACCTTGTGATTCGAATAAGATTGACAAACATTGAAATTATATGAATGAATACTATTATTTAAATAAGTAACAACAGCAAAATTAAATTTAAGCCAAGATAAATGTGTACACATTTCGTTAATTTTTTATAGATACCCTAATGTATAGGTATGCATATAAAATTTATAAGCAAATGTTTTCATTTCAACGTTCCTAATGTTTGAATAGACTAAGGAAAGTCAAGAATACATAAATAAATCAATGCAGTCTTTTCCGGCGACATTGATGCCTTGCATCAACTTTCTCTTGTAATTATTTTGTTAACTAATGTGCTAGCCTTGTAAGAAAATAGAGATATAAAAGACAAGTCAAACTAGACATTAATTTAAACCTGGGACATATAATTTACATTTGATTGAACTCTTTCCCACATATAGACACATTTTGACACTTCTGCAGAGGACGACCTTTGAAAACCTTTTTACAAAAGTTGAAATTGCTCATAATGGATATCGACTCTATTCAATAATTATACTTTCATTTGCAGAGATTTTTCATAGAATTGCCAAGATGTTTTCAGTTGTCTGCTGCAGATTTGTTATGTGTAGCAAAGGGTTAAATAGAAATACTTAAAAAAAACTGGATATCTTTGGGAGTGAAATAATTAATTACATGTAAATTTGAAACATATGAATTACTATAATTTAAAACTGTAATACTCAAAAGGATATATCTTTCAAGCTGATATGGTGTAATAAAAGTGAAATAAATAATTTGTGTTTGATTTTAAACAGAAATGCTAAAATGGATACCTTATCATGTAATATGTGCATTCTAATTCAAACTTGAGATCTGGAAAACACAGTGTAAATAAGATAATTCCGTGACTTGTGTGTTATCTAATTTGAATTGTTTTAAAATTCAAGAGGCCTTAATATTAAAAACTTTATAAACTTGTTTGACAAAGATTAGGTAGGTGTATTTTGTGTAACTCTATTTTGAAAACACCGTGGCATAGGAGAAATTGCTTGTTATTAGCATTATTATTATTTCTCCTTTTGCCACATTGATGATGATGTTTCACCTCTTCAATAAATAAATAAAACATTCATTTATAAAATATTTTCACAATTTTACCAAGATTGTTACCACTTGCTGCATAATATTATGATATTTGTAGTATGGAAAGGGTGATATTTAGATAATAAAATAAAAGCACTGCAGTGCTGATGACGGGGGGAGGGCTGCTGGAAGGTTGGATTTTTTAACGCACGGGCCCTAAGGCCCCCCCCAGTTAATCCGCCACTGTATATTTCATGTGACTTCTTTCGTGCGGTGGGGGGAGTCGGGCATGGACCCCCGCTAAATCCGCTCCTTGTCCATTTATCCTGATAACAGCGAGTCAGTCCAAATGATAACCTTACAATCCTGAGCGCCAAGGAGGTAAATTTAACCCTTTCCCTCATATAGACGCTTTCTAACTCTGCAGCAGACAGCTTTTTGAAAAAGTGACAAAAGAAGAAATTGCACAAAACGTGCAATTTCTCCTTTTGCCACAATGTTTTCCACTTTTAGTCATAGGTTATCCATTATCAATTATGGAGATTTTCTATGTTTTGACAAAATACGTTCAAAGTTGCTGCTGCAGAATTGCCAAATGAGGGAAAGGGTTAACTCTTTGTGATTTATGATCTTTTGTGTATAAATGCACGTGGTTACAATAATGAAAGGATGGCATGCAGCACCATCAGTTTTAGGTTGTCAGGCTATTGTGCACTGATACCCATGGCGTCGGTGGCGTCTGCCTCGTCAGAAAATTTTAACCTTAACTCAAAAAACAATCAACATTTTCAAATGAAACTTGGTACACATGTTCCTAGGAACAATACACATGTCTAAACCAAGTCACATAACTGGGTTCAATAATAACTTGATCAGTAATGCCCCCTTTTTTTACTTAGAAAAAACAGATGAGCGTTGGCATTTTCTCTGTGACGCTTTTGTTTCTGTTACTGCTGGAATTAATTTTGTGAAACAGTTGACACCAGAATGGAGCCAACAGCCCGCCTGCGCATTTCACACCATCTGACTAAGCTCTATCATGCATAACTCATCATTCTTGTCTTGATATTCATAAAATTTGGGATTGAACTCCTGCAAATGCAGTTTAGCTATGCATACAAGTCCCATTTTTGAAAATTCCGCCTTGAAAGAGTTTGGTATCTCAGTTGACTCAACAAACAGCTACATTAGAACGAATTTTATAAATGTAGCAGCGCCTACGATTTGAACCTTCATCTTTAAAATCCTGAAGCTGTTTATCCTTCACCAATAATTTTAAAGCTACAAGGAAAGGTCATCCTTTGGGGAGCATAAAAATGTCCAGTCAGACAGACAGACAGGCAGACAAACATAAAGAAACCAGCTAATCATGATAAGCCCTTTCCCACATTGACCAAATCTGCAGCAAAACAACTTTGAAAAACATCCAAGACAAGTAAATATTTTCTATGAAAGGAAAATTATTGACTAAGAGTTAAAAACATTGTTGGCAAAAGGAGAAATTGCTCATCGTGAGCAATTTCTCCTTTTGCCAACAATGTCTTTCAATAGATGCATGCAAGTGGGAAAGCTAGGGTTTAAATCTATGAACTAAGGAAATAGTACATGTCTATAAACAGAGATTTGTTAGAGCTGAAAAGAAGTTTTGATGTATCTGTTTTAAATTTCAGATAATCCGAGTGTTCCTATAAGGAAATGAATAAAGAGCTTTTAAAAACTTGGCTAATGGCAATTTTATACATAGGTACAAGGGCTTATCAATCCTCTGTTTTCTTTTTGTTCAAAAAATATTCGAAAATAACTGATCACCACAAGTGAATTTGGATTTTTTTTGTATAGCGTTTAATACAGCTTTCAACAAAATTTTAGTTATATCATGTATTAATATCTGGGAAAGTTACCAGTATTACTGGTCCATTAATCTTGACACCTGTGAGTCCGTTGTATTGCTGAGTCATCAATCCTGAGCGCCAAGGAGGGAAATGAAGCCATTTAGTAACTTTCATTTTTAAAGTCTTTGGTATGACCTCGCTAATAGTTCAGCCTGTGACCTTCTGCACCTGCGGCAGACACTCTATCTATACACTACAGATAATTTTATTCTGATTAAGCCAACATAGTAGTTGTTGGGTGATTGTTAGTTGTTAAATTTATCTCGGCAACCTTTTACAATAGCCTAACAAATTTGTTTAAATTTTATATTCGCATTGAATTGCTTTAACCCTTTCCCTCATATAGACGCTTTCTGACACCTGATCTGCAGCAGACAGTTTTTTGAAAAATAGTGACAAAAGAAGAAATTGCTCAAAACGAGCAATTTCTCCTTTTGCCACAATGTTTTAAACTTTTAGTCATAGGTTATACCATTCAATTAAAGAGATTTCCCATTTTTTGACAATATATGTTCAAAGTCGTATGAGGGAAAGGGTTAAGGGTTATAAAACTGTGTGAGGTAAATCTAGAGTTGACCCTTTCCCCCTTACACTAAACAGCAGCAGAAGAATTTGAAAACATCGATAAATTATATGAAAAATTTCTTTACAATGAAAGTATAAAAATTCAATAGAGTAAAAGTAGTGGCAAAAGGAGAATTGGTTTAACCCTTTCCCTCATACGACAATTCTGCAGCAGACGACTTTGAACGTATTTTGTCAAAACATAGAAAATCTCCATAATTGAATGGATAACCTATGACTAAAAGTGGAAAACATTGTGGCAAAAAGAGAAATTGCACGTTTTGTGCATTTTTTTCTTTTGTCACTATGTTTTCAAAAAGGCGTCTGCTACAGAGGCGTCAGAAAGCGTTTATATGAGGGAAAGGGTTAATATAAGTGATTTTGCCTTTTGCCACTATCCCCTACGAATGGGAGTGTTTGCGGAATATATTCCAAACCTTTGCAAATTGTTTGCGAAAGTGTTTGCAGAATATATTCTACAAATATTTGCAGAATATATTCTGCAGACGGGTAGATTTGGAACGATCTGTGCAAACAGTCTGCAAACAGATTGCAAAGGGTACATGAAGCATTCAAAAAACCCTTTGCAGAATGTTTGCAGCCAATTCAACAGCAAAATCTGCAAATAGGTTACAAATACTATGCAACTAGATTACAAATACTATGCAACTAGATTGCAAATACTTTGCAACTAGATTACAAATACTATGCAACTAGATTGCAAATACTATGCAACTAGATTGCAAATACTTTGCAACTAGATTGCAACAGTCTGCAAATAGATTGCAAACCATCTGCAAATAGATTGCAAACGGTCTGCAACTAGATTGCAAACAGTCTGCAAATAGATTACATTCTAAAAACTTGGGAATTAAGGTATATATAAATCCAGATATATGTTTACCATTTTAAGCTTTATTTTAATTAAACATCATTTAAAATATAAATAAAATATGAAATAAATAACCTCTATATTTTATATGATTTAACCCTTTCCCTCATACAACAATTCTGCAGCAGACAACTTTGAACATATGTTGTCAAAAAATAGAAGTTCTCTATAATTGAATGGATAACCTATAAAAGTGAGTAACGTTTTGTGCAATTTCTTCTTTTGTCACTAGGCATGATCTGCTCCAAATAAATCAATAACACACAGCATAAGATCATTAGAAAAAATTCCTCTGTCATCTTTCAAATTTGACCTTATGGCATCATCATTCAATGCTTCAATGTTTGAAATTATAACACCATCATCTTTCATCTTCATGTCATTCTTGATACATTCTTTTGGGATTGAACATCTTTACAGGATGGACAGCGGTGATTCAGGGATGATCAATTGTCTTGTGTTGGCTGGATACCATTATAAACCATTCATCATGTCATAAGTCTGAAATATGTACATGATTCATAAAATTATGAAAATAAATGAAAAAGTAAATGTGTGTCTTTTATTTTCATTCCAAGAATTCAGTACAGGTTATACTTTATCTATAGCAATTATAGCCAATTAATAATAAATCCATTGCAACATGTGACAGATCTGCATCAGTGACTTTGAAAACATTTTGTTCAAATTAAGGAAAATCTCTTTATTGAGGAGTGTTATAATTGAATATGGTTTGCAGAAAAAAAATCCCCCTTTGTCACAATGTTTTAAATAAAATCTGCTGCAGATGTTGCAATAAGTTATTAAGTTTGAAGAAAGATCCTCTTTTTCCACAATGTCTTAAAAATCGGTTGCAAATGTGTCTACGGGTGGGTAAGGTTATAATTTTATATCATGTCAAATGATTAAAAAATCTCTAATATAAGAGAAAATATAATTATTGAATAAGTTTTGAAAAAAGCCTCCTTTTCCACAATGTTTTCAAAGAATCAGTTCTATGGTAGATATCTTTGCATGTGGGAAAGGGTTCATCTTATTAATTAATACAATGTCAAATCATTGAAAATACACATGATATTTATAATGTGTCACGTCCATCACGAAAATGTATGATGACAACAACATTGCTACATTTGCCGTATCCGAAAATGTGACTGTCCGAAATCAATTCCTGTTGGCAATTTCAAAATAAAAAATTTGGCTTCGTTTTAAATAATAACTAGCATCTAAATAAGTGTGCAATGCAATGACAAGAGTATATGTGTTTCATTTCTAAAACTGTTTAGAAACTCGCACGAAAGCGAATATTTTCGCCAATGTTATTGTTTTCTTATTATGAAAATTTACGTAATCGTGACCCTTTGTTTAGGGTTTAACGGATTTAAGTATAATGGCTGAATAACAAATATTAACGGGTTTATTTCATAAAATCATATTAATTATCTGATTATTCATCAAAATATTAATCAAGACTGTGTGTTAGCGCTGATTTCGGGGTTTGTAGTGTATTTTCTCCAGCGATTTAATATTGACAAAATGGCGTCGTATATTGACCTCCGAGTCATGCTCGAAAAGCGTGACCTTTGAACTTTAAATTTGCATGCTATCGTTGGTTGTGGACGGATTTTGTTTATTCTTACATCAAATTAAAGTTATTGATTTAAAGTTTTCAAATGTATTGAATCGTAAAATAAATACTTACCAGATGCGGAACACCATGCTCTTAACTTTCCGTGCCGATATTTTCATAAATAATCGCGACTGGAAAATGATTGAAAAATCAACAGGAAGTTATATATTTGACCTGATTGGATCATGTGATCTCATTAATATGCAAATCAATCATGTGATCGCATTTATTTTTAAACTGACCCACATATTGAAATGCGACTCTACAGGAGGATCGAAAAATACCTGTAAATCAAACTTCGAACTACGACTGTCAATTTATTCCTGAAAAGATTGTTATGATTCATGCATCAATAAAACCAGAATTCAATTTTCTTTATAAATTATATTTAGGGCCTGAACACTTCAGGGACAATCCCTTTCCCTCATATAGACGCTTTCTGACGCCTCTGCAGCAGATAGCTTTTTGAAAACATAGTGACAAAGAAGAAAGTGCAATTTCTCCTTTTGCCACAATGTTTACCACTTTTTGTCACAGGTTATCCATTCAATTATGGAGATTTTCTATGTTTTGACAAAATGCGTTTGAAGTCGTCTGCTACAGAATGTATGTTTTAGCCAAACATATCTTTGGCTTTTGCATTTTCAACTGAAAACATCATGTTTATGTAAAATTATTAGTCGCCGGGCAGAAGCCCGCGACTTCTATTTTTAATAGCTTTTCGGAAATCACATGGGAGGGGGGGTTATTATTAGATTTTTTTATTTTTAAATGTCTTGAACATATTACAATTGCGTTTGTTTAAAAACACTAAGTCATGACACATCTAAAATGAAATAAATATTCCCATGTTTTAAGTATGTGCAGTTTCTTTATTTTGACTGGCATTTACGTTTTTGTGTTTTATTTACGAAGACAAAACAGTCCCTATTAGCTAGAATGGGATACTTTATTTTCATAAACTATGTTATCAAAATGCGATAACTACAAACCTTTACGTCGCACAGTCAAATTTGTTTAGATACGCGCACCTGCTTGCAGAGACTTTCGATATGAAAATCACGTTGAATTCTCCTTTTAATAGATCAGTATCAACATAAACTGGTAACAGAAACAAAAATAAAAAATATTTTGTGAAAATATGTCTCAAATATAAGCCTGTTTATCGGTCGTGAACGTCGAAACGCCTTTTCCAGTTCGTGACCTAGTTTCATATTGCCAAAATGTAAACAAAGCGAAGTAACCGGAAGTAAATTGTAAACTTAGAAAAGTGACTTGTTTATGCAGACAAAAAATGTCGCACGACAAATTGATATCTTAAACGTCACGATACGAGTGCATGGGTCGAATGTAGAAGAAAGAAAGATACTACAGAAATGCTTTTTTCTCTCGAATGAAGTGGAATAAAACATGCACTAAAGCTTTGCCTGACTTTGTATTCACTTTCTTCGATGTCTGACATCTTGAAACGAGGGTCAACATTTCGAAAGAATGCTCAAACACCTTATTACAGATAGTCTAGCATAGATAGCTAATATTACACACTTAAATGATTAAATATATGTGATATTAAATGTTTATTTGGCTTGAAACAAATTAAGAGAAGAACAAACTCTGATGAACAATAGATTTAGAAATAAAGAAAATCTGCTCTTTCGCACCCAATTAATTTCATACTTGCCACCTATTAAATAGTAATGGGACTCGCAACTGGCATTTCACTTGCGCCAAACATATATTGTATGCATCAACGATTTAGATAAACAATTTAGATGATATGTTGTTTCAAGTGTGGTCTACGTTTTAAACATATGATGATAATTTTTAACATCTGTGAAATATTTATTATAATTATTATTAAAAAGGAGGAAGTTCATGTCTTCAGCAATTTAACCGTTTTCTCAATGTTTTAAGCGTTTAAAGGTTTTCATTGTTGCTTCAGACATGGAAATGATTTAATAGCTTTTTATTGCATGTATATTTAAATCCCAAAATGTATTAATTTGTTGGGGTTTTATTGACAAATACAAAACATCCAAAATCCTGACCCCAAGAAATCCTGAAATGTGTAGATCTATGTGGAATTTCAAAAATCCTGGAATTAGTCCTTATGAAAACATTATGTGTATGTTTAGACTAATGAAAGTCAAGAATACATGTGTGTTAAACAATAAATCAATGCAGTCTTTTCCGGCGACATTGATGCCTTGCATCAACTTTCTCTTGTACTGAATTTATATACACACTTTTATATAAGCTGCACACATGTTTTGGTTATATATAGTGGTTAAATCAGTCAATAATTTATAAAACTATTGTAATAATTTCATTTGAAGTCCAACAACTTTGTATTTGGAAAATATCATTCAGGGGATAAGTTAGTGTTTGCAAACTACTTGCACTGTTTGAAATTCTAAGTTACCCTTTGCATACCCTTTGCAAGAATATTTACAGACAAAGTTAGTATTTGCAATGTATTTGCAAGAATATTAATAGACTAAGTTAGTACTTGCAAAGTATTTGCAGCTAAACTTCAGTTATATAATTAATAAGTTACTATTTGCATACTATTTGCCATATATATAAACAGACAGAGTTGGTATTTGCACAGTATTTGCAGCTACTTTAGTTATCTAAGTTAACGTTTGCAATGCCTTTGCCAGATATATTGATATTTGCAAAGTATTTGCAGCTACTTTCCGCAAAGCATTTGCAAATAGAGTGCAAATAGTAGTTTGAAAGGAATATATTCTGCACATATTCTGCAAATATTTTGCAAAGGGTTTGATCTGTATGGGATGTTTTTAGAAGACACCTGCTGTAATGTGTCAGATTGCATCTGTATGCGGGAAAGGGTTTAAGTTATCTCAACGATCTGTTGGCCTAACAAATTGTTTAACTTTTATATTTGCATCTAATCTAGATTTAACCCAATCTATCAAATACATCATTAATCTGCGGCAGAAGACTTTGACAACATTTAGGGCAAAAATATGGAAAACCTCTATGAATAAATGTATAGATCTAATTATTGAATAGATTTAAAGACAGTTGAAAACATCATGTTGCAAAAGGAGAAATTGCTCATTATGAGCCTTAACTCTTTCCCTCATAAGACAATTCTGCTGGAGACGACTTTGAACATATTTTGTAAAAAAAAAAATATACTTTTATTTAAAGATATTTTAGCAATTTTTGTCTAGATATTTTCATTTGTCGTATGTGGGAAAAGGTTTAAAGTGAACATCCGGAAAGCTTGAAAGTATGATTTTGATGCAAAATTTTCAGAAAGTTGCTTATCTGCTTCGGAGGTGTCGGATGTGACCTGTTGAAAATAACATTCCCTAATACAAAACATCTGCAGCTAATAATTTAAACAACATCTAGCCAAAAATAATCAACATCTCTATAAATGAATGTATAATTATTGAATAAAGTTGAAAATGTTGAGGCAAAAGGAGAGATCGGGTATTATAAGCCTTTTTTTGCTCCTTTGCCACAATGTTTTCATCTGCTGAAGATGCATCAAAGGCATCTATAAATGGGAAAGGGCAAATATTCAATACATTAAAAAATAATAAATAATATCGTTAGGTTATAATAAGGAACAAATAAGTATAGAAATAATAATAACATGCATATATTGAAAAAATTTAACATTGGAGCATCGAAAATAAATCATCGACTATTGAAAAGCAAGTGCCACTTAAAATTCATGCTTGTATAATATTGCTTATCATTCATTCTTAAACTAGTGAAGATTAAAAGTTCATTACGCCTTTGCCACATACAACAATTCTGCAGCAGACGACTTTGAAAACATGTAGGCAAAAATATGGTAAATTTATATAAATGAAAGTTTGATTATTTAAAAGAGTTGAAAACATGGTGGCAAAAGGAGAAATTGCTTGCTTTAAGCAATTTCTCCTTTTGGCACAATATTTTCAAAAGGCGTCTGCTGCAGATGCGTCAAAATGAGTCTATATGTGGGACAATGTTTTTCCACTTTTAGTCATAGGTTATCCATTCAATTATGGAGATTTTCTATTTCTTGACATAATACGTTCAAAGTCGTCTGCTGCAAAATTGTCGTATGAAGGAAAGGGTTAAAAACTTGCTGATCATATATCCCTCATGTTTTCATAACATGATATATGTGTAAATAATGGGGTAAGTTATTATGTGGTTCAACAATATAAAAGGATGGAAGATTGAGATGAGCAGAGCTCACAATGAAATTTTAACCCTTTCCCTCATACGACAATTCTGCAGCAGACAACTTTTTGTGCAATTTCTTCTTTTGTCACTATGTTTTCCAAAAGCCGTCTGCTGCAGAGACGTCAGAAACCCTTTTCCACATATACAACAAATCTGCAGCAGACGACTTTGAAACCATATTCAAATAAAATATTGAAATTTGTTATTTTAATCCTTTCCCTCATACGACAATTCTGCAGCAGACGACTTTGAACATATGTTGTCAAAACTTAGAAAATCAATTAAAGAGATTTTCTATGACTAAAAGGGGAAAACATTGTGGCAAAAGGAGAAATTGCTTGTTTTGAGCAATTTCTTCTTTTGTCACTATGTTTTCAAAAAGCCGTCTGCTGCAGAGGCGTCAGAAAGCGTCTATATGAGGGAAAGGGTTAAAGGTTTAGTTAATGAAGATGTTAAAACATTGTGGAAAAAGGGGAGATTGCTAATTGTTATGTGCAATTTCTCGTTTTGCCACATTATTTTTAAAAGTCATCTGCTGCAAAGGAGTCAAGATGCCTGTAAATGTGGGAAAGGGAATATTGCTGCGCAAAATGACTTGGCAACCAACCCATAGTAATCAGAGAGCTAGCTCTACCAATATCCTATTGAATTTATAATGGTAGTACGTACAACTGATTCGCATTTAAAAAAGTTACACTGAAAAACTAAAAAACTACGGCAGCTCTAAAGGGACACAAACATTTTTATAAATAGTATACAATTTCTTTTTTATCTCGTGCGCACAAGATAGTATCTCGTTCACACAACTTAGTATCTCATGTGAACGAGATACTTATCTCGTTACCACGAATTAGTATCTCGTACGCACGAGATAAAAACATATTCGTGTGTGTCCCTTTAGAGCTGCAGTAAAAAACTCAACATCCCTTTCTTTTTTCTCCTACTCTTATTTCTTTCTAGTTTCCAACATTCAGATGCATTAAGCAGAATCTGCAGCAGATGACCTTGAAATTTAACTTTTGAATCAAGAAGAAAAAGCTTCTTTTGCCCCAATGATTTCACTTGTATTAAATAAAGATACTTTCATTTACAGAGATTTTTCCTTTTATTTTTACGTAGATATTTTCAAAGTCATCTGGAATGATAATATATTATTTGTATTCTTTGATTTAATTGAACTGTTGCTGTAGTCACATGACCAACTGTTGGAGCCAGTCCCATGTGAAAAGGTACAAGTTTGCCTTTCTATGCAGTGTAGCTTCAGATCACCCTGTACTTATCAGTCTCAACTTGCACAAGTTGACATAATTTCCTTGCAAACTAATGTAATTACATGTAATTATGTGAACAGTTTAGATCTTGATCAAACTGCTAATGCAAAGGCTAATTTGGATCCATACTGGCCTCAAAAGCCATCTTGCTACTTTTCCCTTGATCATACGTATAAACTTCAATGTAAGTTGACTTTGTTATGTATTCATCATGGGCCAGGTCAATTTACAGGGACAATTATTCAAGTGCTCAAAAGCCATCTTGTACCTTTTCCCAAACAGGGTCATGACCTTCAATGTAAGTTGACCTTGATATGTATTCATCATGGGCCAGGTCAATTTACAGGGACAATTATTCAAGTGCTCAAAAGCCATCTTGTACCTTTTCCCAAACAGGGTCATGACCTTCAATGTTTGTTGACCTTGTTATGTATTCATCATGGGCCAGGTCAATTTACAGGGACAATTATTGGAGGGCTCAAAATCCATCTTGTACCTTTTCCCAAACAGGGTCATGACCTTCAATGTAAGTTGACTTTGTTATGTATTCATCATGGGCCAGGTCAATTTACAGGGACAATTATTGAAGGGCTCAAAAGCCATCTTGTACCTTTCCCAAACAGAGTCATGACCTTCAATGTTTGTTGACCTTGTTATGTATTCATCATGGGACAGGTCAATTTACAGGGACAATTATTCAAGTGCTCAAAAGCCATCTTGTACCTTTTCCCAAACAGGGTCATGACTTTCAATGTAAGTTGATTTTGTTATGCGACAGGTCAATTTACAGGGACAATTATTCAAGGGAAAGGATAACAACAATACAATGTTTTCAACAGTCATCTGTAGCACTGGTAGCTAAATTGAAAGAGACACAAATTGTCAATCCAGGTGTTGTAAGCTTGAGCCCTAGCTTGGCCAACATTCTTTCCGACCTTTGACAGGATTTGATGTGACAAGCGTCATTCTTCTTCTACCAACCGGCTTACAGTCCATTATGGAAAAGCAGCCAGTTGCTTGGAAAAACTGTTGTGCTGATTACTAATGTGAAAAAGCCAGGAAACACATGAGTAGGGGAACTGGCCGCTGTGATATGATTGAAAAACTGTTGAATTCGGCATAAAATCCCATATCAATCAATCAAATACGACCGCAGTGAAAGATGTCTGTCATCGTGTGTTTTATAGAAAGGGTGAAAACATGTAATTAGTAATTTCGGGGGCTAAAATGATGAAAGACCAAGACATGTTAAATTAACATTCGTTTTGACAACCCCACCTGAAATTCTCGAGTCATTTGATCATTTTCTTAATATAAATTATATTCTATGTATTTGCAACTTAAAAAAAAAAAAAATCAAGGTGATAAATTTCATAAACTTTTCCGGCATACAACAAGACAGTCATGAATACATCTAGGCACAAATTTGAAAGATATTCTATAATTGAAAGTATAAATATTGAATAGATTTGAAAAGATTGTGCCATAAAGAAAAATTGCTCAAGATGAGCAATTTCTTCTTTTGTCGCAATGTTTTCTAAAATCGTCTGCCCCAGAAACATCAGAAAGTTGCTATATGTGGGAAAGAGTTATTACTCTCCCACAGAGTCTGAAGTCATTAAATCTTTTCCTTTATTCAGACGACATTCAATCTGTTTGTGGCAGACAAGTTTTTAAAAAGGATAGCCGAGAAGATTTTTAAAACCACTCAAGTCTAGTTTCTTCTACTAAATGTATCATTTTGAGAGTACTATCGAAGTTGTACCTCCTATAGCTATCACTATCCATCTTATTTCCGGGTCATACAAAGACTTTTTAAAAATGGCACTTATGGTTAACCCTTTCCCTCATACCGCAATTCTGCAGCAGAAGACTTTGAACGTATTTTGTCAAAAAATGAATGGATAACCTATGACTAAAAGTGGAAAACATTGTGTCAAAAGGAGAAATTGCTCGTTTTGGGCAATTTCTTCTTTTGTCACTATGTTTTCAAAAAGCTGTCTGCTGCAGAGGCGGCAGAAAGCGTCTATATGAGGGAAAGGGTTAAATTTACCTCCTTGGCGCTCAGGATTGTAAGGTTATCATTTGGACTGACTCGCTGTTATCAGGATAAATGGACAAGGAGCACTGGTAACTTACCCAGGAAACGCTTTTGTGTTGAAGATGTCGCTTTTAAAGCACCATACAAACAAACGTATCCTATTTCATTAAATATTTCCTCGAAGCAGTTGCCTGCAACAATACCAAAAGTACCGAAATATCGATGAGACAGAAGTTACATATTAGTCTCTTGGACTTGCATTTCGGTAACTGTATTAAATGCTGTTAATTGAACTGGTCATCAGTCTATTCCCTAGTTACTACATCTGAACCATCATACAATAAAGGGTCTGTGGCTTCATTCCCATGGAAGGGTTAAATTCACACTACCGCAGGAACTTACACTTATATACGTCTCCTCTAAGTGTATAGACCCACACTGAAGACTGGTGAGACTGCAAGGGGTTTGGAGCTCAAATAAGGATTGAAGCCTTTCAAGCATGCGATAATTCTGCAGCATACAACTTTGAAAACATTGAGGCAAAAACTAGGGAAATCTCTATAAACGAAGGTAAAATAACTGAAAAAAAGCTTGAAAACATTATGGAAAAGGGGTATCGGAAAGTATATTAAACAAGCAATTTCAGCTTTCGTCATATCAGAGTGTGTACAAAAGTCGTCATCAGCAGAGGTGTCAGAAAACATTTTATATGTGGGAAAAGGTTAAGTAGAGGTCTGTATCAGGATACTGGTTAGATTAGAAAACTGCCAGACAATACACTTAAAGAGACTTATTCACACAACATTATTGATGTGTCTGAAAGATGGGGTAATTGTGAAAAATGGTTTGGGTTAAGTGACCTTTGAGTATGGAAATCAGAAAATAGTTAACTGTTGACCTAATGTAGTGTTTTAAGTGACATAACTGCTCACCTAATATAGTGTTTAAGTGACATAAGTGACATAACTGCTCACCTAATGTAGTGTTTAAGTGACATAACTGTTGACCTGATATAGTGTTTAAGTGACATAACTGCTCACCTAATATAGTGTTTAAATGACATAACTGTTGACCTAATATAGTGTTTAAGTGACATAAGTAACATAACTGCTCACCTAATATAGTGTTTAAATGACATATCTGTTGACCTAATGTAGTGTTTAAGTGACATAACTGTTGACCTGATGTAGTGTTTAAGTGACATAACTGCTCACCTAATATAGTGTTTAAGTGACATAATTGTTGACCTAATATACTTTTAATAGTTTACCTGCTAGGAAGCTAACTGTTTACTTGCTATGATGTTAACTGTTGACTTACTGGTATGTTAACTGTAAAACTTCTGATCTGCTTTGATGTTTACTATTGATCTGATATGATATTTACTATTGAACTGATATAATGTAAATTGTTGACTAGTTAGTATGTTAGTTGTTGACCTGCTAGGATGTTAACTATTTAACTGCTTTGATGTTAACTATGGATATGCTATGGTGTTAACAGGATCTGCTATGGCGATAACTATGGATATGCTATGGTGTTAACTATTGATCTGTTATGATGTTAACTATTGATATGCTATGGTGTTAACTATTGACCTGCTAGGATGTTAACTATTGAACTGCTTTGATGTTAACTCTTGATATGCTATGATTTTAACTATGGATCTGCTATACTTTTAATTGTTGTCCTGCTATGATGTTCAGTGTTGACTCCGCTAGATTGATAATTATTGACCAGCTAGGATGTTAACTATTGATCTGAGTTGATTTTAATTGTTGACCTGCTATGATGTTAACTGTTGACCCTGCTAGAATGACCCTGCTAGGAAGTTATTTGTTGACCTGCTAGGTTGTTAACTGTTGAATTGTGAGGATGTTAGCTTTTGAATTTGAATTGCTAAAATGTTAATTGTTGACCTGTTATAGAATGTAAACTGTTGCACATATATGATGTTTACTGCTAACATGATACAATGTTAACTATTGACCTGCTTGGAAGTTAAAAACTGGCTTGCTATGATGTTCTATGTAGAGTGCTACCTGGATGATAACTGTTGACTTGCTAGAATATAAACTGTTCCACTTATATGATGTTAAATGCTTACCTGATATTATGTTAATTGTTACTTTGATAGAGTGTAAACTGTTGCACTTATATGATGTTAATTGCTAACCGTTTCCGTAAAATAACTGCCACCGGTAACAAGGTTAAATGCATTAAGGGCTAGGCCAAGTTCGATCGTCACTTTCGGCAGACTTTACTTGGTGGAGTTATGGCCCCTTAATTAACCAAAAATGTCGTTTGTTGCTGTTTCCGTGCAATAACTGCCACAAATGTGAACCATTTTTTGACTGTTTTTAGATTCAATAAAAAAGTCATACTTGCTAAATTGATGTTAATGTCAAGGCCTTAGGCCTTCCTCCTAATTATGGACCCGTTCAATATTTGTTGTACACATCTTCTCAAGCTAGATGGTTCTACCTCAGGAAATTGTTTGTGTGTAATTAGAATCGTTTTATAAACCTTAAAAAAAACACTTGGAATTTAGCATCTGCAGATTGATGCTGAAATTAAAGAATGCTTTTGGGAAATTCGCGATCATTATCTGCTTTCTGTGTTATATTCTTACTTTAGAATGAACAAATAACTGTTATTAATGCAACAGAATTTAAACCTTTTACTCATCAAAATGCATGTTGATGCATCTGCACCAGATAACGTTTGAAACATCAAGTAAAACACATGGAAAATCTGATTAAAGTTAATATTCATTAAGTACAACTAAAAACATTGTGAGCAATTCCTCAATGTTTTCAAATGTTTTTTTAAGGCATCTGCATGTGGGAAAGGGTTAAACAAGTACAGAAAGATGACAATTGGAGCAGCTGGAAATAAAAAGCAATACATATATTTAGAACAAATCACAGAGTGCATGACTATAGCAGTGTTCTAGATAAGGGGTGTTTTGCATGTGGGCTCAGTGAGACAATTCTTTTGAGTACCCACAACATAGGTTTTTGATAAGCGTTAACAGAGATATCAAGGAAGCAAGACCTGTTAACTAGGTGAATAGGTCGGGAAAAAATTCTCTGACAAACGCCAGACAGCTATTATGAACTGTAGTTTCTGTTAGGCTGAAGGGTAGAGGCTGTTAGAGTGATTCACCTTTTACTTAACATATCTTTTTGACACCTTTGTTGCAGACAGTTTTTCAAAACATTGTGGAAACTGGAGAAATTGTTAAAAAAAACACATTTTCTGGTTATCTCATAACACTTTCAATAACACTACATGAATAGTAAACTGGTTAGACAGTCTCAATATTGTAGTGGTTAGATCATCTGCCTTGAGAGTTGGTAACCAGGGTTCAATCCCTGGTAGGCCGAGGATTGACAAAAGTCAATGCGACATGCGTCATTCGTCTTCCACCAATGGGCTAAGTCTATGTGGAAAAGCAGCCAGTTGCTTGGGAAGATTGTTGTGTGGAGTACTGGTGTGAGAAAACCAGGAAATGCATGAGTAGGTGAACTGACCGCCGTGATATAACTGAGAAATTGTTAAAAACGGCGTTAAACCCCAATCAATCAATCAATCAATCCCTGGTAGGGTCTTACCATAAAGACTTTTTAACCCTTTCCCTCATATAAACGCTTTCTGACGCCTCTGCAGCAGACAGCTTTTTGAAAACATAGTGATAAAAGAAGAAATTGCACAAAACGTGCAATTTCTCCTTTTGCCACAATGTGTTCCACTTTCAGTCATAGGTTATCCATTCAATTATTGAGATTTTCTATGTTTTGACAAAATACGTTCAAAGTCGTCTGCTACAGAATTGTCGTATGTGGGAAAGGGTTAATTATAGGGTGTAAGCAAGTTGTGTAACATGGTGCCAAAATAGAAAAAAGATTACTGGAATGAGGAAATACACATAAATATCACTAGACAGGTATCAGTCCCTAGAGTTCAGGTATTTCTACCAGCACTGACTTATTGTTTGACACACTGGCTCTTTGAAGAAACTCAATTTGACCTATTTGCTGGAGATTATTTTTTGAAAAACATTGTGGCAAATGGAAAATATTGGTCATAATATTTTATTAAATCATACCTGCATTCGTTCCCGAATTTTCCTCCAGATGATCTCAAACTGGACTGTTGAAGATTCATGGGAAAGGATTAATCTCATAATCTCCTTACTTATATGACCAATATCTTTTGAAATCTCGGCAGAAATCTTCATTATACCCCCAAAAAACAAAGTTTTTGGGGGGGTATATAGGAGTCACTATGTCGGGCAGTCTGTCTGTCGGTCGGTTGGTCGGTCGGAAGCCATATTTTGTCCGGCCTATTTCTTACAAACCACTGGGTGGAATTCAATAAAATTTTACATGAAGCTTCTATACCAAGAGGAGATGTGCATATCCTAAAGGGGTTACAATTGCATGTTATTTTACAGAGTTATGGCCCTTTTGTTGGTCAGTCGGAAGCCATTTTTTTATTCAAGGTGCTGTTTTGGGGGTATTTATCATCTTCATTGATATTTCTAGTTTCTTATTGTTTAACAAAACAGATAATAGGATCGTTTCCAGTCTAAACTATATCTTACCTGTAATTTACTATATGTTGGAGTGATCATTTTCTATAACCCTTTCCCACATCCAGCAAATCTGCATCGAGGTAAAAACACAGGAAATAACTATAAATGAAGGTTTAATTGCCTAAAAAAGTTGAAAACATTGTGTCACTTAATGGAGAAATTGCTCATTTTGAGCAATTTCTCCTTTTGTCACAAGCTGCAGAGGCGTCAGAAAGCGTCTATATGTGGAAAAGGGTTGAGACTTTTGGTAAGTTCTAAGATTTAACGTTTTACTATGATTCTTGGTGCATAAGGTTCACTGTTTGTCGATCAATAAAAATCAAAGTATTTCAAGTTATGTTTCATGCCGTTTAATGTTTTCCATACTTTCCTTCTATACAAACATACTGTTCCTATAATGTTCTGGGTGTTCCGAAAATATATGATGTTTTCAATCAAGTTCTCCTCACTGTTTTATAGTTTTAAAATATTGTCTGTATTATTGAAAGGATTGACCCTTTTTAAATGAAGAATTTTTTAAATTGACTTGTCTAGCTTTGCATTTGGAAGAATCGATTGTCATATCTAAGAATATCAAGAAAAACAATGTTGAGTTGAGCAATCAACAGTATAGAACCTGCTAAGACAGCGCAGAGGAGCCGTCTGGCCTGCATGGCTCAATACTATATATATAGTGGCACAGGCTTTACAAAATCGTTTCTAATAGTCAAAGTTAGAATTAGATATCGTAAACACAAGTCATACAGTCAAACCTGTGCTAAAGAAAACATTTGCCAACCCTTTCCCTCATACAACAATTCTGCAGCAGACGACTTTGAACGTATTTTTTCAAAACATAGAAAATCTCCATAATTGAATGGATAACCTATAACAAAAAGTGGAAAACATTGTGGCAAAAGGAGAAATTGCACGTTTTGTGCAATTTCTTCTTTTGTCACTATGTTTTCAAAAAGCTGCTGCTGCAGAGGCGTCAGAAAGTGTCTATATGAGGGAAAGGGTTAAGCAATTCCATGACTATAGCAACCAAACTTTTAATTTTCCCAATGTTTAGTTTTCTGCATAAATGACCCTGCAATTAAAGACCACCTGTGAAGAAAAATCAGAGTTTTATCTTCCCATAGGTGGTCTTTAAACCCAGGGTTATTAGTTGCAATCACATAATTATTATGTACATTTTATTTCCATGTTTCTAACAAGTCATCTAATTACAAGACATAATCACATCATACCTCATTGTAAAAACCTATGAATTTTGCAAACCTTAGGGTGAATTAGAGTTCCCTAATATTAAGCTTTAATGTCATGCACAAATTAAGCTCTTTATTGTGGTA
Source organism: Serripes groenlandicus (assembly GCA_031761405.1). Classification (NCBI taxonomy): domain Eukaryota; kingdom Metazoa; phylum Mollusca; class Bivalvia; order Cardiida; family Cardiidae; genus Serripes; species Serripes groenlandicus. Next base: position 35,231,818 of record JASEVX010000008.1, on the reverse strand, counting down.
TGTCTGGGAATTTGACTTACAAACTAATGTGGACAATGAGTAACACAAGAAAAGCCTTATTTGGGAAGTTGCAATTAACACTTTCCCACAAACAACAAATTTGCAGCAGAGGACTTTAACAGATCTAGGCAAAAGTAAAGAAATAGTCTTATCAAATGAAAATATAACTTTAACCCTTTCCCTAATATAGAGCAATTTCTCCTTTTGCCACAATGTTTTTCACTTTTAGTCATGGGTCATCCATTCAATTATAGAGATTTTCCATTTTTTGACAAAATATGTTCAAATTCATCTGCTGCAGACTCGTCGTATGAGGGAAAGGGTTAAGGGTAAAGTTGAGAACACTGTGTCACAAATGGGATGTTGCTCGTCACGAACAATTTCTCATTTTGTCCCGATGCTTTCAAGAGTCGTAGGCTGCAGACATGAAGCATTGCCTCTGTATATGGGAGAGGGTTTAGTTACTGTCAGTCAACTCCTCTGCCCCGTCTGATCTTTGTCAGTGACGGGAGTTCAGAGGTTAGAAGGCTCTGCCCCGTCTGATCTTTGTCAGAGACGGGAGTTCAGAGGTTAGAAGGCTCTGCCCCGTCTGATCTTTGTCAGAGACGGGAGTTCAGAGGTTAGAAGGCCTGCAGGAGACATGACTTTCCCCATGAAAACGGAATGGAAGGACAGATAGCCAGACACTTCCACAGGCACACAGACAACGTAGACATCAATTTTCAGAGCATAAAAAGTTATATTAATTGGACTATTTATAGTTTACTTACTTCTAATTTTTGTCAATATATGTATCTGGGACTACATTTCAAGTATACGGACAGTGAAGGTTATTGTGAGGCGCGCAGGCTCCCTGAGTCTTAGTTGTAAACAGATGCATTAAGACCCCAAATCGCTAGTTGTGGCTCATATATATTTTCCCTTCCACATAAGCTTTTCTATCCACCTAAGCTATTTTTCCCCAATAACGTTGGGTTCAATTAAAAATAAGTTAAGGCCGACACACATATATTGGTTATTGGAGTTTCTAACAGTTCCTGGCTCCAGTATCACATGTAATCTGTCAATTGGAGGCTCTATTTCTCTCCATCAATTAGACTTGAAAAGTTCAACTGTGGTAAAGTCGGATGTTTATCACTGATTCTTTTACCCTATACCACTCATTACAATAAATCTGAAGCACTTAAAGACCAGTTAAAACCAAAAATGGAAAATCTTTATATAAGAAAGTATATAATATATCAAATAGCAACAAATCTGCAGCAGATCACTTTGTAAACATCTTCGCAAATATATGTAAAACCTCTAGAAAAAAATGATTGTGTACTTACAGAAAAGGGTTGCAAAAACTGTCTGGTCAAAAGTCCTCTGCTTGGCATCAAAAAGTGTCTCCAAGCGGGGAAGGGTTATTTTGAAAATATTTTGTCAACAAAAAAGAAAATCTCTATAATTGAATGGATAACCTATGACTGAAAGTGGAACACATTGTGGCAAAAGGAGAAATTGCACGTTTTGTGCAATTTCTTCTTTTATCACTATGTTTTCAAAAAGCTGTCTGCTGCAGAGGCGTCAGAAAGCGTTTATATGAGGGAAAGGGTTAGGGTTAAAAGGTTTTTTCCAACAGTTGTCCTTTGATTGTGTGAAGGTGATTGTTCAATGTGATAGAAGTTGTGGAGACATTACTTAACCCTTTCCCTCATACGACAATTCTGCAGCAGACGACTTTGAACGTATTTTGTCAAAAATTTGAAAATCTCCATAATTGAATGGAACATTGTGACAAAAGGAGAAATTGCACGTTTTGTGCAATTTCTTCTTTTGTTACTATGTTTTCAAAAACCCGTCTGCTGCAGAGGCGTCAGAAAGCGTCTATATGAGGGAAAGGGTTAACAGGTTTATTCAGCAATATCACCCATTTGACCACTTCCACTCTTCTCAATTGAAATGCATGGTAAGAGCACCCAAACAAACAAACAAGCAAATAAAAGAATAAATTTGAAACGGGCAAGAAAATGTTTCAGGTAACCCCTTCCTTCATCCAGCAATTCTGCAGCAGATGCACATCTCGACAAAAATATGGAAAATGTCTATACAAATGTATATATGTAATAACCCCTAGTCCTCCCAAGTGAATCCTAAAAAGCTTTTATTGCCCGGCGACTAATAACTATTGAGTAGAATTGAAAACATTCTGGCAAGGGGAGAAATGGCTGACATCACCTTTAAAGCATCCTCTTTTGCAAATAATTCACTGCACGATAAAATGAAGCTGTATCAGTATTAAAGTCATCTCTCTCTCTCTCTCTCTCTCTCTCTGTCTCTCTCTGTCTCTGTCTCTCTGTCTCTGTCTCTGTCTCTGTCTCTCTCTCTCTCTCTCTCTCTCCCATCGTTCCCTCCCTCCCTCCCTCCATCATTCCGTCCATCTGGCTGGCTGGCTGGCTGGCTGTCTGTCTGTCTGTCTCCCTCTCCCTGTCTCTCGCCCTCTCATTCATTCTTATTTTGAGACTTAGAACAAATGATATTGAACTTGAACTTGATGTACAGAATAAAAAGAATGGGACCTACTATTTAGCTCTGAGCCTTTGAGAACTCCTGATATGAGATATCATACTCCTGTTAGAGATGATGACAGTTTGCCTGCAACTGACACTTTTTGCAATCTATTAACATGTGATAGAACCTAAACCACTGCAGGGGTTACTTCCTTATGCTATACCCGACCATTTATCAAAGGGAATATAATTATTTATCAATAAAAATATGTTGTTGTTAACCTTTTCCCACATGCAGCAAAAAATATGCAGCAAACAACTTCTTTTTAACCCTTTCCCTCATATAGACGCGTTTTGATGCCTCTGCAGCAGACAGCATTTTGAAAACATTATAAGCAACAAAAGAAGAAATTGCTCAAAACAAGCAATTTCTCCTTTTGCCACAATGTTTTCCACATTTAGTCATAGGTTATCCATTCAATAATAGAGATTTTCTATTTGTTGACAAAATATGTTCAATGTCGCATGCTGCAGATTTGTTGTATGTGGGAAAGGGTTAATGAACAATTTCTCCTGTTACCACAATGTTTTTTAAATGTCATCTTCTGCAGAGACATCAAGCGTCTGTCTATATGTGGGTAAGGGTTAAAAGTCATCTGCTGCTAAGGCATCAAATGCCGTCGGCATCGGGTAAATGGTTCCTTCAGTAGCTCAGTATTGCTAAGCTATAATGATAGACAGTCAAACTAGACAAGAAACCACTGTAACGTTACATTATAGTGAGTGTTTGTTTCCAATAGTAAAGGACGAACTGTTATACTTTTCAATATTGTTCCCGAAGTGCACCGGTGTAAATTAGCTATATATTTACATTATATAATGTTACTTTTGATTGTCTGCTTTGAGAATGTATGAAATTTGTGTCTGCTTTGAGAATTTATGAAATTTGTAACACCTAGAAAATTAAAAGTTTAATTTTGGATACTGATTTGAAATTATCATTAGAAAATGGAGAAAGTACTTGTTTTGAGCAATTTCAATATTGTATCATGGCCCCCAATATTTTCAAAATGTCCTCCGCTGTAGAGGCATCAATCGTTGTCTGTAATGTAGAAAAATGTAAACTTTCTCTCAAATAATTATGTGAATTTTAGTCTACTCAAAGTTGTAAATATATAGAAAATTTAAACACAATGAAATGGCAATTTTTGTGACAAACTTCAATACTATTGGTTGAAATGGAGTCAAAAGTCAACGGTATTAGGAAAAGGGTGAAATAAGGGGTTACACATCCTTATTAGGCAATCAAACTGGGAAACTAACTACTTTACAAGCACTTACCTCCGATTGACACATTGGCTTCTTATAATCTGAAGTACATAAAGAGTAAGAAAAAACTACAGAACTTACTTGTACCTTGGTTCCTGGTTTAAAACAGCATAAGTTGATTGAATCAGAATACTCCTTACACTCGATGTATGTGGATTTATATATGCTAAAACACTCTTTGTATCGGAACAGAAATATTTGTAACACTATAACTTGGATATGGATAATTAATTGTTACACTAACTTGGATGTAGATAATTAATTGTTACACTAACCTGGATATATATATATAATTAATTGTTACACATATTTGGATATTGGAATAATTGTTTCTTTAGTTTGATGGATATAGAAATAATTGTGACACTGCCAAAGATGGCTACAATTGTCTAATTTGGATATATAGATTACGTTACACTCTAGTTTATTACATGAGGTGGGTAATAGCATTAGTGTAAAAGACTTGCAATTTGTTTGGATATAAAGGAGTTAGAGAGAAAAGGTTGGTACCACTTTTGACTTGTAAAGTCTCTGTTATCCTTTTTTCTCACATGCAGACACTCTTTGAAGCATCTGCAGCAGACAGTTTTGAATACTTTGAGGGAAAAGGAGAGAAAGTGCTCATGATGAGCAATTTTATTTTTTGTCACAATTTTTTTTGACACCAAAATTTCAGCAATTATGAATATTTTTCCATTTTTTTAACGACCTATTTTCAAAATCATCTGTTACAGATTTGTTGTATGTGGGAAAAGGGATTAATGAACGTTAATTGTATTTTTCACTCAGAATCGAGTGTGGGTTGAGAAGTCAATATCATAATTATCTTGTAATCCTATTTGTTTATATGTTTACCCTGCCCCCTTAAAAAGAAATCCCCACCTCAAATACTTGTAATTTAGAATACATTACTTAGATTTTTTTTATATTGAACTTGAAACAATTTTCGTATCCATTTAGCTAGGAATTTCACACTTTTTAGCACTTTTCACTCTTTTTAGCATTTTTCACTCTTTTTAGCACTTTTCACTCTCTGATGCAGATGACTCAACACCTGCTGCAGACGACATTTGAAAATGTTACGGGTAAAAGGTGAAATTGCTCCTCATACGCAATATCTCCTTTTCCGATAATATTTTCAACACTTCTGGCAGAGTAAAATATTTTCCGTGGATGATTACTAAGCGTATGACTCTTAATTAGACCTACTGTATGTGGAAGTCAGTTTAAAGCATTGAAATAGTTCACACTTTTTGTTAACACGGTTTCATCCAGTTGATTTTAAGAATATGTCATATAACATTGAAACAGATACAAGCTAATGCATTCAACCAAAGCACCATCGTTACTTTGATATTGAACAGAATAGATTCCACTGCACACCTTTTCAATCCAGTTGACAAGAGAAGAATACGTTTAAATGTATAACTTTCACAAACATTCACTCGACGGAATCTTCCAGTTGGATGTATGTTTTTGTGTTGTTAATGTTAATGTTTTGCCGTAGACTAAGCGAAATCAGTATGGATGATGATTAGGAGAAACCATCATCAGTGTAGAATACACCCGTCCAAATGGATTGATTGGTCGAGGGCTATTTGAGGCAGGCATGTGGCATTAGTTTAAACATTAGTCAGTAGCTCTCTAAGTATTGGTATTTTAGAGGCACTTTGAAAGCTGGCTGGATTTAACAAGGCTTAAGGTAGTGTATATACTTAGTTAGTTCTTAAATAGGTTTTTTTCTGAAATTCATTTTATAGTTGGGGAGAATTTAATGATTCTTTTTAATTTAGTTTTATTTGAAATTATAATGATAATGATTATTATAGTCTGCATTATAGTTTTTGGTATACCCACCCTGTATACCCACTATGCCATTCATTGGCCTTTGAAAAAATATTTTTTATAATTCGACTGTATGATTATATATATATGCATTGTATAAAATGTCACTTACTGTTAGGCATGCTTACTGTGTAGAAACATATCAGTCTACAAAAATCTGATTATGTTATTTACAATAGAATTTGGATACCGAACACGTTTAGTAATTATAGTAAATTATGATTTAATGACTGAAATCTATTTAACCCTTTCCCTCATATAGACACTTTCTGACGGCTCTGCAGCAGACGGCTTTTTGAAAATATAGTTACAAAAGAAGAAATTGCTCAAATCGAGCAATTTCTCCTTTTGCAACAATGTTTTCCACTTTTAGTAATAGGTTATTCATTCAATTATAGAAATTTTCTATTTTTTGACAAAATATGTTCAAAGTCATCTGCTGCTGAATTGTCGTATGAGGGAAAGGGTTAACTGTTTGCCTTATTTGCTAGTTCTTTAGAACCCTTTCCATCATACAGCAAAGTTGCAGCAGACAACTTTAAAAAATACATAGAGGAAAAGGAGAACAATTTCTATAAATGAAAGTTATTATCATCGAATACAGTAGAATTTAAAGCATTGTGGTAAAAGGACATATTGTTCAATTTGATCATGAGCAATTTCTCCTTTTGCCACCATGATTCCAAAAGTTGTCTGCTGCAGATGCGTCAAAATATATCTGCATGTGGGAAATGGTTTAACTAAAACAAATTGAAGTTTGGTATTGATAAGTAGTAATATTAATTGTGGTAAAAAACCCAAATTGTTCAGCATCGACACTTTCTCGCATTTCCGCAATGTTTCCAAAATGTTCTATCTAAAGTTTAATAAACTGTTTCAGATAAATAGTTTATTTTCGTCCTCAAACAACAAATCTGTAGCAGACTTCTTAACCCATTACTTCACATGACGTTTCAAAGGTTGTATGCTTTTAATACAATCATCAGGCGAACAATTTCAACAATCTAGAAAACTGAAAGATTTATAATTGATAAAGAGTTGAAAATATTGCAATAAAAGGTGAAATTGCTTGTTTTGAGCAATTTCACCTTTTATTGCAATGTTTTCAAAAGTCATGTTTAATGGCAGGTGTCAAATGTCGTCTGTGTTATTTTAGTAATGGGTTAAAAAATACATCCATCTATGAGGCAGATATTTAGGAATATCTCTATAAATGAAAATGTTATAATTAAATAAAGTTGAATTTATTTTGGTTTAAGGATAACATAATGCTTTGGTCCTTGATAATAGTTTCAAATGCCGATGTGTCAAAAGTGCGTCTGTATGAAGGTAAGGGCGAGGACTCATTGCAGACTGTTTTCGATTTAGAAATATTTGATATTGTAACTGAACCCATTAATTTTATCTGGTAAACTAATTTTAAACCTTTTCAAATTAGAAATTCCTTAAACCCAAAATAAATATTTAAAAAAAAAAATGCTCTCTTTTTTAACCCTTCCCCTCATATAGACGCTTTCTGACACCTCTGCAGTAGATGGCTTTTTGAAAACATAGTGTCATAAGAAGAAATTGCTCACAACGAGCAATTTCTCCTTTTGCCACAATGTTTTCCACTTTTAGTCATAGGTTGTCCATTCAATTATAGAGAGCTTCCATTTTTTTGATAAAATATGTTCAAAGTCGTCTGCTGCAGGACTGTTGTATGAGGGAAAGGGTTACTAGTAGAACAGAAGACTTTTTAAAACCTTTGTTAGAAAAGGAGTTAATTTGATCAAAATGAACAAATTAACTCCTTTTCTAACAAAGGTTTTAAAAAGTCTTCTGTTCTACTAGTAAAGACTCAGATTGTTAAAAGCCTGTTAACCCTTTCCCTCATGCAGACTCTGCTGATTCCGCTGCAGCAGATGTCTTTTGAAAACATTGTGACTTTTGCCACAATGTTTTAACGGACCATTCATTAATAATGGATTAATAAGGGTTCATACAGGTTTTACATATTTTTGCCTTGATGATGCCAAAGTCTTCCACTGCAAAGTTGTTGTATGTGGGAAAGGGTTAATAAACAAAGGATTAATTATAAAAAAAATAGAAAAGGTATCAACATTTTCCTATAGTTTGCTTATTTGAAATGATTAAGACCCTTTCCCTCATATAGACGCTTTCTGACGCCTCTGCAGCAGACGGCTTTTTGAAAACATACTGACAAAATAAGAAATTGCTCAAGACCAGCAATTTCTCCTTTTGCCACAATGTTTTTCCACTTTTAGTCATAGGTTATCCATTCAATTACAGAGATTTTCTATTTTTGACAAAGTATGTTCATCGTCGTCTGCTGCAGAATTGTCGTATGAGGGAAAGGGTTAAACCATTTCCCTCATGCAGACGCATGTTGATGCAACTACAGCTGACAACTTTTTAAAAACTTCTGCCACAATGTTTTTTATACCTGTAGAGTTGTTTCTTTAGTTTTACCTGTATTTCTGCTGTAGATGTGTCCAAAGGCATATATATATGTTGGAAAGGGTTAATATCTTAAAGACTGCTTGGAAGGAAGTATAATTCTGATAGAGTTTAAAATGAAGTTTTTTAAAGTAAAACATATTTTTATTAGAAAATACTTACCAGTCATTTAATACCTGATATATAATCTCCATACCCTAATTCATCCAGAAAAAAGAACGCGTTTAGCGTATTCCTCACGCCCTGTGTGATATACACGGTTGGCGGTAAACACCGCTGCACGTGGCCAACTTTTCACTTTTAGTTTACAGTAAGTGTTGTTTGACGACGCGGGGATGGGAGGTGGGAATCTGAAATGACTGGTAAGTATTTTCTAATAAAAATATGTTTTACTTTAAAAAACTTCATTTTTATGTCAAAAATACATTACCAGTCATTTAATACCTGATGACTTTTCAGCATAGGTCGGGAGGATCGGCCAACACTTCCAGTCCTTACAGGCAATGTAGTACCATGCATTTTTATATTTAATTACGAAGTACTATTGAACACAACCGCCTTTAAAAGTAGGAGAAAGGATTGAACAGAATTTCAATCTTAATGTATGTTATTGTTGTGTTTAACAAAATTAGCATATAACTCGCTGAGAAGCCACTAGTGGTCCCAGAGAGAACAGGTTTTCCGTTTGTGCAGACATGGAGCGCAGATAAAAGGTTGAAAATGTAGACTGCGACTTCCATACCGCGGCACGAAGAATGTCTTCCAAAGGTACGTTGTTGGAGAAAGCCCAACTAGCCGAGAGAGCTCTAATCTCATGCGGACGTATCCGAAGAAACGAGAGATCTCGAGCTGACAGATCTTTGTAAGCTAATTTTATTGTACAGGATATCCAGCGGGAAATAGACGCCGCTGAGATATCCTTACAACCTATAAGAGGGAAAAACAACCTCTTCCTACGGCCCCTTTTCCCCTCAACTCTCTTAAGATAAAACTTAAGAGCTCTGACGGGACAAAGAAGTCTGTCGGTGTCCGATGGACCACAGTTTCCAGAAAGACTGGGAACCGTGATTGGTTTCGGAAGAACCGAAGGCAACTGGTTCTTTGCTAGAAAACCCGGTTGACACAGTAGAGTTAATGAGTCATCAGATTCATTGAACCTGATAAACCCTGTTTCTACAGAAAGAGCGTGTAGTTCACTCCTACGGCGAGCGGTTGCAAAGGCAAGAAGAAAAACAGTTTTGTATGTTAAGAACTTCAATGACGCAGAAGATAGAGGTTCGTAAGGCGCCTTTGTAAGAGACCAAAGAACGCACGATAAATCCCATTTTGGAGTTAAACTCCTAAAAATAGGTTTATCTAGCTCGAATGATCGCATAAGTTCCGAGAGAAATGGATTTAATGAACCAATTCGCTCTCCCCCTTTGAACTTAAGCGTATTCGATAGCATAGAACGATACCCCTTAATCGTGCTAACTGCTAGATCTTTTTCTTCAAAAAGAAAAAGTAGAAAGTCGGCAATCCTGGTTATAGAGGGACACTCAGGATTGATCGACCTAGCACAACACCAATCTGAGAAGACCGTCCACTTGGAATCATAGACGATTCTAGTAGACCTCCTTCTAGACTGAGCGATGCGAGAGGCAACTTTTCGAGAAAAGTTTCTCTCTCGGATCGAACGCTTGATAACGTCCAAGCGTGAAGGTGTAGCATTGCCGGGTTTGGGTGAAGACGCCGACTCGGTTGCTGAAACAGAATGTCGTCTTGTAAAGGAAGACGTATCGGTTGTGCCGAGAGGCAGGCCAGGAGGTCGTTGAACCACGACCTCTGGGGCCAAAATGGCGCTATCAACAGGATTCTGCACTGTTGAGAACGTAGAACTTTTTGTAGTACGATCGGTACCAGAATGAACGGGGGGAACGCATACCCGAATAGACGGTTCCAATCGAGAGTCAGTGCGTCCACTGCCCAAGCTGCAGGATCGTACATCGGCGACACATAGAGTGGCAGCCGATGATTGACTCTGGTGGCGAAAAGATCCACCAGGGGTGTCCCGATCCGCATGAATACTGAGTTTACTACACTCTGATTCAGTGTCCATTCCGCCGGAAGAATTTTGTTTTGGCGGGACAGACTGTCTGCTAAGACATTTAGATGGCCGGGGACGTGTTTTACTACTATTACTAACGACGTCTCCTGGCACCAAAGGAGTAACTTCCATGTCTCCAGAAAGAGTAGATGGGAGTGCGTTCCTCCTTGCCTGCGAATGTAGGACACAACAGTAGTATTGTCCGTCGACAATAAAACAGTTGTGTTCGCAACGGAGGCAGAGAACTGTTTGAGAGCTAGCAGGACTGCTCTCAATTCTAAGTTGTTTATGTGAAAACAACGTTCCTCCGCTGTCCACATGCCCTGGGCTGTTAAGCCCTGTGGCTCTAAATGAGCTCCCCAACCCACAGCACTGGCATCTGTAAAGAGGTACAGATCCGGAGGCGCTGTGATCAAGGGCACCCCTTGTAGATAGATTGACGGATTTAGCCACCAGCGAAGGTGTGACTTGAAGAAATCCGTCAGAGCTACCTCCTGTTCCAGTGAGTCCACAGATGGACGCCACCGTGACAGAAAAAGAAACTGAAGGGGTCTCATGTGGAGCCTGCCTAGACTGACTAGGTCGGCTGCTGCACTTAACGATCCCAGAAGTGACAGCATGGATCGGGCTGTTACCGACACCTGATCCAGATTGAGTCTGATCTTCTGGCACAGAGAATCGACTCTGTCTGGAGGGACCCGAATCACCGCTAGGTCGGTTAGAAACGTCATCCCCACGAACGTAAACCTCTTTGACGGAACTAAGTCCGACTTCTGCGTATTGGGAATAAGACCCAATCGCAGAATGGTCCGCCAAGCTAGAGACAGATTGTGAATTAGAATTACACGTTCTGTTCTGTGGAGTAGCCAGTCGTCGAAGTATTGAAGGAGTTGTGGACCGTTCATACGTAGAAACGCTCCCACAGCATTTATAACCTTCGTGAACACTCGCGGAGCGGACTTGAGGCCGAAGGGAAGTGCCCTGAATTGGAACACTTCCCCATTTACCACAAACCGAAGGTATTTCCTCGACGAGGAAGCGATCGGAATATGGTAATATGCGTCTGTCAGGTCTAAAGAGACCGCCCAGTCGTCTTTCGGAATAGCCATTCTGATGGAGCGGGCCGACTCCATCTTGAATTTCTCGACAGGTATTAATAGATTCAGGGCTGATAAATCTATCACCGGTCTCCACCGACCGTCCTTCTTCGGAACGAGGAAGAGACGGCTGTAGAAACCCCGAGTATTGGGGTTGAGAACCCTCTCTATGGCCTTCTTTTTCAGAAGTGACGAAATCACTTCTGACATGGCCGGATGGCGTGATGACAGTTCGATCGGCACGCTTGTCATGGGAGGAGGGGAAACGAAGGGAATCAGATACCCTTCTTGTATCACAGATAAGATCCAACGATCCTCTGTGATACTCTCCCATTCCTCCACGAAGAATGACAAACGGCCTCCTACTGCTATCTCCGGCCTCGGGATGATCATAGAGAGGTACGTATCCCTAGGGCTGCGGCCTAGGTGCCGTGCCATACCTCGAAGTCTGTTTTGGCTTAGCTCCCGTATAACGGGGCTTTGGCTTAACAAACTTCTGGCCCGTGGAAGGAGGTTGTTTAGGCGGCAACGCCTTAACTTCCTGTTTTTGCTTCTTCGCCGGGGGCTTCCTAGGCTTGCCCCATTTCGCCGACGGTGCAGAGTGTTTATTACTCTGCGAAAAAGCATTAGCTGCGCTAGCCGACAGGCGTCTAGACTGTTCTGACGCATCAGATACAGTCACCGCAGCTACCCTTCCACCAAAGAGAAGGTTTGAGGCTAAAGGAGCAGCTCTAAGACTGTCCTTGCTGGTTTGAAGTAACGGAGAAGATTTGATTAGCGTCGCATCTCTCCTTACGGAAAGCATTTCTGTGGCGTTCTGTAAATTCAGAGCCATTAAATGCCGATTACCCGTATCAAACGCCTCAAGAATTCTGCTAGCCCCTCTGCTAGAGACGTTCTCCTCTTTTAGTAACATGGCTAGAGCTATCGCGAAATGATCGTCATGGGATGACACCATGACTCCCAGACGCGCTCTGGCCTCCCATCTCTCAATAAGTTTGGCGTTAACCGTTATTGACGTGGGTGCAGACAGCCCCAGTGTAGCCGCATCTCCGTCTAAGGTTGGTACTTTCACAGGAAAGAACTCCTTAGAAGCTACATAAACTTTCGGAGACACCCATTCCTTAGAAATGGCTAGTGGGACTGACCAGGCTGGTTCAATCGTAACCAACGATCTGGTGGACTGCAACTGGTCCAACAATCTGCCCAGATTGTTTGCCTGTGGAAGTAACTGTTGTGGAGTTGTAGTCTCCGCATTCAGTTCTTCCAAACTGGAAAGGTTTTTACGACGAGGGGGAGCGTCAACCTTTGGGCAAAAAGTACTAGGAACAACCCTAAATACTTCCTCAATGGCCTGCTGTAGTGACCAACGTTCTACAGCTGGCTCGTCCATTGTAGTGTGCTGACTTTCCAATTCTTCGTTAGACGACGAACTGGAATCTTGTCGGACCCTACGACGTGACAATTTGCCTCTAACCGGTCTTTCAACCGGTTGGTCAATTTCTGAATCAGACATAGATTCTTCCGATTCTATGTTCTGATGTCGATCCTGTGAAATGGCCCTTCTCTCCGCAGCAGAGAGAGGTCGCACAGTGTCGATTGTTGGGGCCGAACTAACCGTATGGGACGGTCTCGACCTACCCTTTATCGGATAAGTATAATTATCCTGAACGGGGGTTCGCCTTTCTAAAGACTGCCTCGAGAGATGTCTTTCCGGGAGTCGTAAATTCTCCAGATCTGGAAATTTAGTATCCCGGTAGGCTTGGTTTCCTTGCCTATCATACAGCCGTTCCACCTTGTGTAACGGCGCATGGTGTAGGGGCGGAGAGTTCTCTCTAGAATAATACACCGTCTCCCTAGGAGAACGGTAGTACTTCTCCGTCTGATAGTCCCTATAACCACTGTTAGGCGTTTGGATATATGAACCTGGTACATACTGTCCAGTGTTCTGTACATCCATGTATTCCGGCTGTGCCGCGAATGAATGATACCTTGTATCTATTCGGTCGTGACACACAGGGGCCATCTGCCCCGTACCTGGTTGCCCGGTGGTACCCGGATGACTGGTGCCCGGACGCGTCATAGACGGGTGACTAATCATCTGATTGGACCAATCTTTAGTAAATGATTGGCCAATTCCATTGTCAACTGAATTCCCGATGACCGGGATCATGTTTAACTGTCTGACCGGTTGCCCGGTTACGTCATAATTAAATGACTGAGCAGCTCCCGGTCGCGTCATGTCTCCATGACTACCCGGTTTCCCGGTGACCTGACGCGCCACGGCGTAATGAGTGACCGGTTGCCCGGTGTCATGAGGGTTTTGCTCTGACGCAATTCCCGGTTGACTAGGGGTAGGCAGTATTTCAACTGCTCTATCCCCTGTCTCCAAATTCTGTCCGGAGACGAAATTTGGCACTCTGCTGGATTCCGAAGAATGTTTTCCCGCAGAGCGTGGTGTTAGCAACGGCCAATCAACAAGGTTTCCCTTATAATGGCCTATGGCGTCTCCCGAAGGATCAGCCCTAACACCTAGCGTCGGAAGTTTCCGTTCGGCAGAACTGACACCGACGCTAACATCCGTTCCCCCGTGTCCCGTGAAGAACCAGCCGAAACTGAGGGGGGGGCGGTTGTAAAGAGTGATTTAATAGTTCTTACTTTTTGATCACTCCCCTTGGCAGCAGAGTCTGATTGCGAAAATCCATCGAATTCTGCTTCACTAGTCGAGCTAAGAGACACCTTCACCGGGATCTTCTTAGTCTTACGGCTTTTGTGAGTCCTCCTAGCCCCAGCCTTTATCCAAATGGCTTCAGGCCAAGACGAGCAGTACTCACAGGGTGAGTCCTTTATGCACTTAGTGCACGAAATGCAGGACGGATGCGTGTCCCATAAAGCCACTAAGTGACCACACGAGCCACGCCTCTGTTCACCCTTATGAGACATATTAATGCAATACACAATATGAAATTCAACAAAGAAACAAATATTTTTCTATTTTTTATTTTTTATTTTTTACTACTCGTCGCTCACGGAACGTATTCAATGAAAATTATTTTTTCAAAATATTTTCCACAATTGTAAATGCCATAAACATACGAAGTAAATACAATGAGATAATACAATATTATCGGTAACAACCAAGTCGCTTACGGAACGTATCAATGAAAATTATTTTTTCAAAATATTTTCCACAATTGTAAATGCCATAAACATACGAAGTAAATACAATAAGATAATACAATATTATCGGCAACAAACAGGTCGGTAGAGTTAACCGTTTAGTAATGTACGGCCATTAAAACTCCGACACGTAACTGAAATAGTGGGTGGGGTAACCACCCGTGACTCTCAGCAAGTTGTAAAATACATAAGACAACTTAAACACAAACAATAATTAAACATAATTACAGTTAGTAAGAAGTTAATGTAAAGCAATTAACTGAATGAAAGCGACTGTTAAAGCGAAAGCATTAACAAACAAAGAAAATTAAATTTATAAATGAAAATAATTCTTAGCCTGTAGGTCGTTGTGTCCAGAAACTAAAAGAGTGAAAAGTTGGCCACGTGCAGCGGTGTTTACCGCCAACCGTGTATATCACACAGGGCGTGAGGAATACGCTAAACGCGTTCTTTTTTCTGGATGAATTAGGGTATGGAGATTATATATCAGGTATTAAATGACTGGTAATGTATTTTTGACATAAAAATATAACATTTTGACAAACTTGAGAACATTTTCATTTTATAACGACATTAAACTCCAATCAATCAATCAATTGCCTAAAAATAATTGTGATTTTGTACACAAAATTCCGGGAAAACTGGATGAATCTCACCAGGAAACAGACATGGAGCATGATTATAACACGCCGAAATCTTGTTTCTCAATTGAAGTAAGATAAACTATTCAATGATTATACCTTCATTTAAATATTCACCGAGACGTTTTTCAAAATTTATCTGCCTCAGGTTTATTGTATGTGGGAAAGGATTAAATCAAGAAACATGCACCTTGTCAAGTATGAGCTCTGTAAATTTCTTATGTCAATGTATATAAAGCTTGTCTTGAAGGCTGCAAAAAACCACACACACCCATAGATAAAATACAGACTTCGGAAAAGAAAACAACAAGCATTCTTTGGCAAACAATGTAGAAACGTTTACATGATGTGGTTTTTGGTAACCCTTCCCCTGATACAGAAAACAGTCAACAGTATTCGAAAGGATTGATTGATTGTTTGGTGTTTCACGCAACTTTCAACGACTTCTCAGTTAAATCACGGCGTTTCCTGGGTATGTTACCCGAGTACTACTTGTCAATTTATCCTAACACCAGCCAGTCAGTCCTATATATTACTAACCCTGCAACCCTGGGTACCAAGGAGGTCAGCCATAATACTTGAACGTATTTTGTCGACAAAAAGTGGAAAACATTGTGGCAAAAGGAGAAATTGCACGTTTTGTGCAATTTCTTCTTTTGTCACTATGTTTTCAAAAATCCTACTACCATTTGTAAAATCTTTCCAACTCACAACCTCCCACAGATGAGGAAGACGCTCTACCACTACACCACCAGTGCGGTGTCACATAGGTGTCAAAATGCGTCTCTATGAGGGAAAGGGTTAACATTTATAAATTTGCCCTGTAGAGCAGTACATACATTACTCTATTCTATTGTCAGAACTTGCTTCATACGTTTTACCAGAGATGCCAAGAGTTTGTCGTACACAATACAGTTTGCATGAACCTTAAATCTCCCAAGTTGAACATTTGTACAGCAAAATGATGTTTCTTCTGCTGATTTGTTATTGCACGCGAAATGTGCAGTTTATTGCGGTTCATCATTTTTTTTCACTAGAAAAAAAAAAGAGGCAAGATCAGCAAATGTGTATGGTTGAAATATTTGTCTGTCATGTAGAAAAGATCAACGATGCAACTGTTGACAATAACAGCGAGCAGTATTTTGTGATAGAGCAGGGGAAAGAAACTGTTGTTTACAATTTGAATTTTTTTGATAATTGTTGTTATTTTCTTTAACCTTTTCCCTCATTTAGACGCTTTCTGACGCCTCTGCAGCAGACGGCTTTTTGAAAACATAGTGTCAAAAGAAGAAATTGCACAAAACGTGCAATTTCTCCTTTTGCCACAATGTTTTCCACTTTTTGTCATAGGTTATCCATTCAATTATGAAGTTTTTCTATGTTTTGACAAAATGCATCTGCAAGTTGTAAAGGGTCTATAAGCCTAAACTGCTGAATTCTTCAACTGGTAATGAATGCGACGTCGGCAGTCACAAGTTTTGAAAACATTGTGGCAAAAAGAGAAGATATAATGAGCATCATCCCCTTTTTGCTGCAATGTTTTTCAATTTAATCCAGTTTTACATATTTAAGAGATTTACCATCTGCTGCACATTTTTTGTATGTGTGAAAGGGTTAAACAAGTGGTCTTTACTTGAAAAAGATCAATGGTTAGAAAACCATGTTGACTTAAGATTAGACTGTGTTAACTGTGCTATAAATGTGCAGTAGTTTTTCTTATTTTGACAGTTTAGCAGCCATTATAAAACCCTTTCCCACATGCAGACACATCTGCAGCATGAATTTTAAAACCATGCAAGGTGACAAAAAAAGAAATTTCTCATATTTAACAATACATAATCTCCTTTTGATTCGATGTTTTCAACTCTTTTTAATAAATTTCCCATTGAATTTTAACTTTCTGACGCAGTATTTTGGTCTGCATAAGACAAATTTGAAAACCTTTAGACAAAAAAATAATGGAAATCTCTATAAATAATTGTATTAATTTGTTTTAACATAGTTGAAAACATGATCAATTTCTCCTTTTGCCACACTGTTTTCAGAAGTCATCTTCTACATGTGGGTAAGGGGGAAAGGGTTAATGTTGATCCAACAAACTGATGTTTATCTGTGGGGTTTTAACCCTTTCCCAGATACAAGAAATCTGGAAAATCTGCAACGACTTTGAACATATTTTGTCAAAAAATAGAAAAAACCTTTATAATTGAATGGATAACCTATGACTAAAAGTGGAAAACATTGTGGCAAAAGGAGAAATTGCTTGTTTCGAGCAATTTCTTCTTTTGTCATTATGTTTTCAAAAAGCCGTCTGCTGCAGAGGTGTCAGAAAGCGTCTATATGAGGGAAAAGGGTTAAATCCCTATTGGGAGTAGCCAAGTGATGTGACATCTTTACACTGTCCCCAGTGCTTATGTCATGACCATTGTACGACAGACAGACCCCTCTAAGGGTCCCAGAGGTATTTATGTTATTAACTCTTTCCCACATTCAACAAATCTGCAGCAGACGACTTTGAAAACATATTGGCAAAAATGTGAAATATCTCCATCAATGCGAGTTAAATCATTAAATAGACTTGAAAACATTGTGACAAAAGGAGAAATTGCTCGTTTTGAGCAATTTCTTCTTTTGTCGCCATTTTGTTAAAAAAGCTGTCTGCTGCAGAAGCGTCAGAAAGCGTCTATATAAAGGAAAGGGTTAACTCTAGGGCTTTGACCGTTCAGAAGACTCTTTTTTATTAAACAGTTTAAAAAAATAGTGCTCAAAGCAAGCAATTTCCTCCTTCCCCATAACTTAACTCTTAATCAATCTCATACTTTCAACAAGTAATTTTCAAAGTATATTAGCAGAAGACACTTTCCAATATGCAGACTCGATCATCTGAAGACTTCTTAACCCATTACTTCAAACTGACGACATTTGACGCCTGCTGTTGCAGACGACTTTTGAAAACATTGCAATAAAAGGTGAAATTGCTCAAAACAAGCAATTTCAACTTTTATTGCAATATTTTCAACTCTTTATCAATATAAATCTTTCAGTTTTCTGGATTGGTGTGATTGTTCGTCTGATGATTGTCAAGCATACGACCTATGAAAAGTCATGTGAAGGAATGGGTTAAAACAATTTTGTCCCAAAAGGATAGATAATGCTCATGATGTGCAACTTTTCTTTTTAGCCATGTGTTCTACTTAATTCTATAATAATACATTCATTTTCTTTATTGTTAAATGCCTAGCTGTTTTCAAAGTTTCAAAGCCGTCTGCTGCAAACTTGTTGTATGTGGGAAAGGGTTAATATAATTTATCGAGTAAAAGGGGCGTCATGGTAATATCTTTGACTGCTTAATGTGTCAAATAGGTTTTAATTCTACAATTTGTACCCCAATTTGTCAAAATAATAACAAATTTTCACGGGAGCTTGAGACAGGCAGTCCTCAGGCTTGTTTCTTTTCTTGATTTGCATTTGATTTTATTTCTGAACATTTTATGCCATTTTCAAAAGTATTTTAGTGAGTTATTTCACTGCAAAAGTACACTTCCACTTTGTAGTTCATAAATTCAATATCAAATTATATATCAGACACAAGTTGATTCACAAGCAATTTTTTAAAAATTCAACGAGCACCACTGATCAATTTGTAAGACGAAGAGTTTCTTGGCAATTAATTATGGCTCAATCTAGACAAAATTACATATATCTTGTGGCAGATAATAATTATGAATGGGGCTGCATTGTTCCTAGGTTATTTAACTACATGTCGTTAACAAAACAGAAAGGTTTAACCCTTTCCCACGTACGACAATTCTGCAGCAGACGACTTTGAACATACTTTGTCACCAAACAGAAAGTCTCTATAATTGAATGGATAACCCATGACTAAAAGTGGAAAATATTGTGGCAAAAGGAGAAATTGCTCGTTTTGAGCAATTTCTTCTTTTATCACTATGTTTTCAAAAAGCCGTCTGCTGCAGTGGCATCAGAAAGCGTCTATATGAGGGAAAGGGGTGGAGAATGATGCAGTAGATTCCACTCAACCTTTTCCCTGGTGTCATATTTCAAGTTTTGTCTGCTTTGAAAATTTATTGGGCAAAAATATGTCAGCATCTTGAAAACTGTAAGTATATATCTATTGATATATATAGAGTTGAGAAAAGAAATGTGGGCAAAAGGAGAAAACGTGTTTTGCAATCATTTCACCTTTCCTGACAGTATTATTCAAAAGTTGTCTACTGCAGAGGAATCAAAATGTCGTCTGTTTCATGGAAAGAGCGAACTGTAAAAATGTTTTATAGAAAAACACTTGGCATTAGTAGAAAAAGATTCTTTTTGCCACAATGTTTTCGTATATATTCAATAATTAAACATTCATCAGTAGAATTTTTCGTATGTTTGCGTAGTATTATTTGCCAAGTTGTCTGCTGTAGATTTGTTACAAGCAAAAAAGGGTTAAAATAATGACTTGAGATGACTTTCTCTAACTCACAGTTGCAGACAAGGTGAAACTTCCCTGTTTGTATAATAATAATTAATGGTAGGATATCGTTCTTGGGTTAATTCTACCATTCTTTCATACACAGAAAAAATTAAGAGGAAAACTGGAAACAAGAGATTTAAATTAGTGATATAGGCTACCTGAAAACAACTAACACTTCGTTTCCCACATGCAACAAATATGCTGCAGATGACTTTACAAACATTAAGGACAAAAAAAGAAAGCTTAAATTTCTATATGAGGTAATAATTATTAAATAGTGCTGAAAATATTTTGGCATAAGGATATGTTGCTCACTTTGACTGAGTCATTTCTCCTTTGTCGCAATGTTTTAAAAAATTGTCTGCTTCAACGCATCGAAACCTGTCAGAAAACGGGAAAGAGTGGCTAAGGAGTGATCAATTTCATGCCTTTTCCTACAATATTTTCTGTACAAAAATGAAACTTTACATTTTTCAAAATACTCTGTATAAATAGGGTAAAAAATTACATATTTCTATATTCTAAATAAAGAAATATCATAATTTACACATAAAGTATCATTTATGATTGGCGTGTCTGAACCACGCCTGACTACTACATTTTGAATGACATAAAATTCATATTTCAAGGACTGCGTGATGTCACATCATATTTCAGTGACGTACCATTACCATAAATGACCTAAAAACGAAAATGTGCAGGTACATGATAAAAACATTTCAGGGCTTGTGTACTTTTTACTGAGACAATCTAAAATTAGACAATTGTAAAAGAATCATATAAATGGTTAACCCTTTCCCACATACAACAAATCTGCAGCAGACGACTTTGAACATATTTAGTCAAAAATAGAATGAATGGATATAATAACCTATGACTAAAAGTGGAAAACATTGTGGCAAAAGGAGAAATTGCTTGTTTTGAGCAATTTCTTCTTTTGTCACTTATAATGTTTTCAAAAAGCCGTCTGCTGCAGAGGCATCTATATTACTTCCTATATATATCTTGTTGTCTCCAAAGCAGACGGTATCTAATAAAATCATATTAGTGAGAAAAACCTTGTCACTCCTAATTATCTATGCAGCAGACTTGAAGTTTCAATATTACTTCTTCCATAAAACAGGATATAAGTGGCAAATTATGATTAATTTTCGTCTTTAATACAATAAAACGTCTTGTCTCCTTTCCGTTAGAAAATTAATTAGAAGCGAGAACATCTTAATTGTTCTGAACAGACTAAATTTGTGAAAATTAGTTCAGTTAAGTCGCTTGTCTTTTGATCTCATGGGCATCATCATCATGAGCAATTTCTCTATTTGCCAATATTTTTAAAAAAGACAGAGGCGTCGGAAAGCGTCTGTATGTGGAAAAGGGTTAAACAAAATGTAACTACAAATAGACCTTATCTCACAAATAGAAGTGCTGAGACGACCATTCTCCCGAAAAAATGAAAAAATATGCTCATAACCATGTTACAAAATGGTGGGACAAGATTAAACAAAATATATAACTACATTATCGAGGATTTATATCATAATGCATAGTTGCACTTGTGGCTGTGGCACTTATTTAGTCCTAAATCGCTGAAGGTAAATGGATCTCCCTAAATCAACTAAATCAATCTCATTGATATCGGGACCGAAATCATTTACTGTAAGTAAACTGGATATGACAACACAACATAAAAGGTCGTCTCAAATTGCTCATGAAAAGCTATTTCTCCTTTTGCCAAAATCTTTTCAACTCGATAATTACATTTTCATATATTAATAGAGATGTTCTTTATATTGCCACCTTTGTTTTTAAAGTCATCTGTCACAGAATTGTTGTATGTGGGAAAGGGTTAACCCTTTCCCTCATACGGCAATTCTGCGGCAGACGACTGAGCATATTTTGTCGACAATAAGAAAATCTCTATAATTGAATGGATAACCTATGACTAAAAGTGGAAAACATTGTGGCAAAAGGAGAAATTGCTCGTTTTGAGCAATTTCTTCTTTTGTCGCTATGTTTGCTGCAGAGGCGACAGAAAGCGTCTGTATGAGGGAAAGGGTGAAGAGTATCTGTACAGTCGAGGTGTGTTGTTAGCCTGGCTTGATTACAGTAAGTGTTGTTAATTGGTTACCCGTCACTAAATACATTTTCAGAGTTGGCTGCACTGAAAACGTCTGATGCTGAAGTTGGTTATAAACGTTGAGAATTTATGTTTCCGTTTTAAAGCAGAGTTTGAAAAGTATATTTCTCAAATTGCTAATTTTCTAGCGTTTTCACCTTTTCCAACAATATTTTTAAAATGTTGTAGACTGCGAAGGCATAATACATTGTCTGTATCAGGGAAAGAGTTAATTGGTTGCCTGTCAATTAATAGATTTTACCTTAATTGCATGTGCTTATTTATGAAGTACTATCTTCCTTTTTTGCTCTGGGAGACGTCAATAACCGTTCCTCTTGAAACTGAGTACTTTTTCACACCTCTGCAATAGAAGACATTGGAAAACATGATGGAATGTGGATAACTGTTCAAGATGATATATGCCAAACTGTTTTAGCTTTATAGTTTTACAAGATGTAGTTAGAACTTGCTGCCCTGGAGGTCACCCTAGTGAGTCATGCCATCGGAGACAGTCTCATTTAAACCTTTCCCACATACAACATATCTGCAGCAGACGACTTTGAAAACAATAGAGCCAAGATATAGAAAATCTAAATACATGGAAATTTAATTTTTGAAAAGAGTTGATAACATTGTGGCAAAAGGGGAAATTGCTTGTTTTGAGCAATTTCTCCTTTTGTCACGATGTTTTCAAAAGTCATCTGCTGCAGAGGTGTCAGTAAGCATCTTTTAAACCAGACTTACACTTCACTGCATGTAGAGATCTAATGACTGCCTGTAACAGTTTGTTTCAGATTATCGTTTGCATCAGCCAATCAAATTGTCGCCTTAAAAATTGTTAGTTATCAGCAGGGGAGATAACCCATAGTTATAAACAGGATAGAGAAGTGGTGATTGCCAAGCGCTCCAATTGTATGAAAATGTATATTTGTCAATGACAGCTAAATAACCTTGGATTATTTAAGTTTTACGCAGCTTTCAACAATTTTTCAGTTATGTCACATCATTTCCTGGGTAAGTTACTAGAACTACTGGTCCATTTATCCTGACACAAGACAGTCAGTCGTAACCCCACGATCATCTTCACCAAGAAGGGCAGCCATTACTACTTCTTTTTAAGTCCCAAATAACCTTGGAACAAAGTTGCTTGAATTATGTCATAGTCTCCCACATGATGCCTGGATTTAGTCTATATTGAACACTAAAGCCAAGAAACTCCTCGACATTATGTCTTACAAATTGATCCAATTGTTGCAAGTTGAATTTTGAAAATTGCTTGTAAATCATGGGCTGTCTGGCAGATATTTTTGATATTCAATTCATAACATTTGTGTATTGGGAGAATGTCGCTGATTAACAGACCAACTCTGATGCCCAAACCCCTGACAAAATGGAGGAGTTGACCCATTCCCTCATACGACATTTCTACAGCAGACGGCTTTGAAAATATTTTTCAAAAGATGGAAAATCTCTATAATTGAATGGATAACCTATGACTAAAAGTGGAAAACATTGGGCAAAAGGAGAAATTGCTCGTTTTGAGCAATTTCTTCTTTTGTCACTGTTTTCAAAAAGCCGTCTGCTGCAGAGGCGTCAGAACGCATATGAGGGAAAGGGTTAAAAACATTGATGGCAAAGGGACCAATTCCATCATTCACCAGAATCTCTTTTTCAAAATCTGTCTGCTGCAGATTTGTCTTAACTCTTTATCACCCCTTTTCTCACAATATTTTCAAAAAGTCGCCTACTGCAGAGGTATCGTAAAGCATATGGGAAACTGAAAAAAAATTATTGTAAAATTCCACAATAACCAATATATGTAAGAAGAAAAATACTTTGAAAACATCATTGCAATTTATCCATCATCTCTATTTATAAAGTAAGATAAAAAAAAAGAGTTGGAAAGAATTTTGATAATAGGAGTAAATTGCTCATCACTTTATTTTGATCGCCTTTTGTCAGGCGTGCATCGTTTAACATCTTCTCTTCAGAAACCAGTGAGTCAATTGGGATGAAACTTTACAGAAAGCAACCTCTCAATGACCTCACCAGAATTCCACCAAATGTTTGCGATGCATGCATAATTCTGGTTTCCATGGTAACGAAACGAGAAAAACTTTAAAATTCTTCTTCTCCCAAACTGGTTAGCAGATTTTCAAATAAATTTGTAGAAATGTTCCTTAGTGGATGACCATCTCCGCCAGGGGGTGGGGGGGGGGGGGGGGGGGGGGGGGCGGGACTTATATGGCTAAAGTTGGGGGGAAAAAAATCAGGTGCACGTTCCAGGGCCATCATGGCCCTCTTGTTTAGCAATTTGACCTTTTGCCACAATATTTCTTTTTGAACAAAATGAACTGCTGCAGATGCCTCAAAATGTTATCAAAATACATAAGGCTCTTGCTTTTGGCCAAATTATCAAAGTGTGGCGCGGTGATGTATGGAATAATTGTGATATTACAGACAGGAATTTCTGCCCTTGTATTATAAATAATTATCTCTTTATATGTGTATATTAACTCATTTGTTGTACATGTATAATGAACAAACAAAAAACCCTCTCATTCAATCAAACTTTCTGTTAAACTCTTTCCCACATACAACAAAATGACAGGAGACTTCTTAGAAAACATGTAAGTAAACATATGTGAACTCTCTATACATAAAACGTTAAGATATTGAACACAGGGTTGAAAACAGTATGGCAAATGAGTAATTGCTTATTATTTCATCTCTTGTCATATTGTTTAAAATGGGGTATCTGTCGTAGATGCTTCAATGTGTATGTTTGTGGGAAGCTAGGGTTATAGCTGCAAATGGATTGACGTAAATAATAGATATGAAGGCTACAAATATTAAGCTAAACAATATTAATGTTCTACCATATGCATTTACAATTATTATGCGATAAAAAGCATTTTCATAAATCAGAACTTTGAGTGCATCATGATAATGCGGCCAAGTCATGATATTTAGATCATCTGTTTTTCGAAGATAAAAAGTCAGGATGCGTCATCACAAAACTTTAACCTTACCTCATTTACATATTCAAATGAAACTTGGTACAAATGTTCCTAGGAATAATAGGCATGTCTATACAAAGTTGCATAACTTTGGCTTTAATAATTATTATGTTATGCTCCTTTTTCGACTTAGAAATAACAGACAAGCGTTGAAGTTTACTCCGGGACGCTCTTGTTACTGTTCACGATATATGTCTTAGGAATCATGTATGCTCTTAAAGAACTGATTCAGCATCTGTTGAAAGGGGAATATTTTTAAACGCTTTCTGACGCCTCTGCATCAGACGGCTTTTTGAAAACATTGTGACAAAAGTAGAAATTGCTCAAAACAAGCAATTTCTATTGCTCAATACGAGCAATTTCTCCTTTTGCAAAAATGTTTTCCACTTTTATTCATAGGTTATCCATTCAATTAAAGAGGTTTTCTATTTTTTGACAAAATATGTTCAAAGTCGTCTGCTGCAGGGTTGTCGTATGAGGGAAATGGTTAATCCTTTTTCCCAAATACAACAAATCTGCAACAATCAACAGAAAATATGAAGAGATTTCTAATAATGAAAGTACAATCATTAATTGAAGGTAATTGAAAACATTTCGGCAAAGTCGTCTGCTGCTGAAGCGTCGCATTGTGTCTGCACGACAATTCTGCAGCAGATGACTTTGAACGTATTTTGTCAAAACATAGAAAATCTCCATAATTGAATGGATAACCTATGACGAAAAGTGGAAAACATTGTGGCAAAAGGAGAAATTGCACGTTCTGTGCAATTTATTCTTTTGTCACTATGTTTTCAAAAAGCCGTCTGCTGCAGAGGCGTCAGAAAGCGTCTATATGAGGGAAAGGGTTAAGACATAAATTTGATTATATAATAATGCATTTTGATCCATAAATTTGATTATTATATAATTATGCATTTTGATCCATAAATTTGATTATATAATAATGCATTTTGATCCATAAATTTGATTATTATATAATTATGCATTTTGATCCATAAATTTGATTATTTAATAATACATTTAAGTCCATAAATTTGATTTTATAATAAGGCATTTTGATCCATAAATTTGATTATATAATAATGCATTTTGATTGTGATGGCCATTAATTTAAAAACATCCATATGTAAAGTTTGAGGATTCAATAGACTAGCCAAAACTATGGAAAATCTAATAAAAGGAAAATTTATGATTTTTTTTTTCTTTCGCCACTATGTTTTCAAAGGCTTTTCCTGCAATTTAGGCGCCAAGTTTGAGGATTCATAGACTAGCCAAAACTATGGAAAATCTAATGAAAGGAAAATTTATGATTTTTTTTTTCTTTCGCCACTATGTTTTCAAAGGCTTTTCCTGCAATTTAGGCGCCAAGTTTGAGGATTCATAGACTAGCCAAAACTATGGATAATCTAATGAAAGGAAAATTTATGATTTTTTTCTTCTTTCGCCACTATGTTTTCAAAGGCTTTTCCTGCAATTTAGGCGCCAAGTTTGAGGATTCATAGACTAGCCAAAACTATGGAAAATCTAATGAAAGGAAAATTTATGATATTTTTTTTCTTTCGCCACTATGTTTTCAAAGGCTTTTCCTGCAATTTAGGCGCCAAGTTTGAGGATTCATAGACTAGCCAAAACTATGGAAAATCTAATGAAAGGAAAATTTATGATTTTTTTTTTCTTTCGCCACTATGTTTTCAAAGGCTTTTCCTGCAATTTAGGCGCCAGAAATTGTCTTGTATGTGGTAAAAGGTTAAGATTTTAATCAATTTAATTCAGCTCCAATATAATGCTCTAACTTTAAGAACTGATTCCAGTCTAGTAATATGTTTAAACCATCTCCAGTCTAACATTAAAGGAATGCTTGCATGGAAATCAGTGTTGAATTATGTAATTTCATCACAGATATTCTTGGAAATGCTTCAAAATCAATTTAAAAGAATTCTGCGTGATATTATTTTGTGAAATACTGAATAATGATTTCACATAAAGAATTTTAATGTCATTCTAACCTGAAATCTATATATGCACAGACTAGATAAGGAGAAGTAAACTGGTGTTTTCCCGCCTATAGTTCTTTTATGATTCAACCAAACCCTATGAATGATTTTATTTGAGTACCCACAGCATGGCGTTTGAGAGCCAAATAAAGGTTTAGAAATCTGAAAAACTCACCGTATCTAGATTTCTGATTGGCAGTCTCGAAATGATGGAGTTGCACATTTTGCAAGGAACCAACCTTCTAAGTTGTTAAATGGTTAACCCTTTCCCTCATAAAGACGATTTCCAAAGCCTCTGCAACAGACGACTTTTGAAAACATTGTGGCAAAGGGAGAAATTGCTCATAAAAAGCAATTTCTCCTTTTGTCACAATGTTTTCAACTTTATTCAACTTATTTGACTTTTCTTTCATTTTTAGAGATTTTCCATATTTTTGACTAAATATTTTCAGTCGCCTAGTCTGCAGATATGTTTATGTTAATTGTAAGTGGGAAAGAGTTAAAGCAAATCAGGGTCGATCCCACTCACTGGTTGGATCATACCATGGTCTTTTTTAACACTTTCCCTCATATAGACGCTTTCTGACGCCTCTGCAGCAGATGGCTTTTTGAAAACATAGTGACAAAAGAAGAAATTGCACAAAATGTGCAATTTCTCCTTTTGCCTCAATGTTTTCCACTTTTTGTCTATGTTTTGATAAAATACATTCAAAGTCGTCTGCTGCAGAATTGTCGTATGAGGGAAAGTAGATGAATGGCAGTAGTTGTTTCCTTCCTAGGCACTGCAATGGTTGCATGGACATAACTACTGGAAATTTATCCTGGAAGTGGCGTGCCTTGACTTGAAATAATGTTGAAAGCAGAGAAAGCCACCATTCAAACGAAAAGTTTTTGATCCAGCTGTGGCAATGGTTATCACAGTGGTCCATGGTGTGACATGACTTGAAATAATGTTGAAAGCGAAGTAAGCCACCATTCAAACAAAAAGTTTTTGATCCAGCTGTGGCAATGGTTATCACAGTGGTCCATGGTGTGACATGACTTGAAATAATGTTGAAAGCGAAGTAAGCCACCATTCAAACGAATAGTTATAGATCAAGCTGTGGCAATGGTTATCACAGTGGTCCATGGCGTGCCATGACTTGAAATAATGTTGAAAGCGAATTAAACCACCATTCAAACGAATAGTTTTTGATCCAGCTGTGGCAATGGTTATCACTGGTCCATCGTCACACAAAAACAGTGAAGATTCAGTCCTTAGTAGCCTTTGGGTTTGCAATCTGATCAGGATCTTTCTTTCCTGTTCCCTATCCAGTCATTCAAGAATCCTAGAATGCCTCTGGGAAATGGTTATGGCCGAGCTCCAACATTATCAGCATGCAATTTGATCGAATTATTTGCAGCAAAACCTGAACTTAAGTTTTGTTGTTGATGTGATGCGAATAATTTGGAAATTTTACCAGCACAATTATGACTGTTGTTAGGGAACTGAATAGTTAACAATCTGTTCAACGTTCTACACAAACAGATAAATTAAGGGTCTCGCACCAAATGGTTGTAACCATATGTTGTGACTAGATCTAGTTGCAGCTTATATACATCAGGCAGACAAAATGAGACTGAATTTCCTGCAGATGAGAATTGCAGTATTTGTTAGAAATTCCATGTCCCGTAATTTCTGTTCTGGTGACTGATAGAATTCAAAATATTGTAATATCTACCGTATTATTTACACAGCTTTTACATTAACTGTCTAACATCAGAGTTTTCTTCTAGTACATGAAACACTATTTTATTTTTTTGGAGAATCAGATCAAGCTGTGCAGGTTGATCAGGGTCTATTGTTATAATCTCATAATTATGTCCAAAAATATTGGTTGTCATAGACAACGGCTCAAATCTTGTTTGATATGTGCAAATTTTAGGAATTTGCTCGGGTGAAGAGTGGGTGGGTGCTGCATGCATGATCCAAAGATACCTGGTTCTATCCAGAGCTTTAGTTAAACCTTTCCCTCATACGGCAATTCTGCAGCAGACGACTTTGAACGTATTTTGTCAAAAAGTAGAAAATCACCATAATTGAATGGATAACCTATGACAAAAAGTGGAAAACATTGTGGCAAAAGGAGAAATTGCACGTTTTGTGCAATTTCTTCTTTTGTCACTATGTTTTCAAAAATCTGTCTACTGCAGAGGCGTCAGAAAGCGTCTATATGAGGGAAATGGTTAAGGTGCATATTTATCCTTATTAGACACTTTGTTGTGGGTACTCAAAAGAATCGTCTCACTGAGAGGATTCTTTTGAGTACCCACAACATAGGGTTTGGTTGAGTCATAACAGAGATATTTGTGGGAAAAGACCAGGTTTACTCCGCCTTGGTGTCGTAGTGGTGAAGGGTCCACCATGGGTGAGGGAGGTTGTGGGTTCGAACCTCTGCCAGGTCATACCAAAAATGGTTTTGTTTGTTTGTTTGTTTGTTTAAAGTTTAACGCCGCTTTCAACAGCTTTGGTCATATCACGGCGGTCAGTGCACCTACCCATGTTTTCCTGGCTTTCCCACACCAGTACTTACACAACATTCTTTCGAAGCCACTGACTACTTTCTCACATAGATCAGAGGTGAGAGGCAATGGAAAACATCGCCCGAAAGAATGTCGCCGCAACCGGGTATCGAACCTGTGACCTCCAGATCACGAGTCAGATACGCTACCAATTGAGCTACCCGGCCGGGTCACCAAAAATGGTAGTAATGGCTGTAACCCTCCTTGGTAATCCCTCAGGGTTGTGGGGTAAGCATTATGACGGACTGTCTGGTGTCTGGATAAACTGAAAAACTGTTGGAGCCGGCGTAAAACACCAAACAATCAATCAAAGGACAGTTTTCATATAGGCTGAACAAATATATAAGGTAAAACCAAAATAATCTATTTGATCATGTTTGGTGTGATCTTTTTGATCTGTTCTCACTGTAAAAGTTGCAGGCTACATGTGTACATATTTTGATTTCTTTCACACTTGTGAAATATATGAATTTTAACTACTCTGGTGATAATAAAACAATATATCACACTGCAGTGCATGAAAAAATAACATCAATTTATTTTGATTTTCAATTTCGAAGAGTCAGAAAGTTTCTTTCCATTAAATTTGTATGATTCATTCTTCAACTTTGTTACAATTTCCTTGGTCAATCTTAGAAATGTAATGGAACAAAAAAATGTTTTGGATTTAAGGTTTCTTGATGTGATTTTTGCCAAACATCAAACCTTTCTTAGTGCAAACATTAGTGAATGACTTAAGAGTTCTTACAAATTAACCCTTTCCCACATGCAGACGCATTTTGACACAATAGCAGCAGACGACTTTTGAAAACATTGTGGCCAAAGGTGAAATTTCTCATGATGAGCAATTTCTCATTTGGCCACAATGTTTTCAACCGTTTTTAACAATTAAGCTACATTTTATGGAGATTTTTCAGGTTTTTGTCACCATGTTTTCAAAGTGGTCTGCTGCAGATTTTTTGTATGTGGGAAAGGGGTTAAGGATTCTTGTTGTGATTTTTGCCAAACATCAATCTTTTCTTTGTGCAAACATTAGTGAATGGCAATGGCATAGAGTTCATACAAATTAATTGAATATCAGGCGCGTAGCTGACTGTACGCAAAATACGCAGCTGCGTACACATTGTGTACAGTACTCAAATGTTAAAGAGTTCAAATTTGTAATAAAAACTTGACATGGGGTAGGCGTAAGTATAAAACAACTGATCTGAGTTGATAGATTTGACGAAAAATGACAAATTTTACTATCTCAAAATTTTCGAGAAAATACGTTTATTTCACCGTCAGGATCAGTCATATTTTGCTACTGAAATGCTCCCAGAAGCCACCACAGGCGATAAAGAGGGGACCACTTGCGTACACACTCTGTATACCCTAGCTATACCCCTGAATATAACCCTTTTTCGTATACAAAACAATTGACAATTACTTTTGCAGAGATCCAGATAAGGAGCGGTTCAGCTCTATCTCTCTATCTCTTTTTATCCAATGGTCGAGTGGTTAGCGTCGGGGATTTGATAAACGGTTATGGTTGTGTGCACTATTGGTTTAGGCACATTTTCTAGCCTAGTACTGGTTTGTTTACCAAGGGATCATGAATAAGTGAACTGTCGCCGTGCTATAACTGAAATAATGTTGAAAATGGCGTAAAAAACTCAATAAAACAAAACAAACTTATTATCCAACCAATCCCTATGTTGTGGTTCTCAGAAGAATTGTTTCATTGAGACGGTTAAACTAAAGTAGCCATTTAACAGTTTCTTGTTAATGATGATATCAAAAGTCGTCTGCTTCAAAATACATTTAGATCGGGAAAAAACTTACATAACCTAAATAACTTATAATTGAGTGGTATTGCAACAGTTTTTCAGTTATCCCTTAACCTCATATAGACACTTTCTGACGCCTCTGCAGCAGAAGGCTTTTTGAAAACATAGTGACAAAAGAAGAAATTGCTCAAAATAAGCAATTTCTCCTTTTGCCACAATGTTTTCCACTTTTAGTCATGGGTTATCCATTCAATTATAGAGATTTTCTATTTTACAGAATTGTCGTATGAGGGAAAGGGTTAAACAGTTTCTTGTTTATAATGATATCAAAAGTCGGCTGCTTCAAAATGCATTTAGATCGGGGGAAAAAACTTATATAACTTATTATTGAGTCAGTCTGATATTGTACGTCACTTTCAACAGTTTTTCAGTTATTACAGCATTTCCTTTGTAAGTTACCATAACTGATGCAGAGCTCTAGATAAGAAGAGTATTTCACATCCCCAAATCCTTATTTGAACCTCAAACCCAATGTTGTGGGTATTACTCAAAAGAATCCTCTCTGTGATACAAAATCTTTCGAGTACCCACAACATAGGGTTAAGTGGAGTCCTAAGAGAGATATCCTGAATACCAGTGTTTCTAGCTATCCTGAGTGCCAAGCCACCACTACCATTTTTAAAGTCTTTGGTAATTAACCCCCAAGCATCATTCACTTACCATTTGAAACAAAATGATGATCTCTCAAACAATTGAAAAATGGCTGCTTCAGATAAGTTTCCAAAACATTATGGGAAAGTGAGAATTGGCTCATAATCTGCAAAACTACTTCTGGAATATTAATTATGCATGTTTGTATTGCAGAAATCACTAACTTTTTGCCACACAGCAATATCCCCTCATACAAGAGTGATTTTGTCTGGCAGTGAAATCAATCTGGGGAATATTTTGATGATGAACAACAAATAACTTGAAAAAAAGGTCAAAAAGGTCGTAAACTGTGATGAATAATTAAAAACCAGTTATGACATTGTTTATTATTAATGTTCCTGAGGGAGACATAACATTATTGCTTCCAACTTAATCAATTCTAATGAAAACAATACAAGATTTTTGTCTTATTGGTGTTGCAGTGTAAGAGTGTCCAACTCCGGAACGGGAGGTTGTGTCTTTTATCCCTGGCCAGCCTGGGCAGGTCATACCAAATACTTTAAAAACGGTAGTAACGTCTGCCCTCAGGATTTTGGTGTTTACAATTTTCGACTGAACTAAGCTGGTGTAAGAATAAATGGATCAGAAGTACTGGTAATTTACCCAGGAAAAGCTGTTGTATGACTGAACAATTATTGAAAGCAGTTTAAAATACCAAACAATAAATTGGGCCAAAGTTGAAAAATTTATCTGAATCACTAAAATCCTGTAACCGAAATCGTCACCCCTGATTTTTAACCAGGTTTTCCGATTATCAACCTGGCATTAGGGATCCTAAAATTGCTTACAACAAAAGGTTGCTTAATATCTGTTATCTATATTATATGTTCTTAATAAATGAGGCAGGCCATCAACACACGATTGACTGTATTGAACTGATATTTGTTAGATAAAATTGTGATATATTTAATTGACAAAGTAATTATGATTATTCATCAATAGAAATATCCCCTGTTACTTGAATTACTAGCTTTGATTAACTTATAATTAACAGAAAGATTTGACAGATCTGTTAATTCTTAATCAAACACCTTCCATTATAGAAAACCTGGTTTCATGGAATTTCCATGTCTTAATTGTTAGACATGTTCTGACATATATTTGGACTTAAGTGTGTTGATAAATGAGTTGCAAACAATGTTGACCAAGATGAGGTTGCATGAATGAACAGGCTTAATTTGGTCTATTTTGTTCACAATTGTGGTTAAAAATTGTATATGAAAGAATGGATAAAAAGTGTTTAAAAAATGCATAAAGCTGGTGAAGTGTTAACCGTTTCCTACTTGCAACAAACTTGAAAATATCTTGACAAAAATATGGAAATTCTCTGTAAATTAAATTATGATAATTGAATCGAGTTGACCACTATGTTTTCAAAAGTCATTTGCTGCAAATCCGTCGAAACAGGACTTAATCAAAGCTTGTTCATTATTAGAGGTCAAACGAGGATCATGAAATTTGCTCATACATACCATAATAGTATAGAGTAAATTTTACAGAACCACTTAACAGAAAATACAGAAATACACAAAAAATCCAGGGAGTATTCGGACAATACTTTGGGATGATTATGATTCTTTCCATGGAGAACCCCAGTAGGTTTAAGTGCCCTTAATGGTTCCGTGGACATCCAGGAAAAGTTCAATGGAAATCTTGGAAATTCCGTTGACACCTCGGAATGGTACTGCGGGTACCCTGCAATGGTTCCGTGGACACACAGGAGTATTGGAACCAGTTCCAGCATTTCCGCATATTGACATGAAATTCCTTGCTTTTTTTCCATGGTTTCCCTGTATTTTCTGTTAAGAATCCCCGAAATATATACAGCAGGGCGATAAAAAACATTTCGAAAGCTTGTTCAGGACCTGGTTCAGACAGTTTGAATGCTGACAGAGGTAAAATTTGAACGCGGAACAGAAGCCAGAAATCTTATTAGAATGGGAAACATGTGCGAGGGGAACAATTAATAACTATTACAGGTTGGAAAATCGTAGAAAGTTGAAGGATTTTTATAGGTTTTGCTAGTTCTCGAAAACTGTATTAGACTTGTATAATTTTATTGGTTCAAATTTGGAAGTCTTCACCCTTCTTCAATAGAGGAATCCGCTGTGGTCGAGTGGTTAGCGTCGGGGATTTCGAAACCGGGTGTCCCGGGTTCGATCCCCAGTCGCGGCACTACGTTCATGGTGGAGTGCCCTTGGGCAAGGCACATTTTCTAGCCTAGTACTGGTTTGTTTACCCAGGGATCATGAATAATTAAATTTAATTGCACGCTAAATGACCTTAGCTGTCGATGCGCCATAAAACAATATACATTCATTCATTCCTTCTTCAATAGGAACAAATTAGTGGGTAGGTCGTCACTTTGAAATCATTTAAACTCAAACATGGCAAATTTCTATTTATGGAAGAATATAACTATTTAAATTATTATGGCAAAAAAAGAATCCAACCACGTTTTCAAATGTCGTCTGTTGTAGATGCGTGTTAAAATGCGTCTGCAGGTGGGAAAGGGTCTCTATAATCATCATCAGATATAAACAATAATATGTCCACACAAGTTTATGATTTAATCATATTAAATTACAATATTGTTTAAAAT
Source organism: Serripes groenlandicus (assembly GCA_031761405.1). Taxonomy (NCBI): domain Eukaryota; kingdom Metazoa; phylum Mollusca; class Bivalvia; order Cardiida; family Cardiidae; genus Serripes; species Serripes groenlandicus. Next base: position 35,197,437 of record JASEVX010000008.1, on the reverse strand, counting down.
GTAGTGACCCTTTTCCTGCAGCAGACTGTTTTTAACCCTTTCCCTCGTGAAATAAAATGAAAGCATGAAGGCAAAAAAATGGAAAAATCTATCAAACTTAAAGTAGAATTATTGAATAAGGTTAAAAATATTTTGGCTAAAGGAGAAATTGCTCATTATAAGCAATTTCCACTTTTGCCAAAATGTTTTCAAGAATCATCTGCAGATGTGTCAAAATGTCTATACAATATGGAACAGGGTCTGCAGCAGATATCTTTGAAAACATTAAGGCTTACATATGAAAAGTCTATATTTATAATTATAATTATTGAAAAGAGTTAAAAAACATTGTGCTGAAAGGAGAGATGAGTCAAGATGAGCAAATTCTTCGTTTATCTCAATATTCTCAAGATGAGTCAAGATGAGCAAATTCTTCGTTTATCTCAATATTCTCAAAATTTAACTTTGCAGTTGTGTCAAAACATATCTGGATGCTAGACAACATTTTGTAAAAACAAAATTATTGCTTTATAGATACATTTTCTCCATTTCCAACAGTGTTTCAACCAAGTATAAAATTTATTTTTCCTATTTTTCTGAGGAAACATTTTAAGCCATAGATAGTTTTGAAACAGGGGACCTGATAGAGAAAGAAATCGTTCAAACGGTGAGTTAATGACAATTTTTGTTTACAATATCTTAAAGCATTATCATAATAAATCTATTAACCCTTTCCCTCATATATATGCTTTCTGACGCCTCTGCAGCAGACAGCTTTTTGAAAACATAGTGACAAAAGAAGAAATTGCTCAAAACGAGCAATTTCTCCTTTTGCCTCAATGTTTTCCACTTTTAATCACAGGTTATCCATTCAATTATAGAGATTTTCTATTATTTGACAAAATATGTTCAAAGTCGTCTGCTGCAGAATTGTCGTATGAGGGAAAGGGTTAGACCCTTTCCCAGATGGAGAAGTATTTTGAGGTATCGTATCTACAGCAGATGATTCTTGGAAACATTATGGCAAGAGAAGAAATTGCTTATAATATGATGCACTCCTTTAAAAATTGATTTCAATTCCTTTTTAGAGATAATTATCATACTTTTGCCGAGATGTTTTCATTCATCTTCTGCAATTTTGCTCTTAAAAGGGGATGTAAAGGGTTAATGACCTATTGTTATTTTTTTTATACAAAAAAATCATATCATTTGATGGGAAAAAAAGATAAATGAATTATTAATTAATTTGATAACAGTTATCAATTTACGTCCCTTTATAATTAATAGACTTCAAACCTTTCCCACATACAACAAATATGCAGCAGCATTATGGAAAATGTCTAAAAATATATCAGTATCGAAAATTATAGCTGAAAACATTGTGACAAAAGGAGAAATTGCTCCTCATGAGCAATTTATCCATCTGCTGCAGGTACCTCAGAATGTATTTGCATGTGGAAAAGGGTTTAAAAGACTGAACTTGTTTCCTTTATGGATGACCAAAGTCAGAATTGGGAGAAACTGACTCTTTTGCCCTTCACTGATGTTTTTTTTAAACCCTTTCCCACATACAACAAATCTGCAGCAGACAGCAATTAATTAAGTAAAACATATATGGAAAGTTTCTATTCAAGAACGAACAAGCATTGAATAAAGTTGAAAACATTTCGGAAAAAGCAGAAAGTGCTCAAAATTTCTCCTTTTGTCACAATGTTTTCAAAAGTTGTCTGATGCAGATGTGTCAAACGCCGATTGCAGCTACAAATGAGAGGATTAATGGGGATTTATGAAAATGTATTTAACAACAGGTACAGCTGAGGAAGAGCATCAAGAACAATTAAAAATTAAGTGAATTTTGTAATTATCCCTTTTCCACATACAACAAATCAGAAGCTGATGACTTTAATACAAAAAATGGAAAACGTCTAGGAAAAAAAGCATATTTATTGAATAAAGCTGAAAGCATTGTGACAGAAATTGCTCATCGAGACTAAAAAAATTCTCAGCAATCACACACAGATGTTATGTTGAGTACTGGTATAGAGAAAGCCAGCGATCACACAAGAATGTTATGGTGAGTACTGGTATAGAGAAAGTCAGCAATCACACAAGAATGTTATGTTGAGTACTGGTATAGAGAAATCCAGCAATCACACGGTCAAGTTAAGTGACCACTGCGATAAAGCTGTATCATATTTGAAAATTATCTAAAACTCCTATCAAACTAGGGTATAATCCAACAACTAAGAATAAATTAAAAACAAAAAAGCTTGATTTATCATTTCTGGCAACACTTTGTCATAACCCTTTCCCACATACAACACATCTGAGGCAGACCCCTTTGAAAACTCCTAGGCAAAACTATTTAAAACAAGCACTATATACAAGTATACAATTTGATCATCATAGTGGTAAATATCAACAGTTGCACAATCATGGTGCAGTGCCCTTTTACAAGGCACATTTCCTGCCTGGCCTTGTAAGATGTACTTGGTTTAATTGTTAATTACCATGGGAGCATGAATAATTAAACTGTCATTGATATAATATAACTGAAATGTTAAAAAAGGCATAAAACCTCAATAAAACGAACAAACCATTACATCGTAACAGATTTAAATGTCTGGGTTTTTTTCATGCCATGGTTAATATATGATATTTTCCTTGAGGAAAATGGGACCATATCCCTACAGGAGACAATTTTAGTAATGTCTAATGTCCTTCCCACTATCTATGGTAATCATCCAATTTTATTACAAATGATTGAAATGTCTTGAAAGCGCCTTAACCCATCTCCTGAGCTCTACATAAGGAGGGCATACGTCCTTATTTGACTCCTAAAATACTAACTTGCATACAGCGATGCTTTCTGAAGCCTCTATAGCAGACGTCTATTTGAAAGCATTGTGGTAAAAGGAGTTATTGCTCATTATGAGCAATTTCTGCTTTGACCAGAATCTTTCCAAAAGTCTGCATTATTATGTTTCAAATTGCATCTACCTCAAAATAAGCAATTTTTACTTTTCTCACAATATTTTTCATGTTTTTATACAAATTAAGCTTGGTTTCCGTTTCAATTATTCTTTTCTTCTTTAATGTCAGGTGCGTTGCATTCAATGCATCCGACTCTAAAAATATTGGGTGAACGGGTTCAACCTACTAATAGATAGATTCCCGTTGTACATTTACAGTGCCAAGTGGATGTGGAAAGATTAATGAGCCTATATTGATTGTTAACGATTTCTAAGTTCCTATCCATTAATTAGTTGTATAAACATCCTGATATAATTGAGAGGCTGTTGAAAGTGACATAAAAACACTGTTTTCTTCCAAGGTTTTCTTGGCACTGATGACAAAAAAGATGGATAGATTGCATTGCACGTCTGCTCTATTAACCCTTTCAAACATACTACAAAAATGTCAAGAGACAGATTTGAAAACATCTATGCAAAAATACGAAATCTATATAAAAGAGAATATAATCATTAGTGGAAAAAATTATGGCAAAAGGGGAATTGCTCAATCCCCAGTTAGTGTCTGTATGTGGGAAAGGTGTTAACCTTATGTCATCTTGCTGGCTGCCTAATTGAAAAATCTGAGGTAAATACAATTTGGGTAGGAGGAATTATTTATTTACACAGATGAAAACATTGTGAAAAAAGTAAAATGTATCAATCTCTAGTTTTACTGCAGTCATCTGCATTAAAATAAATCTAAAATTGTCTGCATCGACAATAGAGTTTACACGTGTAGGAACATTTTGACACATCTGCAGCAGACATGTTTTGAATATATTGTGGCAAAAGGAGAAAATGCTCATCATAAGTAATTCCTCCTTTTGCTTCAATGTTTTCACATTTATTTATCCAATAATCATACTTTAAATTACAGAGATTTTCCATACATTTGCCTAGATGTTTTCAAAAGCGTCTGCTTCAGATTTGTTTGTATGTGGGACAGGAGTAACCCTATTTGTGTGGGGCCTTTGCCATCAGCTATGGGGCCTTTGCCATCAGCTATGGGGCCAGTCCAGCCTGCGCTTATGCAACATCTAACCAGGCTCTATACTGTTGGCCATTCGGCTCACCATTTTTATTGTGACATTCCTAGAATTGGGACTGTTCAGACTGCAAAGCTACAGGTTTGAAAGGGTTAATGACCCTATTGATTAACGTTGGTGATTTCTAAGTTTACAATCATCCAGCCGCTAATTAGTTGTAAACAACCCAAGGTGAATTTTCAGAGATTTCCTGAAGTGGAATGACGTGCTCAGTCAGCTCATCATCCATCAACTATTCTGAAGATCTGTCAAAATTTAAGTTTCTTCAAGAACCTACTTCCGATTGGCTGAATTTAAACGTTTCTTGCATGCACACAGAGCTCTAGATATGGAGCGTATTTCTTGTTCTAGAATATTTATTTGACATTCAAACCCTATGTTGTGGGTACTCAAAATAATCGTCTCAGTGAGACGATTCTTTTGAATACTCACAATATAGGATTTTGTTGAGTAATGAGAGAAATATTGTGGGGGAAAGACCAGTGTTCAATGTGAGTCCCTCTTATCTAGTCTGCTGATGCTGGATTTGCTTCTTGGGTTCATGCCCTGTAACTAGCTGATACGGGTCTTTGCTGGCTTCAAATTTAAGTCCCCAAGGTGGATTTTTTCGAGGTGTAGTCAGTATGTCTTGTTCTACTGCAGATAAACTTTAGAAGTAAGGAAAGCTGACATTTTATGAACATTTATTGGTTGATTTGTCTGCTACCATTGTCCATGCTGTCTTTAGTATATACAATTGAGTGTTGTTATACTAGAGACAGTGTTGTTTTCAAGACATGTTTTTAAATAACACTGTCTAGTATAAGAACTAAAACCTAAACTTTGATTTAAACCCTTTAAAGGCGTTCTTTTAAAAAATGGAGCCTGAGGCAGACTCTAAAGAAACTGAGGAACAGGCTTCTCAAACATTATTACAGCATTCAAATTATGGTTGAAACATAACCCTACACACAATTCTGATTCACATGGAGAGAAAGTCATTACCACCATTTTAAAGTATTTGATATGACCTGTCCAGGGATTGAACCCATAACCATTTGCACTCAAGGCAGAAGCTCTACCACTGCACCACTGAGGCAGGGAAATTGCTATATACAAACTATATATATATATATATATAAGCAAAATCAAAGTTGGTATGCAAAATATAGCAAAATTAAAACCACTGATAGTATATATTGAGAACTTCTTGTGAAAAGGTTCTATAGATAGCTTTTTGTGAACAATGTAGATCTGTACATCTGGCCAGTCTGATCAAGATCTACACTGTTTGCATACTACTTACATAAGCTTGTTAGAAGGTGGCCTGAGGCTCATCTGAACCTAAACTGTTCAGAAATGCAGTTTTGTACTCTTTCCAATAAACCATCCTCGGTACCCAGGCTATTCATAAAATAAATATATGAGATCATATATTTTATGAATAACCTGGGTACCGAGGATGCAATAAACGGGTCACTTGTAAACATACTTGTACAGTAGTCAGAGATCCATTGATAAGGAGTGGTACACAAGTCTTTCCCTCACAATAGTTCTCTTATTATGACATCAAACTCTATGATGTGGGTACTCACAACAGTCGTCTCAATGAGAGGATTCTATTGAGTACCCGCAATATAGGGTTAGAAGGTCAGATAAGGCTTTTAAAGCATGCACAACTTTCCCTATCTAGAGCGCTCTTCAGTGAATAGGCTTGGCAGTTGTTTACATGAAATCCACAGTAAGTTGTAGTAACTGAAAGTCTGTGTCAGGCTTCACAAGTGGCAAGTAATCATCACTGACATTTATTAACATTTATTACAGAACTTTGTCCATCAGCAACTGTCCAGCATGCCACATTAACATTCTAATGTCTATCAGGGATTTTCTCACTCTGAGTAGTCTTAAGCACACATTTTGACCAATTTCTCATCATATCCTCTATATTTTCTCAAATCTTCCTGCAGCATTGGTGCATCACAAATCTTCCTGCAGCATAGTTGGACAACAAATCTTCCTGCAGTTAAGGTGCATCACATTAATCATCATGCATTATTATATGTTGCATCACAAATCTTACTGCAGTATAGTTGTATCATAAATCTTCCTGCAGCATAGTTATATCACAAAGCTTCCTGCAGCATAGTTGGATCACAAATCTGTATGCAGTATAGTTGCATCACAAATTGTCTTGCAGCACAGTTGCATCACAAATCTTCCATCGGCATAGTTGCATCACAAATCATCCTGCAGCATAGTTGCATCACATATCTTTCATAAGCATATCCTCAATCACAAATCTTCCTGCAGCATAGTTGCGTCACAAATCTTCCGACAGTATAGTTTCATCACAAATATTCCTGCAGCATTATAAATTGCATTACAAATCTTCATGACTTTCCAAGAGTAGCTAAATTAAACTAACTAACTAACAAATTTGCTACTTAAGCCAAATGCCAATAGCATATATCACCAAACAGACATGAACATTTGCCATAACCCTTTCCCACTTGCAGACACATTTTAACGATTCTGAAGCAGAAGACTTTGAAAACATTGTGGCAAAAGGAAAAATGGCTCATGATGATCAATTATCCTTCGGACACAATGTTTTCTATTTTATTTAATTATTAAACTTTATTAATCAAGATATTTTAAATATTTTAACCAAGATGTTTTCAAAGTTATTTGTTGTATGTGGGAAAGAGATGACAAAAAATGACTTTTTTGGCTATTATATCTCCTCCACTCACTCAATGTCTGAGTTGACAAAGTCTTTACATTTTCAACATGTGAAATTATAGCCCAAATACAGTATTTAGTTACTACTTCCTAATAAATTGTACCAAACAAATATTTATCATTTTGTCCCCGGTCCTGTAACTTAATCTATGTTGGAGATGAGATAATGGGTATCAATAGGAACCAATAAAAGTCTTCCTAGACAATTTAATTTGCCAAAACATATCAGTTTATCTATAGACATAGATCTGGGAGAGTAAAAGACAATGGATGGTGGCCTATTAAATCCTTAGCTCCTTCCCCATTTGCAGAAATATTTTGAAGCTTCTACAGCAGACGACTTTTTAAAACATTGTGACAAAATGAGAAATTGCGCATAAAGAGTAATATCACCTTTTGCCACAATGTTTTCAACTCTACTTAATAATAAGACTTTCATGTAAACATTTATCTTACTTTCAAAGTCATCTGCTGTGGGAAAGGCTTAACCCTTTCCCTCATACAACAATTCTGCAGCAGACGATTTAAAGCATATTTTGTTAAAAAATAGAAAATCTCTATAATTGAATGGATAACCTACGACTAAAAGTGGAAATCATCATGGCAAAATGAGAAATTGTATGTTTTGAGCAATTTCTTCTTTTGTCATTATGTTTTCAAAAAGCTGTCTGCTGCAGAGGCGTCAAAAAACGTCTATATCAGGGTTAAAGACTCTGGGTTTTAAACTTGCCCTGTTGAAGGGACAAAATGAAGTTCTTGAGTTCTGCTCGAAGACCGAATTTTCTATATTAATCAATTTACTGCAGCAGATGACTTTTAGAAAAAGTTATTGCTCATAATAAGCAATTTCACATTTTGCCACAATGTTTTCAACTCTCAATAAATATATACTTCCGTTTAATGAGATTTCCTATATTTTCAATAGTTGCTTTCAAAGTTGTCTCCTATAGAATTGTTTTATGTTGGAAAGGGTTAAAAGAAATCGACTGGTTTTCAAAGTCGTCTGCAGCAGATTTGTTTTATGTGGGAAAGGGTTAAAAAGAAATCTTCTTGTTTTTAAAGTTGTCTGCTGCAGCTTTGTTTTATGTGGGAAAGGGTTAAAAGAAATCTACTGGTTTTCAAAGTCATCCGCTGCAGATTTATTATACCCCCAGATACATAGTATATGGGGGCTTATTATATAGGAGTCAGCTTGTCGGTCGGTCAGTCACTGGTTGGTCCGTTGGTCTGTAGACATTTCTTGTGAACACTATTTCTCCGAGCAACCCTTGGTCAGAATTCAATATAACTTCACAAGAATGATTGATACCAAGCCTAGTTGTGCATATTGTCGACGTGTTGCACTGGAATTATTTTTAAATGAGTTATGGCCCCTTGAATTTCTCATACATATGTATATTGTCAGGCACCCAAGCTGGGGGTATTCATCACCTTCAGTGATATTTCTAGTTTTATGTTAAAAGAAATCAAAGTCATCTGTTGCAGATCAGTACCATCCATACATTAGCTGTATCCATGTGTAATAATGACCCATTAGGTTCAAAAGAGTCTTCTTCTTCCTTCTTCTTTGCATTCACATGTCTACACTATCACTTTGGCCACATCGATGAAGGACTGCATCTTCTTCAGTATTCTTGTGTTTACGGGGCCACACATCTTTTTGTTTTGTGCAGCGGGCATTTTTGTAGTATTATGCTCTGCACTTTGTTCTTCCATGCCACATGCGCATTGAGGTGATGGGGACAGCTTGAACTTTGAATATGTATGTGCATCAAGCCTGTCGTGTCCCGTGCGGAGGATGAAAGTAACGACTTGACCTAATGCATCTGTCAAAGCAATTCAAACTCCTGTGGTAATCTTACAATGAGAAGTTTTCTTGTGTATATATAGACAGGGCTGGTGAGCGCCTAGAGTCAATGCTGGATGCTGGCCCAGCAGGTCTATACTATGTGTGTTATAAATAAACTTATTGATTGATAGGAGTTTAATGCAGTTTTCAAAAATAGCATGGCGGCCAGTTCACATACCCTTGTGTTTCCTGGCTTTCTCATACCAGTACTTCACACTACAGACTTTCCAAGCAACTACCTGGGTTTTTTTTCTCCACATAGACTATTGCCCCATAAGTGGAATACGAATGACACTTGTCACAGCGACTTTTGTCAAATGCCTGGAAAAAAAGTTGGCCTTACTGGGGTTCGAATTCACAACCCAGAGGACTAGATAAGGAGGAGTAAACTGGTCTTTTCCCATCAATATCTCTTGTATGACTCAACTAAGCCCTATGTTGTTGGTACTCAAAGAATCGTCATAATATGTTGGAACCTTGGATGTTCAACTCCACAACTGCAGCAGAGGCATCAAGATGTCTGTTTGGGCTCGAAATAAGTGTTAAAGTCACTGACTTTTCCTGATTGCTTCCGGCTAGTTCTCATTTCTAGGATAAATCATTTTGTCTTGGACAGCAGAGCATGATTTCCCAAATTAGCAAGGCAACTTCGCTCAGAATAACCCTTCATCCGGACTGTTGCCCCTTTCCCTTGTGTAGACCCTTTTTGAAGCCCCTGCAGCTGAGACGATTTTTGAAAATTATGTGGCAAAAGAAGAAATTTCTCTTGATAAGCAATTTCTCTATTTGCAGCAATGTTTTCTACTCTATAATTATATTAAATTATTAATTATACCTATTCTCTCTTTATATGTTTTCAAAGTCATTTGCTGCAGATTTATAATATGTGGAAAAGGGGATTAAGCTCCTGAATTATTAAAATTTTGAAAATGTTAGAAAGTCAAAGGGAGACGAATTTAGATTTTTAATAAATCTAGAAAGGCAAGGAAACAACGAAGTTACATACATCTTAAGAGAGAGACAAATGTTGTTTTCCAGGTGTACTCTTGTAGTCTAACTTAATAATTAATTTCGAGTTACTTTACACTTTCCATCCAGGGCACTTTTCCCTAGTGGACCAGACTTTCTCAACTTTATTTCGGCCATGGTGTATATATTATACACACAGGGAGTATTGGAACCAGGATAAATATGTCTGTTGTAAAACTCTGTAACATCTCGGTGAAAAATTAGTATTTGGAAAGCAGAGAATAAAGTAGGTGTTCAGGTGTTCACTTGCAGTGACATTGCCAACAAGCATCAATTAACCCTTTCCCGTGTACAACAAATCTGCAGCAGATGACTTTGCAAGCTCCTTGGCAAAAATGTGAAAAATCTTTGATTTTGATTATCAAATATAGGTGAAAACATTGTATCAAAAGGAGAAATTGCTTTTAAAGTAGTCTGTTGTATAAGTGTCAAAATGTGTCTGCAGTTGGGAAAGGGTTAATGCAGAAAACAATAAATAATATTCCGTTATTTTTTGCCTGCCTCCTGTCTGAAACCATAGTGTAGCACTCACCTTTTGTTATTGTTGTTCCTTTCCCACATACAACAAACCTGCAACTTACGACTTTGAAAACATATACACAAAGATATGAATATGGAAAATCTCTATAAAGGGAAGTATAAATATTGATTAGAGATGAAAACAATGTGGAACAAGAGTGCCAGTGCCGCCACATTATACGCCGCCACAAAATATAAAGATCAAGATTGGTCCTTTTAATTATTGCTTTTAACATGTCTGTATACATAAGCTCAAAATGAAGTCTGTGAGACCAGTTAGCTTAGCTGTAAGAGACAGGGACCTGAGATCATGGTTGCCTTGGTAGTAGGTTCGATCCTTGCAGGGGCAGCCGCATGTTTCCTTGAGCAAAACAGTTTATCCACACTTGTTCAGAGTTGAAAGTTTTACTTTGCTTACCAGCCTAGCTGACTTTGGTATTAACTAAAGAAAATAGGATACATATAAACAGAGATAGAACCCTATAGAGGCTTCCGATATGAAAGTAGGTCAAATGGCAGTGTCGATATGTATATCGATATCCTTTTTTCCTTCTGAGCATAACTCTTGCAAAAATCACTCTACCGGATAATCCCTGCCTTATGCACTTCTACCTGTTTGGAAACTTGAGTTGCGTTCTCAAGTGAATATGCTATAGAGACCAAGTTTCGAAAGGCATAACTATTTCAAAAATTGCTGAATCGGAAAATCCCTGCTTCATGCACATCTATCCATTATAGTAATGATATTGACCAAGTTTTGAAAAGATTCAGTCAGAAACGTAGGAAGAGTTGCGTTCACAAGCCGCAATATCAATCAGCTACAGAAGTTACAAGGGACATAAAATTTGCAAAAATCAATGAACCGGAAAATCGCCGCTTCATGCACATCTACCCATTATAGTCATGACATTGACCAAGTTTTGAAAAGATTCGGTGAGAAACATAGGAAGAGTTGCGTTCACAAGGCTGCAATATCAATCAGCTACAGAGACTAAGTTTCAAGGGACATAAATCTTGCAAAAATCAATGAACCGGAAAATCGCCGCTTCATGCACATCTACCCATTATAGTCATGACATTGACCAAGTTTTGAAAAGATTCGGTCAGAAACATAGGAGGAGTTGCGTTCACAAGGCTGCAATATCAATCAGCTACAGAGACTAAGTTACAAGGGACATTAAATCTTGCAAATATCAATGAACCGGAAAATCGCCGCTTCATGCACATCTACACATTATAGTTATGACATTGACCAAGTTTTGAAAAGATACGGTCAGAAACATAGGAGGAGTTGCGTTCACAAGAAATGGACGTACGGACGGACGGACAGACGGAGAAGATGACGCCAATATACGACCGCCTCTGGCGGCGTATAAAAAGCAGCTAATTGCTTGGAAATACTGTTGTGTGAAGTACTTCAGTACGGCTGTGAGAAAGCCAGGAATCACATGGGTAAATGAAATCGTCATTGTGATACATGGCTGAAAATTATTGGAAATAGCTATTCCACTTTCCCACATACGACAAATCTGCAGCAGACGACTTAGAAACAAAATATGGGTAAAAACATGTAAAAAATCTGTAGCTGAAGATTTAGAAAACAAATGTGCTAAAACATTTAACAAATCTTCATAAATGAGCAAATATCATGAAATAGAATTGAAAAGATTTTGGCAATAGGAGAAATTACTCATCGTGAGCAATTTATGCATTTTGTCACAATATTTTCAAAAGTCGTCTGCTGCAAAGGCGTCAGAAAGCGTCTATACGTGGGAGTGGGTTAACATCAATCAATCAACTTTTTCCCTGAAAATATCTCTTTTTTTATAACCAAGCCAAACCCCATGATGTAGATAATAAGACTCTCATTTTGATAATTATTTTGAGTACCCAAGACAACAGACATCTATCTAGTATGATTGTTTAACAATTACTGTGTTACACATTGGCCTAATAACATTATAACCCTTTTCCTACATATTATAAATCGGTTCTAAATCAAATGACTTTGAAAGCAATATGTTTAACCCTTTCCCACATACAACGATTATGCAGCAGACGAGTTTAAAAATCTACGTCTACTCAAAAATATGGAAATTCTCTATTATTGTAGTTATAATTACTGAAAAAGGTTGAAAACATCGTGGCAAAAGGAGGAATTGCTCATTTTGAGCAATTTCTTCTTTTGTCACTATGTTTTCAAAAAGCCGTCTGATGCATAGGCGTCAGAAGGAGTCTATATGAGGGAAAGGGTTAAAGACCACCCATGGGAAGTGAGCAATCTGGTTGGTCTTTGTTCCAAGATGGTCTTTTAAAAAACTGCAGGGTAATTTATACAGAAAATGAGTATTTGGGAAACTAAAAGTATGGTCGCTATAGGCAGGGAATTGCTATTCCAAGGTGGTCTCCCAGCACAGGTTTGACTATACACTGTACTTGGGAGCCATGGTCTCGCACAGCGCTATTAGCGGGGGTTAAATTGATAACGCTGTTCCAAAAATCAATACCTCACCCACCCACCTATAATGCATACACTAATTAAAGAGACAAGTGTTTTTGGCTAAAACAAGCTTGCAAGATATATTTACCTGTTTCTTTGAATGAATGAATGAATGTATATTGTTTTATGGCGCATCGACAGCTAAGGTCATTTAGCGCGCAATTAAATTTAATTATTCATGATCCCTGGGTAAACAAACCAGTACTAGGCTAGAAAATGTGCCTTGCCCAAGGGCACTCCACCATGACCGTAGTGCCGCGACTGGGGATCGAACCCGGGACACCCGGTTTCGAAATCCCCGACGCTAACCACTCGATCACAGCGGATTCCTACCTGTTTCTTTGACATTTGATAGATGTATCAGGGCTCAAATTTAAACTCACATACGCGCGAATTGCAAGTGCAAACGTTAGGTTTTTGAAAATTTATAATTCTATTCCCACATATTTCATGCAATAAAATTTGGGAGCCAAGCAAGATCAAGTGTTATAATGAGATCAGCTTTAAAACGGAGAGCTTTATAGAGGAGTGCCAGTGTATATGAAAAGTTTCCTGAAACAAATTGGAAAGAGTTAATAAGACTATGACAAAAGGAGAAATTGCTTAATATGAGCAGTTTGTCCTTTTGACAAGTCTTGTTAACTGAAAAGGCGTCAATGAATCGATCTGTATCGGGGAAAGTGATAAAGAGAGGTAAACAAAATATCTCTTGTAGGTACTTCACCAAGCCCTATGCATAAGAAAATGTAGATACAGTCTTTACGACAATTCTTTTGAGTACCCACAAATTAGGGTTTATGAATCAAATAAGCATAAAATGCATCCATTACATTGGATGACTTTTGAAGGTAAATGAAGCTTTTAACTCATCTTAACCTCTGGTCCTACTTTCAGACAAAAGGGGTTTAAAAATAAATTACGATGCAGGTGTAACAGAAACAATCTGACGATACAAGGACTAAAACTGGTCCAAATGTGTTTTAAAATCATTAATTAACCCTTTCCCTCATATAAACGCGTTTTAACGCCTGTGCAGCAGACGGCTTTTTCAAAACATAGTGACAAAAGAAGAAATTGCTCAAAATGAGCAATTTCTCCTTTTGCCACAATGTTTTCTACTTTTGGTCATAGGTTATCCATTCAATTATAGAGATTTTCCATTTTTTGACAAAATATGTTCAAAGTCGTCTGCTGCAGAATTGTCTAATGAGGGAAAGGGTTAAACCTCAAACACTATATTGTTTGCACTCAAAATAATTGTATGAGTGAAATGATTCTTTTGAATACCCATTACATAGGTACTAGTTGCGTGATAAAAGAGAAATTCAAAGGGAAATTTTTTCGACCTCTTATCCGTCTGGAATCTGTAAGGATGCTTGATTGGAAAGTGTGAGGTCAGCGAGGTCATAATTGGTTCCTTAAAGCTTTCCCTAGCTCACTTAATAATTCATAAACAGCTCTAAAAACCAAAGAGCAATAATTATTGTAACACTATCTACTAGGACTTAACTTACCTTGAGCTCATTTGTGGGTGATTTTAACAATTGCTCGCTTTTCCACACTGTTTTCAAAAATGGAATTGGGAAAGGGTTCATTCTTTTCCAGAATATATGTAATGGAGACAATGATCGAGTATAAAAGTGGTTATCTGATTATGATATTTGGTATAGAGGTTCTTTTGAAATACAGTCCAATCTGAGTTTAAAGACCACCCATGGGAAGAGAACAATATAGTCTTTGTTCACAGGTGGTCTTTAATTGCAGGGTCATTTATGCAGAAAATGAGTAATTGGGAAAATGAAAAGTGTTGTTGCTATACAGGGAATTGCTATTAAAAAGGTTGCCTTTATCTCAGGTTTGACTGTATTTGACAAAAGCATAACATTTATTCGGAATAAAGCTTTTAATATTGGAATGAAAATTGTTCGAAAAGGAGAAATTGCTTATTTTGTTGTTCACAAAATGTGTGCTGCAAAAGCGTCAAATGTTGCCCCTATCAGGAAATGGTCAACGAAAGTATAATGGTCGTTCACGATATATAAGCAAATCAAAATAAAATCCAACAAGATCGTCATCTGTCACAAATTATCATAACAATACGCAAATAAAGACATTTCCAGCATGTCTGCGATACTGTATAACATATTGAAATGTTGGGCCAGACGGCAGTGTCCCAAATTGTTAGAGGCGTAACTCAATTTGAAGCAAGCTTTATTGTATTTGTTCCTGTATGACCTTTTTACCTTACCCGGAGAACTTATATATCAACTGTAAATCTTTCACATCTTAAAACTTTGAAACAAACTGGGATGATAAAATTGTTTTCACTCCATTCATTGGATGGGTAGATTGTGTTAACCCTTTCCCTGATATAGACGCTTTCTGACACCTCTGCAGCAGACAGCTTTTTGAAAAACATGGTGACAAAAGAAGAAATTGCACAAAACGTGCAATTTCTCCTTTTGCCACAATGTTTTCCACTTTTTGTCATAGGTAATCCATTCAATTATGGAGATTTTCTTCTTTTTGACAAAATACGTTCAAAGTCGTCTGCTGCAGAATTGCCGTATGAGGGAAAGGGTTAAAGTAGAATTTTAAATCTTTTAACACTTTACCATGCATGGACCCTAATAATAATAATAATAATAAAGACTTTATTTATAGAGGCTGCACAGTTGGGCATGCCCAGTCTTCCCTTTCTGACGTCTCTGCAGCAGACGACTTTTGAAAACATTGTGGCAAAAGGCGATATTGCTCATGACGATCCTGTGTCCTGCTTTAGCCATTTGCTTTGAACAAAGGAAAGATAATACAACATCTGTTAACCCTTTCCCTCATACAACAATTCTGCAGCAGATGAACATACTTTGTCAAAAAATAGAAAATCTATATAATTGAATGGATAACCTATAACTAAAAGTGGAAAACATTGTGGCAAAAGGAGAAATTGCTCGTTTTGAGCAATTTCTTCTTTTGTCACTGTTTTCAAAAAGTCATCACAGCTGCAGAGGCGTCAGAAAGCGTCTATACATCATTGTCTTCCTTTCCTTTATCATTCTACTTTTAAACTGAATGTTTTAACCCTTTCCCTTATATAGATGCTTTCTGATGCCTCTGCAGCAGACGACTATTAAAAACATTGTAGCAAAACAAGCAATTTCTCCATTTGCCACAATGTTTTCAAATTACAAAAGAGGAAATTGTTCATTATGAACAATTACTCCTTTTGTCACTATTCAATAATTACACTTTTCATATTCTTGCTTAGATGTCTTCAACTAGGCCTGGTCTGCTGCGTATTTGTTGTATCAAAGGGTTAATCTTTTTCCACTGAGGAAGTTTTTAGAGACATTCAAGGAAAATTTGTAGCATGTGAAAAATTGAAAGTAAAGTTAACTCAAACATACATAATTTTTCTTCTTTTTCCACAATGTTTTCCTCTGTATCAAAGGCATCGAAAGTCATTCTGTATAAAAGAAAGGGGAAAAATGTCCTTTAGGGTTTGATAAAAATAATTACACTGGACATAATAATGACAATATTTTCCTTTCCCTCATACGACAATTCTGCAGCAGACGACTTTGAACGTATTTTGTCAAAACATAGAAAATCTCAATAATTAAATGGATAACCTATGACAAAAAGTGGAAAACATTGTGACAAAAGGAGAAATTGCACGTTCTGTGCAATTTCTTCTTTTGTCACTATGTTTTCAAAAGACGTCTGCTGCAAATGCGTCGGAATGCATTTTTAAGTCAAAGTGGACGCCATATTTCTTATTCTGCCAAAATCAAATCTGAACATTACGGTGACTGTCTGGTTCTCTGTTTATTGTCTGATGTCATATTATAAATCTATATTGGAAGACAGGGAACCGAAGTTTGGTTAATACCTCATACCAAACTGAAGTAGAAACATTCTTGCATCGAAGTTCTGTATTATTCGTTTTTCTGATATGATATTGAATAGAAAAATTACATCTAGATTTATTTTTATTCACAATGTTTTCTACACTACTTTAACCCCTACCCAAATACAACCAATCTGCAGTAGACGACTTTGAAAATAATGATGCACAAACATGAAAAATCTCTGTAAAAGAAAGTAATTACTTAAAAAAGGTGAAAATCAAATGTGGCAAAAGATGAAATTGCTTGTTTTGAGTAATTTCTCCTTTTTTCACAATCTCTTCAAAAAAGCATCTACTGCAGATGTGTCAGAATGAGCTTACAAGTGGGAAAGGGTAAAGATAAGATATATGATTTTCTTCACATGATTTCGAAAGCAGACATCTCTCAAGACAAAGGAACTTATTTTCCACTAATTTTTATACTCGTTTTGGAGATTTTATGAAAAATATATTGAAGATACTTTTCAAATCCTTAAAGTTCAATTTCACAAATTGCATTTGAATATGCATGAGGTTATAATGATTTCCTGCTGACAATGGCTTGTTTTATACATATTTTTTTTTGCTGCCCCAATAAAATTAATCCCTTTCCCACTTGTAGATCCATTTGAGCCCTTTTGTAGATGATGACTTTTAAAACTCTGAGAAAAGAAAATGTTGCGCATTTTAATTAATTTCTCTGCTTTCCACACTGTTTTGAAAAAAGATCTTCTTCACAAATTAATACCGTCTGCATCAGGTAATACACTAATGCTTCAGTGAGGTGAATTATCAAAATGTTTTTTACTTCGGCTGAATTGAATATTTCTGCTTCTTGCTGTCATCATTTTCTCAGCCATCAAAACAAAGCGAATGGAAAATCCATAAAAAAAAGTTTCTTACCAGAATAACTCGGTTTGCAAATCTCAAAGATAAGCTCAGCCTTTGAAAATTCATTGGACATTGGCTAACAATTTTTGCACAGTAAGATCTGACATTGTTCACCAATTAAGCCCATATTTATATCCATCAAAATAAGCTTTTATTCAATATTATTTTTTGCTATTGACTTCAAATTGAGATTGCTTGTTACTGCTTGCAACAGCAATTTCTAGCGTCTCCAGTTCAAAATAAAGGACCTATTACAGACACTTTCTGATGCCTCTGCAGCAGATGAATTTTGAAAATAATGAGCAATTTCTCCTTTTTGCCAAAATAATTTCACTTTTATTTAATAATTGTAGTTTCATATATAAAAGGTTTCCATATTTTTGACTTAATGTTTTCAAAGTTGTCTGCTGCAGATTTGTTGTATGTAAAAAAGGTTAACCTTTTCCCTCATACAACAATTCTGCAGCAGACGACTTTGAACGTATTTTGTCAAAACATAGAAAATCTCTATAATTGAATGGATAACCTATGACAAAAAGTGGAAAACATTGTGGCAAAAGGAGAAATTGCACGTTTTGTGCAATTTCTTCTTTTGTCACTATGTTTTCAAAACGCCGTCTGCTGCAGAGGCGTCAGAAAGCGTATATATGAAGGAAAAGGTTAAACAAAATGTTTAATGTTTCTGTGTTCTATTTCCAGATAATGGCCCTGCCAATGTATCACTGTCAAACAAGAAATGTGAATCCTCCCCAACTGATTTGGTAAGTTCTTAGATGTTTACATGCCCAACCCTCTACATTTTTACATGAGGTATTCAGATACGAGGCCGTCAATCTCAAAAAGACTAAAATACTTTGTTGTGAGTATATTGGGTCTGACGACACCGCATACAAGGTTGTCTCAAAATGGCCTTATACTTTTAAATATTCATGGGCAGGTTATCATTTTTCTGTCCAATGAAATGACAAGATATAACCTACACTGCTTTGCTTCTCTATCTCATTTATTTATATGGATTATCTCCCCTGTTTATATCAACGATTTTGTATGCAACAATTTGATTGGATGATGCAAAGGTCAATCTGAGTCGACCTGTAACAGGCATTCATCAGATCTATGCAAGTGTTTGCTACTGCAGCTAAGTTTAGGTCTGGTTTATACAAGATAGCTAGACTATAAATCTCAATTTACACCTAAGTTGTTGATACAGATAATTAGCTGACTATGTATCACTGTCAAACAAAGAATGTGAATATTATTTTACCAACTTTGTAGGTACTTTCTATATTTACATATCCAATCCACTGTATAATTGTGATAGTCACTTCTTTTCTCCAGATGTTTTTTAAATTTAGAATAGCCCTATGAACCTGTCAATGTGTCAAAATCAATCAAGAAAGGGGGAAACAATTTTGTGTGGTATTTCAAACATGTGTTACAACAGGGACGTAGATAAGATGCATATTTGTATCATTGACGCTATTTTAGAGACAGACATTATAATTGTCATCAATGCGTGTCTCTCTTAACTCTTTCCAACATACATCGAACTGTGCTGCAAGTGAAATTGTTCATGTTATACTTTAAAGAAAAGGTTTCTGCTTAAATATTTTCAATAATTAAAATTTCATTTAACATTGTTTAAATTTGTCTAGATGTTTTCCCAAGTCCACTGCTGCAGATTTTGTTGCTGGGAAATGTTAAATTCTCCAATATTCTGCCAACAACAATTATTCTCCAGGAGAGGTTTAGACACAAAGGAGTAAACGGGTTTATAAATCGACAATATCTCTTGTTAATCAAGTAAACCCTGTGTTGTTTGTACTCAAAATAATTGTTTCACTACAACAACTCTTTTGGGTACCAACAACATGGGGTTTAGAGGTCAAATAAGGATTTGAGAATGTGAGCTATGCTCTATATCTAGAGCTATGTAAAAACAACTTATTGTTATGGGTGTCTGTATATGATGAAAAGCAAGTAGATAATAGTTCGTAGATGGAAACTACAGATATGCAGCGATATTTTCTCCAGATACTTTCATTGGTGCTCCATTCTGATCAACCATTATTGCTTCTGTCTGAATCACGCCTCTCCATGCACTTCGGGGGAAAAATCAGGGAACCCCTGTCTGAATGCACTGTTGGAAATAACATGAATGATTCATGTCTTTTTGATTTTCCCAAATATTGAAATATCAATGGTTGAGGTGCTGTCACAACGTGTGCCTGACATTCTTTTGAAATTTGGATGTACGTTCTATATGATGTCATTGGTTTGTTACACATTTGTCATAAGTTGTATTTGTAAGCAGTTCACAGATGTGCACTGAGGTCAAAAGATTCATTGTCTTAAATTTTGAGTGAGTGAAAACTAAGCAAGCAATATGCTACATACGTTGAACACTGGCTGTGTGGGCGTTTCTCGTGTTGGGTGTAGGAAACCTCTTTGTCAGATGTTCGGCCATATATCAATGGCTTCATGAAAAGCGGTTGTAACTACATCTTGTAACAATATGTAGTTACAACCCTTTTGCATGAAGTCCACGATATGTCAAACCCATTCTTGAATATAAACATAAGCATTGGTTAAATGTCTCTTGAATGGTCAACAAATACACAGCATGCTAGGCGTACATTCGGCATTTGTAGGTAAATTGTTGGGGGTTTATTGAGTATGTTCATCAATAAATGTCATATTGGGTCAAAAACTTGTATTTAAGAAAAATGTGGAAGTTCTTAATAGGCCACATGTTTGACTAACGAAGGATGAAACTTTCTTACAACGTTTGTCTTAATGATAACTAGGCCAATTAGGAATATGGGTCATGGCGTGGCCAAAACTAGGTCACTATTAAAGTCAAATCTTATGGACACTGTAGTTACTTAGCTTTTGACTCCATAGTGATGAAACTCTTCTCGAATATATGTCTTGATGATGATGATAAGTCAGAATATGGGTCTTGATATCTAAGAGAAAAAAAAATATGGAACATGTTGAGTAACATGTTGACTTTCTTACACTGCTGCATGACTTTGAAGACATCTAGGCAAAATTATTCAAAATCTTTTGAATGTAAATTTATTTTTGAACGGAGATGAAAACATGGTGGCCAACAGAGAAATTTCTCGTTATGAGCAATTTCTCCATTTGCCACAATTGTTTTCAAAAATTATCTGCTGCAAAGACATCATCTGTATCATGGAAAAGGTTTAGTTTTATTCGTGATTTTGTATTCATCTCATCAGAGGACCAAATAAGGAGGAGTGAACTGGTCCTTTTCCCAAAATATCTCTTATTACCCAATAAACCCTATGTTGCGGGTACTAAAAAGAATCGTCTCACTGAGACGATTCTTTTGAGTACCTGCAACATAGGGTTTGAGTGACAAATAAGAATTTCATAACATGAAAAATGCCCCTTATTTGGAGCTCTGAAGTCTCATGTTAACATAACAGGGCCACAAACCATGGCCCTCTTCTTCCTTGATGTTTTAGAAGTGGTCTGCTACAGAGTTTTTTGTATGTCGGAAAGGGTTTTAAGAACATGAAATACGTTACTTCTTAAGAGTTCTGACTTGTGAACCAAATCAGATCAAATGATGGAGAATGCCCTACTTATCAAATAGGAATAAAATTGGGATTGAGAAGATTTTTATTACCACCACCTGTTTTACCTACACATGAAAACATGTGAAAGTAATAATAATGCAGTACAGCCAAACCTGTGGTAACAGTCATCTGCTAACCCTTTCCCACATATAACAAATCTGCATCAGACTACTTTGATAACAACTATGCAAAACTAAAGAGTTGAAAAGCTGCAGTAATTGGTGAGCCGTCTGCTTCAGATGTGTCAAAATGCTTGCGTTAGCAATCATCTCTGTTAAGCATATAACTATAGCAGTTAGTTCCAGGTTAGGGGTTAAGCTCAGTCAGAAATTTGAAGGGCTATCAATCTTAGGCATGGCTTGGGCATTCATTTTTAGCTCAACTGGCCAAAGGCCAGAAGAGCTTAAGCGATGGCGTTGTGTCTGTTGTCTGTGCGTGCGTGGATCCGCCCATGCAAGACTGGATTATTATACCCCCTTCGAAGAAGAGGGGGTATATAGGAGTCACTGTCGGGCTGTCTGTCTGTCTGTCTGTCAATTGGAAGCCATATTTTGTCTGGCCTATATCTTACAAACCACAGGTTGGAATTCAATACAATTTTACATGAAGCTTCTATACCAAGAGGAGATGTGCATATCCTAAAGGGGTTACAATTACATGTTATTTTACAGAGTTATGGCCCTTTTACTTGTTAAGTTATGGTGTAGGTCAAGGTGCTGTTTTAGGGGGTATTTATCATCTTCAGTGATAGTTCTAGTTGCCCTTGAAATTGTCAAAATTGCATTAATACAGCTTGTGAACACAATAGAGCACCATTTACTATCCGATCTTCGCCATACATACATGCTCTGGATTGAAAATTACCAAGAACCATGCCAGTAGAGCATAGGCCCTAATAGGCCTCTTGTTTAGCTTGACCTTTCGAAGAATAAGGAGGGCTATCGCAGTCCCTTTTGCGTCGGCGTTGAAGCTTTGACTAAAGTGTTGCTTGCAAGACATTTTCTCAAAAAACACAAATGCTATTGCTTTGAAACTTAAAACAGTTATTGGACGTCCTCATATAACCTTGCAGGATTGGTCCCATAACTCTACATAAGAATTTGACTGAATTATGCCCCATTTTGGACAATTCTGGTTCAAGTTTTGCCTTCAACTACATAATAATTACGTTTCCATATCTCAGTAACTACTGGATGCATTGCATTGACACTTTAAACAAACCTTCCGAACCATATCACCTATGGTTATGAGTAAGCTATATATCTCTATCTGAAAAACTGTTGAACAATGGTATTTAAGCCCAAATAAAACAAACAAACTACTAAAAATCCAGAGGTGTCAAAAGAGGTCTGCCCCAGAGTATTAGGGCTAAAAAAGTAATAGTGTTTTCTGATAATGGATAATGCATTTATGCAAAAAAAAAATTGGCTGAATATTTTATCTTGAATTCTTTGGCATTTGCACATTTAAACTTGGTTTCGAGAAAGTGTTTTTTTTTTTTTTCTGCATTGCGTCGTTACAAAATTCAACCTTACCTCATAACTCAAAGATCTTTCCAAATTTTCAAATGAATCTTGGTACACAGTCATGTTCCTTAGTAACAATACGCTTGTCTATACCGAGTCACATAACTCTGGCTTAAATCATTATTCAGTAATGTCCCTTTTTCGATGTCTGGAAAAAACAGATGAGTGTTTGTGCCTGCTTGCGGCGCTCTTGTTAGGGTCTTTACATGACCCGGTTTGATGGACACTCTACCACTTCACCACCAAGCTTTATACTAGTAACTGAAAAATTGTTCAAAAGTGAATAAATCACTTCCTTATCCACCTTCAATTAATAATCTTTACACATAAACTTTGATAGAAGACTAGAAGCATAACTTGGTTAACCCTTTCCCTCATGCAACAAACCTGCAGCGAACGACTTCAAAATAATCTAGGCAACATAATGCCAAATCTCTATAAATGAAAGTATAATAATTACTGAATATAGTTAACAAAATTATGAGCAATATCTTCTTTTGTAACAATTTTTTCAAAAAGTGATTTCTGCGGAAATGGCAGATTTATATGTGGAAAAGGCTTAACCCTTTCCCTCATACGACAATTCTGCAGCAGACGACTTTGAACGTATTTTGTCAAAAAATAGAAAATCTCTATAATTGAATGGATAACCTATGACTAAAAGTGGAAAACATTGTGTCAAAAGGAGAAATTGCTCGTTTCGAGCAATTTCTTCATTTGACACTATGTTTTCAAAAAGCCATCTGCTGCAGAGGCGTCAGAAAGCGTCTATATGAGGGAAAGCGTTCATGTCTTTTAAGTTTGCTTTATGCGATGTCTAAATTCAGATGGAACAACATCAGACTCGTTTTTGCCTGATGGGGGCTTATTAGCATTTTCAAACGATGCTGATAATATCGTCTGCTTAATCCATTCCCTGAAACATATGGCATTAGTTGCCTGTGAACCTAAAAAAAAATTTAAAACATGGTAGGAAAGGGGAAATCATTCCAAATAGGCAGTTCCTTCTTTTCCAAAAATGTTTTAAATTCTGTATCAAATTTTATCTCCAATTTGTTCAGGTATTTTATTATTATCATTAGATGTTTTTCAAAGCAGACGACTCAAAATATTGTAGCAGGTAAATGGAATTCAGATGCTTTATATGATATTATTTTGCTTGAATAAAGACTGTCCTCAGGGTTTGAAACCGTTAATTATGCATACAGAAAATCGGCATGCAATAATTAAATATTCCAAATCGGTGGAAATTTGAATCATCTGCCTCGCTTCTAAGATAGGATGATAATTTCATTGCATGTCCCTTAAATCCTTTTCCTGACAAAATACTGGTTTTAACACATTTTGACGTGTCTGCAGCAGACGATTTTTGAAAACCTTGTGACAATACAAGCAATTTCTCCTTTTGACAATATTTCCAACTATTTTTCCATAACTTTACCTTCATTTCTAGAGATTTTCCATAGCTTAAGTAGATGTTTTATATGACGTCTGCTGCAGACTTGATGTATGTGGGAAACAGTAAATCCTTTTCCCGACAAAATACTGGTTTTAGCCCCTTCCTTGATACAGACATTGTTGCGTTTTAACCCTTTCCCACATACAACAAATCAATAGCAGACGATTTTTAAAAAATATATAGTTCGAAATATGTTAGACCTGTTAATGAAAGTTTGATCATTAAATAGAGTTGAAAACATTGTGGCAAAGGGTGAAATTGCTCATCATGAGCAGTTTCTCCCTTTGCCACAATGTTTCCAAAAGTCGTCTGCTGCAGAGGTGTCAAAAAGTGTCTATAAGTGGGAAAGGGTTAACTATTTCACATCACTGATTAATGGTGCACATGCTCAAGATAAATTAGTTTAGTTTAAACTAATTTAGTCCCCTACCGGCGTGCCGAAGGGGACTATTAGGTTTGCACTCCGTCAGTCCATCTGTCAGTCAGTCAGTCAGTCAGTCAGTCCGGCAAATTTTTGTCCGGAGCATATCTCCAAAACTGTACTAGCTATGGCTATGAAATTCCATATGTGGATACATCTCATCAATGCGGAGTGCAGTGCATATGAACCATAACTCTTGCTTTCCTAATTTTTGAGTTATTTCCCTTTCTTTATTTTCATACTTGATTTTTGTCCGGAGCATATCTCCATAACTATACTAGCTATGGCTATGAAATTTCACACATGAATACATCGTATCAAGGGGGAGTGCAGTGGACATGAACCATAACTCTTGCTTGCCTAATTTTTGAGTTATTTCCCTTTCTTTATTTTCATATTTGATTTTTGTCCGGAGCATATCTCCAAAACTGTACTAGCTATGGTTATGAAATTTCACACATGGATGCATCTCATCAAGGGGGAGTGCAGTGGACATGAACCATAACTCTTGCTTGCCTAATTTTTGAGTTATTTCCCTTTCTTTATTTTCATACTTGATTTTTGTCCGGAGCATATCTCCATAACTATACTATCTATGGCTATGAAATTTCACACATGAATACATCATATCAAGGGGGAGTGCAGTGGACATGAACCATAACTCTTGCTTGCCTAATTTTTGAGTTATTTCCCTTTCTTTATTTTCATACTTGATTTTTGTCCGGAGCATATCTCCATAACTATACTAGCTATGGCTATGAAATTTCACACATGAATACATCGTATCAAGGGGAAGTGCAGTGCACATGAACCATAACTCTTGCTTCCCTAATTTTTGAGTTATTTCCCTTTCTTTATTTTCATACTTTATTGTCTTGATATACCTAAACATTGGGTTGCTATGACAACAGAAACAGACTCAAAAGTGCAAACCGGTAGGGGACTATGGTATTGCTTGCAATCCTCCAGTTACTTGTTTATTTTACATCACGCTTGATGCCTGCTTCCTGGAGACTTAACCAGTACTCGTGATGTTTCTGTTGAAAATCCGAAAGGCAGAACCCACTCATCACAGGATTCGAACCCGGGAACTTTGGTATGAGAGGCCGACGATCTACCTCTGCACCCCTGGCTTCCACAGCTCAGAATAAATTGATCAGTAGTAACTCCATGGTAACATATGAGTGTAGGACAAAACCCCTGTGGAACATAAACCCTGTGGGACAAAACCCCGTCGGACAATACACTCATGGGATAATACCCCCCTAGGATTTTAACCCAATTTGGACAAAACCCCCATGAACATTATAGAATAATCTTTTATTAAGTTTTTATATTTGATGAATTGATTCTTTCGGTCTGAATTTGGATATTTACTTATTTAAAAATAAATGTTTGTATCTATCAGCAAATTAATTGTTTCCATTATCAAAACATGGCACAATATATAGTAGCATAGGTGTGGTATGTCAACTTTATCATAATAGGAAGTGGAATTTGAGTATTTTTTGCATTTATTGTTTATTGGAGTATAATTTCCTTTTCCTATAATGTTTTTTGTATCAATTAATTATATTTTTAATCAAGACCAATTTATATAAGTTAACTTAAAACATATGCATTGTTTGTATCAAACAAGCATTTATTTTGATTGCACAAACTAATTAAAACATACTTTCATACGGATGAATTATCTTTGAAGCATTGAATTAATCAAAATAGAGTGTAGATAATACCCCCTCAAAAATTCAAACTCTTAATTATCTTCAATCAAAACCTGTAAACAAAACACATTTTCATATCAAAAACACTCCAATAAATACTAAAACACGAAAATAATGATATACCCACTATTCATTTTAAGGGACGGGGTTTTTGTCCACAGGGTTTTTGTCCTCCGGGTTTTGTCCTATAGGGTTTTTGTGTCCCACCGGGGTATTGTCCGTACCCCGTAACATATACAGGAAGTGCCGTGATTTAGCTGAAAAAAAATTCTAAGCTGCATTCAACTAATAAAGGTGCCGAGCCCCGGTAGCTCAGTCAGTAGTGATGCTGGCTGTCAATCCAGGGGTTGTGAGTTTGAATCCCAGCTTGGCCAACTTTCTTTCCTACGATTGACAAAAGTCAATGTGACATGCGTCATTCGTCTTTCACCAATGGGCTAAGTCTATGTGGAAAAGCAGCCAGTTGCTTGGGAAGATTGTTGTGTGGAGTACTGGTGTGAGAAAACCAGGAAATGCATGAGTAGGTGAACTGGCTGCCGTGATATAACTGAGAAATTGTTAAAAACCGCGTTAAACCCCTATCAAGCAACTAATAAAGCAAAAACAAATTGAATACAGATTGAGATTGAGATTGCTCATTATGGGCAATTTCTCAGTTATGCAACAATGTTTTCAAAAGTTATCTACTGTAAATAAATCAAAGCGCAACTGCGGAGAGAATTTAGGAAAAGCTATTGTTTCATTGCAATACAAACTTCTTTAACCCTTTCCCTCATATAGACGCTTTCTGACGCCTCCGCAGCAGACAGCTTTTTGAAAACATAGTGACAAAAGAAGAAATTGCTCAAAACCAGTAATTTATCCTTTTGCCATAATGTTTTCCAAAATGAGTCATAGGTTATCCATTCAATAATAGACATTTTCTATTTTTTGACAAAATATGTTCAAAGTCGTCTGCTGCAGATTTGTTGTATGAGGGAACTTAGGGTTAAAAAGACAAGGCAGATATTTTATTGATGGAGTTTTCTAGTTAGTTTTGTGATCTCTTAAATTATATTAATTTCAAGCATGATCTAAGGATTGTCTAATTCTTTCCCTCTTATGACAATTCTGCAGCAGACGACTTATTTTGTCAAAAAATAGAAAATCTCCATAATTGAATGGATAGCCTATGACTAAAAGTGGAAAACATTGTGTCAAAAGGAGAAATTGCTCGTTTTCGAGCAATTTCTTCATTTGACACTATGTTTTCAAAAAGCAATCTGCTGCAGAGGCGTCAGAAAGCGTCTATAGGAGGGAAAGGGTTAAGGTAGCTTTTAAAATTGGAGATTTCCTTCCTTGCACACGTTCATGATTTAATCTTAAGCCCATTAGTTCATGTCAGATTTCTCGAGATGTTTGACTGTTTACCTGATATGTTACATGCTATTCAACTCTTGCAGATGCATTTCGACACATATGCAGCAGATATTTCCTTTTCCCACAATGTTCCCATAAGTTAGACACAGCTAATTAATCTAAATACAATCCCTTAGAGCTGCTGCATTTGAAAAACAATTAATCAATTTGATGTACCGACGAAAATTTATATTTTGAAAGCATTGGGGGAAATAGAGGCATATTTTGTGTTCTTTAAGATTGTTAGCTGCAAAGGTATCAAAGGTCATCAAGCGGAGGGAGGGGGGCAAAAAGGTCATGGGGTATAAATTTTCATAGATTATATCTCAATCTGTTAAACAGTTTATTGGAATTAATTCAATCAACCAGGTAAATTCCATGCAAGAGATAGGACCACATCATTTACAAATATCAAATGAGGTTTTTTTGCGATTTCCAAATTTTTTTCACTTCCGTGTGGTAGCCAGTTACAGCCTTAATTGATCGCTTTTACAGAGTTTGTTCTTGCTGCTACCTGATCATACAAATCAAGTTAAGCTTAATTAGCTGAAGAGGGAGTACTTGATTGAATCACCTGAGAAGACCTGGCGAGAATGTAAACACTTTTAACCGAAATTAAAGCCTAAATGCTTTAATAGACTTTGCAAGATGCCAAGGATTGTTGGCCAGGAAATCAAATGGCTCTTAAAATGTTTAGAACAATTACTGTCAAAATAAACTTATGGTGAGGTTGTCGCTCAGTGGTTGGGGCTTCAACAAAATGTTTTAAAATGGAAGACAGTGGTGCAGTGGTATCATGTCTGCCTCTCAGGCCAAAGGTCCCTGGTTCAAATCCCTGATGTCTCCAGGAAGCAAACATCAAGTTTGATTAATAAAAGTTTAACGCTTGTTTCGCAATCGATGAAAAAAAAGATAAGTTTAAATCAAACTAATCTAAATCTAAAACTAAAATGTTCTAATTTTGCTTCAAGTTATATGTTTAAAATGCACAAGCATGCCCAAACTCAGGTAAAATATCCTGATCTGCTGTCATTAGTCGCCGGGCAGAAGCCCGCGACTTCTATTTTTAATAGGTTTTCTGAAATCACATGGGAGGGGGGATTATTATTAGAAAGAAACACATTTAGATGTCTTGAACATATTACAATTGTGTTTGTTTAAAAACACTAAGTAATGACACATCTAAAATGAAATAAATATTCCGATGTTTTAGGTATTTACAGTTTCTTTATTTTGACTCGCATTTGTGTTTTTTGTCTTGTATTTACGAAGACACAAGAGGTCCCTGCTAGACTTGCTGCAGACCGTTATGTGTCAATGTCGAGATAAATATCACGTCGAATTCTCCTTTTAATAGCAATTTTAACTTACTAAATGTTGTTTTCATGTTCAAAGAGATGTCTTGATTTGTGTAGAATTCATTTAATAATGTTAATCCATGAATATCTAAAGTAGGAACTGTTTCTAAGCTAAATATAGACGCTATTCTGTTGTGTAGTTTCGTGACCTTTAACATCGATTTTCGCGCATGCGCATTTCGATATGAAAAAGCGAGTGATATTATTTTATTTTAGACAAGTACAAGACGAATGTTTGACGCAAATAGTCAAAGAGAAGCCGCAATATTTCGTTGTACATGTAGAAATAAGAAAAAAAGAACATTTTAAATTCACAAACAATAGAACAATTTAAACTGTAGACGGTAATGCTGATATATTTCTCCTTTTGAAGACTTTTGTTTACTTCAAATTACCTCCCTTTAAAGCAATACCAGGATATTTACCTTGTGATTCGAATAAAATTGACAAACATTGAAATTATATGAATGAATACTATTATTGAAATAAGTAACAACAGCAAAATTAAATTTAAGCCAAGATAAATGTGTACACATTTCGTTATTTTTTTATAGATACCCTAATGTATAGGTATGAATATAAAATTTATAAGCAAATGTTTTCATTTCAACGTTCTTAATGTTTGTATAGACTAAGGAAAGTCAAGAATACATAAATAAATCAATGCAGTCTTTTCCGGCGACATTGATGCCTTGCATCAACTTTCTCTTGTTTACATATATTTAACAGAACATAACAACTTTTTATAGAACAGAACAGAAAGTTTATTTTGACGTATACAAAATACATAGTCATTAACAAACATAAATACGTACATGTATTATATTCTGTTCTGTTATGAATAACAACATATTATTAATATAAAAACACATTGGACAATAAATCTTATTATCATTTACTCTATATTACTAGTAAGACGAACTGGTAGTTAGACGAAATCTCCAACATCCAAGTTCGGAGCCGCTTTGGGAATTTTCATTCAGTTTTACACGGATTCGTACACACCATATATATTCCGAACTATTCCTATACTAATGACGGATACTCCGTCAATAAGTTAAAAAAAGTATTCACAAGAGAAAGTTGATGGAAGGCATAACTGTTGTCTGAAAAGACTGCGTCACTCTTTCTATTGTGCAGACGCATGTTCAGTAGACGACTTTTGAAAACATTGTGGCAACAGGAGAAAGTCCTCATACGAGCAATTTCTTGTCTCTTATTTAAAAGAAAACATAAAAAATCTGTCTACCGTCAAGTAAATCACATTTTAAAACTTGTTCCCTCGTTTAACATCCTTCAGTGCAAAGATGTTGGCTGCATAGGCATCATGGAAAATGGTTAAGAGTAAACCTTTTTAATTCACCGGTCCGTCATCTGCCAGAGCTTCAAGTATTTTGGCTTCTGTTTAAAATTCTGGTGTTTCAGTTGAGCGATATAGGAACATTACGGTCTTCTTGTTTCTCATATAGATGTCGTGTGATGCTCAATAGAGCATAGAATACTCAATAATAATGATAAAAACAATAATGATAGTAAGAATTATGATAATTACAAATTGATAATAAAGGCTTTATTTATATAGATAGATAGATACTTTATTTTCAACTTGTACAAAATAAGTACATCATTGTTACAAATACAAATACAAATTCAATTTCTTATACAAATACAAATACAAATTCAATTTAAATTTCATATCGTGACATATTTACTACAATAGGATTTTATAGAATGTTAATCGAGAAAATATGGAAAAGAATTGATTTAGTGAAAATATTTTCCTGTTTATGTTATCGTGTAAAACCTCACGGAGGAATGTGACTATTTCTTTCTTCAAAAGCATTTTTTATGAATTTACATAGCTTTAATAATGTGGCTGGATTTTCAATTTGCATTAGATGTATAAACTTTTGCATGCTTGGCTTGACGTAATAGTAACGTTTAATGTATATTTCTCGAAGATTCTGGTGACAAAGGCATTCGATAATAAAGTGGTATTCGTCGTCGATAGTTTGTAAATTACAGTGAATACACACTCTCTCATTTCTCGGAATTCTTACTCGCCCGTGTCTACCGGTTTCTATGCGTAAATTATGAGAAGAGGTGCGTAATTTTGTAAAATAATTTCTGTATTTCCTAAACGTTACTGTTTTCAAATAGTTTTCTATTCTGAATTCTGATTTTATATGAATGTATAAACAAGATAAAATACTATTAGATGCCAAATTAGACGTCCATGTTTGTGAAAATTCGTCAAACAATCTTTGTTTAAATATGTGAACAAAATGCTTGTGATTAACTACGTTAGGATTTTCCCATATATATAAAAATCCGTTTTGTTGAAGCAACTGTTTAACCTTTGATAACCAGTTTATCTTACCTAAGATAAGATCTTTTAACATTACATCATACATTGTTTTTAATAAGATATTTTTTGTTTGTAGAAGTTTTATCCAATATTTGATTATCATATTTATTTATATAGACTGCACAGTTTGACATGCCCGGTCTTCCCTATGGGCTTCTGAAAAAAATGTTTACAAAAGGGAATTATTCAGTTAGAGTTCTGGATACGTTTACTCCAACAATCCAGCAGCGGGTCCTCTGTCACCAAGCCAATGTATATCCTATTTTAATAATGGGTTTACACTTTTATCATGTCATCTACTGCAGACATCCATTTATAATGTACAAGCATTATGGATGACATATCTATTTCCCTGATACAGATGAGTTTATGTTGCAGAAATTTTTTGAAAGCATTGTTGGGAAGAGAAGAGACTGCTCACGTTGAGCAAATTCCTTTTTTCCGCCAATGTTTTCAGCTTTTCTAATTTGCAGCAGGTGACTTTGCGGGGGAAAAGAAGGAATTGTTACTTTTGTGCAATTTTTCCTTTAATCAGCGCTGTGGTATTGTGGTTATTGTCGGCAATTTAGATCAGGGCATCTTGAGTTAAATCCCCAGTCGTGGCGCTGAAGTCATAGTAGAGTGCTCTTTGGCAATTAAGGCACATTTCCTAGCCTAGTACTGGTTTGTTTACCCAGGGATCATGAATAACTTAACTAAATAATCGCTGGGAGATAACTGAAATAACCGGCATAAAACCACAATAAAACAAAAAGCAAATTTTCCTTACTACACAATGTTTTCAACTTTTTATCTAAAATGTTCTTACAATATTTTCCAATGGAAATCCACTGGCTGCGGAGGAGAAGTCTGTATCACAGAAAGAGTTAATTAATATGTTTGACACCCTATCTTTGTCAGTATTTTTTTCCCGTCATTATTCAAAGAGCCCTGCAGTTATCTGTCTATCATAAACCACTTTAGTACCACAAATTAATTGACCGTCTAAGTGTTGTATATAGTGGTTGAGCGTCCGTCACCGGTGAGGGAGATTGAGAGTTTGATCCTCCGGATGGATGGCCGGTCATACAAAAGACCGTTAAAATTAGTAATGCCTGTCACTCCTAGGCACTCAGGATTGTGGGGTTACGACTGATTCCATTGAGTAATCACAACATAGGATTTCAAGTTCAAATAATGATTTAACCCTTTCCCACATACAATGCATCTGCAGCAGATGACTTTGAAAACATCTAAGTAAAACGAAGGAAAATCTCTACAAATGAGGATACAATTATAAAACATATTTGAAAACATAGTGGCAAAAGCAGAAATTGCTGATTATATGAGCAATTCCTTTATTTGCCACAATGTTTTCAAGAGGCGTCTGCTGTATATGTGTTAACCCTTTCCCTCATATAGACGCTTTCTGACGCCTCTGCAGCAGAAGACTTTTTGAATACATAGTTACAAAGTTGCAACAATGTTTTCCACTTTTAGTCATCCATTCAATTATAGAGATTTTCTACTTGTTGACAAAATATATTCAAAGTCGTCTGCTGCAGAATTGTCGTATGAGGGAATGGGAAAGGGTTTAACTATATGAAATGTGCCTCTTGCCTTGAATTATAATGTACTAATATAAGAAATATTCCATCTTATAAATTAAGAGGATGTGTCACCTTGTAAATGAAGCGAAAATTATTTAGAAAATTGATTGCTCTGAACAGAGGTCCAGATAAGGAGGGGGTATTCAGCTCTTTTTCCCACAATTTCTCTCTTATTATAAAAGTAACCCCTGTGTCATGGGTACTCAAAAGAATCGTCTCATTGAAACGATTATGTTGAGTACCCACAACATAGGGTTAGAGTGACAAATAAGGATTTTAGAATATGCAAAACGCTCCCTATCTAGAGCTCTGGCTCTAACCTCCCCCCATGTGAGGATGTATTTTAACCCTTTACCTCATACGACAATTCTGCAGCAGACGACTTTGAACGTATTTTGTCAGATGGATAACCTATGACTAAAAGTGGAAAACATTGTGGCAAAAGGAGAAATTGCACGTTCTGTGCAATTTCTTCTTTTGTCACTATGTTTATAAAACGCCGTCTGCTCTAACCCTTTCCCTCATACAACAATTCTGCAGCAAACGACTTTGAACATATTTTGTAAAAAAGTAGAAAATCTCTATAATTGAATGGATAACCTATGACTAAAAGTGGAAAACATTGTGGCAAAAGGAGAAATTGCACGTTTTGTGCAATTTCTTCTTTTGTCACTATGTTTTCAAATAGCCGTCCGCAGCAGACCACTTTTGATATCATCGATGTAAGAGTAGCACCTTTCTCCTTTTACCATAACAAATACAAATCTTCAATAATCATACTTTCAATGAAGGTCTGGGTTTCCATATTTATGCCAAGATTTAATTTGCAACGTCGGCTGCCGCAGATTTGTTATACGCGGTTAAAGGGTTAACCAATTTGTATATGAAATTTGATATCATATTGCATTAGGTAACAGCAATTATTTTATTAGGAATCAATTGGCATCCTTTCCATTGGAGAAATTGGCTTCCTTTACCAAATTACCTGACAACGGCAAAATTATTTTCTTTCAATTATGTGTTTTCACAGAGATAATTTTCTATTTTGCAGTCTGCTTAGAAAATATCTATGTGAAAACACATAATTGAAATAAAATAATTTTGATGTAAATGTTGAAAAACTTTTCTCCTATTTTTGCAAATATTTTAAAAGGTTGCCTGTTTCTGGTATGTCAAATGTTGTTTATATCATGGGAAGGGTTACTGTGATTTACTTATGTTTTAACAATTTTGCAGTTATATCACGGGAAAGCGTGGGACGACTTTGAGAACGTTATCACAAATTGTTCAACTGTGTTCACTAACTATAGTGATCTATATTCCTTTTTTAGGGAGATTTTTCATATTCAACTTAATGTTTTCAATGTCGCTGTTTGCTGCAGATTTGTTTTATGTGGGAAAGGGGTTAAAATATTGGAGGAACATTATATGTATGCAATTGTGAAAAGAATTGAAAACATTGTAGGAAATGAATAGATCGTCCCTTGTGAGTTGTCTGCTGCCGAGGACTTAACCCTTTCCCTCATTCGACAATTCTGCAGCAGACGACTTTGAACATATTTTGTCAAAAAATAGAAAATCTCTATAATTGAATGGATAACCTTATAAGGACTAAAAGTGGAAAACATTGTGACAAAAAGAGAAATTGCTTGTTTTGAGCAATTTCTTCTTTTGTTGCTATGTTTTCAAAAAGCCGTCTGCTGCAAAGGAGTCAGAAAGCGTCTATATGAGGGAAAGGGTTTTAAAAGTTGTCTGTATCAGGTTAAGGGTTATCAATTGATTGCTGTAGCCAGACAAAATATCCATTTTTGATTAATATATCTCCATTTTGCATGTTTCATGCTATCAACATAATAATGTCATATGTAAAAGACTGATAATGCAGGCTGGCACTTCTTTTTCAGTGTAACAGGTTTTTTTTCTCTCTGTTGATATATTGCTGTAATAGGTATTTGACATTGTTTGCATGTCAGTGGAATAATATGCAATAGTATGAACAATGGCATTTGGAGGGACTAGATTTTTATGTTCCGTTATGATTTATTTATCAATCAGAAAAACAGATAAATTTGGCTAATTGACTTTGTCATCTGATGAATTACTTAAACTTTAACATCTCCATAAATGAAAGTATAATTTTTTAATAGAGTTGAAATTATTGTGACAAAAGTAGAAATTGTTCAATATGAACAATTTCTCCTTCTGCCACAATAATTTCAAGAGTTATCTGCTTCATTGTCATCAGAATGTGTCTATTCCAAATTGATTTGTCTATGTAGAAAAACAGCCAGTTGCTTGTAAAGTCTGTTGTGTGCAGTACGTGTGTGAGAAAGCCATGAAACACATGAGTAGGTGAACTGGCCACTGTGATATGAATGAAAAACCCAGGGTGGGGGCTTTGTTTTCCTAATAATGGTATATAGTAAAAACTTAAAAAATAAAAGTACCGGCTCCATTTGGAAATAATTTAGCACACAATGTTCCTTGGGCCCTCTATCAAGTTTGTTCAAATAATTTTGATCTGTTGACAAACATGGCGTTTGTAGTGTAAGACAGACTGTCAGTTTATAACATCAGAATTTCATTATCTCTTTGTAAGTGTCTAGCAGTGTTAGACAGTGTCTGTTTATATTGTCAACATTTTATATTCTCAGTGTTAGTGTCTATCATGTACATAGCCATTTTATTTATGCCATGGCGTGGTGTCCGTGTCTGCGTCCGTAAACAATTGCTTGTGAACGCGATACAGTCTTCAGTTTTGATTGTATCTCAATCAAACTTATACAGTAGTTAGATATCCACGAGAGCTCTGTCCCTTTCTCAAACCAGCCAGATCTGCCCATGCAAGACTGGATTATGGCCCTTGAAATTGTCAAAATTGCTATAATAGAACTTGTGAACAGAATAGAGGCTCCATTTACTATCTGATCTTCACCAAACTTAGATAGTAGTTGAATATTGATGAGAGCTTGGTTCCTTTCGAAAACCAGCCAGATGTGCTCTTGCATGACTGTAGTATGACCCTTGAAGTTGTCAAAATAGCTATAATACAGCTTGTGAATGCGATAAAGTCTTCAGTTTTGATTGTATCTTCATCAAACTTATACAGTAGTTAGATATCCATGAGAGCTTGGTTCCTTTCGCTAACCAGTCAGATCCGCCCATGCAAAACTGGATTATGGCCCTTGAAATTGTCAAAATTGCTATAATACAGCTTGTAAACACAATAGAGCCTCCATTTACTATTCGATCTTCACCAAACTTAGATAGTAGTTAAATATTGATGTAAACCAGCCAGATCCGCCCATGCAAGGCTGGATTATGGCCCTTGAATTTGCCAAAATTGCTATAATAGAGCTTGTGAACACAATAGAGGCTCCTTTTACTATCTGATCTTCACCAAACTTACATAGTAGTTAAATATTGATGAGAGCTCGGTTCCCTTCAAAAACCAGCCAGATGTGCCCTTGCATGACTGGATTATGGCCCTTGAAATTGTCAAAATTGCTATAATACAGCTTGTGAACACAATAGAGCCTCCATTTACTATCCGATCTTCACCATACATACATGCTCTGGATTGAAAATGACCAAAGAACCATCCCAGTAGAGCATAGGCCCTCATGGGCCTCTTGTTATTAAAATGTTTGAATTCAAAGTTAATTGATGTACAAATGATGATCTGGAGACCCTCCATCAAATTAGCTAAAATGAAGACCGTCCTTCTGAATATGAGGCCCTCAAGCAGTGGGATGGTTTTTGTGGCGATTGGTTTGACAATCGCCACAATGCTAACAGAAACAACAACAACGAAAAATATTTATATAGTCGGTTTTGAACAATCGGTTGATATTTGTTTTCCTTACTGCAAACTAATTTACTCACATCCATTATAGTTCCATCATAGATGCAGAGACGTGATAAATAATAATTATGTCAGTGCTACTTTGGTACCGGATTGTTACTAATATTTGAGTTTTATCGAGACATTATCTACATAGAGTTAAAATATGTAAATATTATCTTCGTCATGATTGGGCAGATAATAAATATCATTGCGCGTTCTATATCTGCCTTGCAAATAACTCAAATCTGGAAATTCCAAAAGGTTCTATAAATAGCGCGCGACTGGTTATCTCAATATTATAAACGCTTTATTTTGTGGTTGTTTAAATATACGAAAGCGTCTAGATGATAAGACAGGTTTACAAAGGTTTAAAGGACACACAATGTCAGTGTGTACACACGTTATGTATACACGTCTGCACGTTTTAGAGTAAATTAGCAATCAATGCTGAAAGTGTAGCCTAATTTAGTTTGGAGATCGAGCATTATAATATATGCCTATATTTTTATAAATTGAACAGTTTGGCAAATAGTGAAATTGTGCTTTTTGAGCATGTTTGTGTTTGTTTTTGCACTCACATTTTTCGAAGCAGTTTAACAACCTCAGATACATATAAATATACTGTGTTTATATGTCTCTGACAACCCTCAATCATGCAATGTGAAGGGACTAAATTGAACAGACCTGTTTAATATTGGACATCATTGAAACAAACACCAAACTAATAGATACTGTTTTCTCTCCTTCCTTGATAATTTAGTCATTTCTAAAGTGTACAAAATATTTTATCTTTATGGCCCAGCGACCTGGTGATGAACATGTGATTACCCTCACCAGAGTCATCGCAAGCCCTTCACCGATATACTGCTTGTTACTTTGCAGGATTTTCCATACGATCGCCACTACAGTGCCATTGGCGCTTTGATTCCCTTATATGATGAAAATTATTATTATTTAATAAAACATATTTACTTGTGTGTGTGTGTGTCATACAGAGCCATTATGGCCCTCCATATTTATTTTTTCCTGAGATATTTTCTGATTTATGTTGCTTAACTGTAAATGTTATAATTATAAAACAAGTTAATTTTAATGACGGGCTAATTTCAATATAAATGTAGGAAGTGGTATACCAAGGTGGTCCAAGGGTTCTTTTACAATTATCATTTCTGTGAGGGATATCAATTCAACTTAATTAACATGTTCTCTGCTTGCTGTTAATATTGACCCAAATGTATTTTGTCACTCATGAAACTAGAATTGTTGTACCTCAAATGTTATTGCATAGATGAGAATCATGTAGTCCCTTAAATTAAAGAATTATTACAATATCAGCATTCAATTTGATTACTCTTTCTATTGTAGCTCCCCATTACTGAACATTACTTTCAAGTTCAAAGACATGTCATGATTTTTATACCCCCCACAAACAAGTTTTAGGGTGTTGGGTATATAGGAATCACCCTGTCTGTCCGTCTGTCTGTCCATATGTCTTGTAAGCGCAACTCTTCCTTAATGGCTGGACCGATTCTGATGAAACTCTACACAGTTGCAATACATAACCTGAGGATGTGCATGAAGTAAGATTATCCCGGTCGGAAATATATCTGTCCGTCCGTCTGTCCATATGTCTTGTAAGCGCGGGATGGGGGGTATCCTTTTGTGAGTTCACTCACAGTTCTAGTTGTAAATATTTCGCATAACGATAATGCCTGTATCTCTAAAATATATTTTTTGTTTATTAGGGATATGCTATAAGACCAGACCAAAAATGGACTGATGTGTGTCTTTGTTTCATTGTATTCACGCAAGCTTGGGCAACTCTGCAAAAAAATAACTTGCTGAATACAATATCTTCACTATCGATCAAAGACTTCAGGCAATACGGTTGTAACTTCAACTTGTATTAAGATGTAATTACAATTGCCTTGCATGAAGCCGACTAGATGCACCAACCTATAGTACAGAATGTTCAAATTTAAGAACAATAGTTAAATCCTGGCTCCTTGAAATCAATTACAGTAGATTTGTATGGAATTGTCAACCATTAAATTTGACAGTAATGAGGGTAATAAACTAGCATTAACTAGAAGAAAACATCTTCTCAATGTGTGAAGGAAGCACCACTGGGATTCAAAGCTTGTCCGTCTTCCTCGTTACTTCTTTTCCTAACACGACATTGTAAATTTTGAAATGTGAATAACCATGTTCTTCATGCAAAACTGTTTTAACTACACAGAACTCTAGATAAAGGGGCGTGTTGCATCTTCTAAAGTCCTTATTTGACCCTATAACCCTATGTTGTGGTTACTCAAAAGAATCTTCTCAGTGAGATGATTCTTTTGAGTACCCACATCACAGGGTTTAGTTTGATCATCAGAAAGATATTGTAGGGAAAATCGGTGTGTATACCTCTCCTTAACCCTTTCCCACATACAACAAATCTGAAGTAGATGACTTTAAAAACAGAGTAACAAGAAGCTGAAAAATCGCCATAAAAGATAGCTTAATTGGTAATAAAAGTTGAAAATATTGTGGCCAAAGGAGAAATTGCTCATCATGAGCAATTTCACCTTTGGCTGCAATGGTTTCAAAAGTCGTCTGCTGCTATTGCGTCAAAATGCGTCTGCAGTCAGTAAATGGTTCTGGACCTCTGTCTACATTGTTGCAATCATATTCCTTGAAGCCATCATCATATCAGTTCAGTCCGAGCCTTTGATTGGAAGGTATATACTCTCTGTAAGAAAGATTGATTTATTGGGGTTTTGCCCCATTTTCAATATTATTGGGATTATGTAACTTCGGTCTGAAGGAAATGGTTAAGAAATTTTTAGTTCACCATTTCTTGGATCCTCAATAATTCATTCCAAGTTAATTTCTATCACAACAAAAATTCTTTTTCGGCAAAAACACATTGTCATCTATTTTTTAAAGGATTAGATGTTGTAGCCTTTTAGTCTTGATTGATTAGCGAAATTAAACAAAGTTTCGTAGAGAGAAAATTAATTTCTTCAAAGAACATAAATTCACACTTGTTACTGGTTAGCATGGGTATTAGAAGCAGTACAATATTTTATAGCCATTTCCTACATCACAAATCTGCTGCAGACAACTCAGAAAACATCTTGGCAAGTGAGTGGGGTTATAAACTTTTGAGCTGTATTAAGAAATTATTAATGTGTATTATTAGTCGCCGGGCAGAAGCCCGCGACTTCTATTTTTAATAGCTTTTCGGAAATCACATGGGAGGGCGGCTTATTATTAGAAAGAAACAAATCTAGATGATTTGAACATATTACAATTGTGGTTGTTTACGAACACTAATAAATGACACATCTAAAATGAAATAAATATTCCGATCTTTTAATGTTTGCAGTTTTTTTTTATTTCACTCGCATTTAAGTTTTTTGTCTTATTTACGAAGACAAAAGTGGTCCCTTCAAGACGTGAACCAACACCCCCTAATGCAGATTCTTATGTGTCATCATTGAGGTCAATTTCGGATTCTCCTTTTAATAGCAATTTTAACTTACTAAATGTTGTTTTCATGTTCAAAGAGATGTCTTGATTTGTGTAGAATTCATTTAATAATGTTAATCCATGAATATCTAAAGTAGGAACTGTTTCTAAGCTAAATATAGACCCTATTCTGTTGTGTAGTTTCGTGACCTTTAACATCGATTTTCGCGCATGCGCATTTCGATATGAAAAAGCGAGTGATATTATTTTATTTTAGACAAGTACAAGACGAATGTTTGACGCAAAGCGTCAAAGAGAAGCCGCAATATTTCGTTGTACATGTAGAAATAAGAAAAAAAGAACATTTTTAAATCCACAAACAATAGAACAATTTAAACTGTAGACGGTAATGCTGATATATTTCTCCTTTTGAAGACTTTTGTGTGTTTTCTTCAAATTACCTCCCTTTAAAGCAATACCAGGATATTTACCTTGTGATTCGAATAAGATTGACAAACATTGAAATTATATGAATGAATACTATTATTTAAATAAGTAACAACAGCAAAATTAAATTTAAGCCAGATAAATGTGTACACATTTCGTTAATGTTTTATAGATACCCTAATGTATAGGTATGAATATAAACTTTATAATCAAATGTTTTCATTTCAACGTTCCTAATGTTTGAATAGACTAAGGAAAGTCAAGAATACATAAATAAATCAATGCAGTCTTTTCCGGCGACATTGATGCCTTGCATCAACTTTCTCTTGTGTATTATGTATATCCAAAATGTAAACAAAGATTGGTTTTGCGTTATGTAAAGACGTCTGCTGCAGAGTTATCGTATTCTTGAGAGGGTTAAGTTAACTAGTCCACTGTGGGGCTTGATTGATTTCATTTACTGATCATTGTTGCTAAGCATGTACAAGGAGTAAAATTATACATCTATAGAAAAATTATTTATTATGAGGAAACATTTTACGTCAAACACAAAGGGAAAAAAAAAAGACAACCAAAGTCCATTATGGCCTTTTTGTAAATGAATCAAAAGAGATACATTCTTCCATTGATTTAATTCTTTTTCTTTTCCCCCCTATTTTTTTCCTCTTTTATTTGCTCTCAATTCATCAAAAGAATATTTTTGAAATGAAAAAAAAAAGTGTCCATACTACAAAACCTTGTTTGCATATATATAGTGTCTTATGAATATTAGTCAGGGCTCCGGAAATTTTGAAATC
The DNA here is from genome assembly GCA_031761405.1 of Serripes groenlandicus. Lineage (NCBI taxonomy): Eukaryota > Metazoa > Mollusca > Bivalvia > Cardiida > Cardiidae > Serripes > Serripes groenlandicus. The sequence goes on along the minus strand of JASEVX010000008.1, from coordinate 35,155,996 downwards.
TCAATCGGTCCAGATTTTTTTTCCACAACGCCCCGTTAAAAAAAATGATATTGAAACTCTTGTAAAAACAATTATACACGAATTTCATGTTTATTGCAGGTTACCTTGCATAGATGGTTGCATAACAGTGTCATCGCTTGTTAATGTCAATGTAGAAGTACTTTACAAATCATAATTTACCAAAATTTGCAGACGAACATAACCACGCATGTGTGCTTACATTGCTTGTTCGTACTTAAGATTGAACGACCTGTACGTACTAGAAAATTATTGGTTGCGCACAGAAGATGCATTTCTCTTATCTGTTCGGTTAACTTTGTTTTGTCTACATAAAAATAAAAAAATTACTACAAAAAATGTCTTTGTTGTTTTTGAATTACCATGACTGAAATAATAAGAGAAAGACATTTTTTAGGTAAGTACATTTACCCATTTGAGTAATTATGAGCCAGTTTGAACCGGTTCTCTTTGTCAATATGATACGCGTTGCCAAGCCGGTCATTTGACTTTTTGAATATCGCAAGTAAATTTCGTTCAGCCTTTTCACCAATGTATCGAAGAACAAATTAAATGAAAGGAAGTTAAAACTTCTGCCTTATAATATATACAGTGACATATTTAATTTTACGAAACGTTTCGTAAACATCTCTTTTTTCCTGCCATCTTGAAAGATTACAAAGGTCACGCGACCTATGGAAATTCCCTTATAGCCCCAACAGCCAATCAGATGCATGAAATCACTACCGCATGCATTCAATGGGATTTTCTAGGGTAATTCTGTCATCCATTCATCACCGAGGTATTCCGATTGGCATTATCTATCAGTTTACACGATTGTCAAACTTAATTAGATCGATAATCCTGTTTACGTCACAGTAAGTGACTACCTCGAAGGTTTACAGATGACTCTGTTCTTGTGTACATGTTGCATAATGGTTTGAAATAGTGTAGATCGTTTGTGACAGTTTGAAAATTACAAACGGTCCGAAACGAAAATAAAAATAACATATCAATTAGCCGTTCAGACCGGACTGGGACCGATTAAAAAATGTTAAACTTATCAACTAGTAATTAGCAAACACTTTTAAAGAAGCCTTTAACCCATGCATCATCTATCAAACAGCTTATCGTGATTACATCACGGTAAGTGACTCTCTCGAAGGTTATCCTACGCTTTAAAAACAAAGAGTGTGTGTACATGCAAAGATTTTATTTTATTTTTTGTTTACACAGTGACCATAATATATAGCATAGGTATTAACGAGATTTTATAAATATCATAAAATCTCAGACAGATTTTTAGCTCAACTTTTGAAAAAACGAAAGGTATTGTCATGACCCTGGCGGCGTGGTCGTCCGGTTAAGGTTTTTTGTTCAGCTCAGCTTTTTTAGCTCACCTGAGCTTTGCTCAAGGTGAGTTATTGTGATCGCCTTTTGTCCGGTGTCCGGCGTCCATCGTGCGTCAACTTCTTCTCCTCAGTAACCGGTGGGTTAATTGGGATGAAACTTCATAGAAAGCATCCTCTCAATGACCTCACCAGATTTCCTTCAAATTTTTGGGATCCATGCAGAATTCTGGTTTCCATGGCAACGAAATGAAAAAAACTTCAAAATTCTTCTTCTCCCAAACTGGTTGGCAGATTTTCAAATAATTTTGTAGAAATGTTCCTTGGATGACCATCTGTCAGATTCCTTCAAGCCATGTTGATTGGTCGAAAAACATGGCCGCCAGGGGGGCGGGGCTATTTTGCCTTATATGGCTATAGTGAAAACTCAAAAAATCTTCTTCTCCAAAAGTGTCAGGCCGATTTTCAAATAATTTTGTAGAAATGTTCCTTGGATGACCCTCTATCAGATTCCTTCAAGCCAAGTTGATTGGTGAAAAAACATGGCCGCCAGGAGGGCGGGGCTATTTTGCCTTATATGGCTATAGTGAAAACTTAAAAAATCTTCTTCTCCGAAAGTGTCAGGCCGATTTTCAAATAATTTTGTAGAAATGTTCCTTGGATGACCCTCTATCAGATACCTTCAAGCCAAGTTGATTGGTCGAAAAACATGGCCGCCAGGGGGGGGGCGGGGCTTTTTTGCCTTATATGGCTAAAGTGAAAACTTAAAAAATCTTCTTCTCCCAAACTGGTTGGCAGATTTTCAAATAATTTTGTAGAAATGTTCCTTGGATGACTCTCTGTCAGATTCCTTCAAGCCATGTTGAATGGTCGAAAAACATGGCCACCGGGGGGGGGGGGGGGGGGGGGGGGGGCTATTTTGCCTTATATGGCTATAGTGAAAACCTAAAAAATCTTCCTCTCCAAAAGTGTCAGGCCGATTTTCAAATAATTTTGTAGAAATGTTCCTTGGATGACCCTCTATCAGGTTCCTTCAAGCCAAGTTGATTGGTCGAAAAACATGGCCGCCAGGGGGGCGGGGCTATTTTGCCTTATATGGCTATAGTGAAAACTTAAAAAATCTTCTTCTCCGAAAGTGTCAGCCTGATTTTCAAATAATTTTGTAGAAATGTTACTTAAGTGACCCTCTTTCAGATTCCTTCAAGCCATGTTTATTGGTCAAAAAACATGGCCACCAGGGGGGGCGGGGCTATTTTGCCTTATATGGCTATAGTGAAAACTTAAAAAATCTTCTTCTCCGAAAGTGTCAGGCCGATTTTCAAATAATTTTGTAGAAATGTTCCTAGGGTGACCCTCTATCAGATTCCTTCAAGCCAAGTTGATTGGTCATAAACTATGGCTGCGCCGCCAGGGGCGGGGCTTATATAGCCAAAATGAAAAAAATAAAAAATCAGGTGAGCGATTCCAGGGCCATCATGGCCCTCTTGTTTCTGTTTTCTATCAGTCGAGCGCCTGTGCCGTATGTGGTGCTCTTGTTTTACAAGTTTTAAGATTGCAATCGGTCTGGCAATTTGAATTCCGGTCCGGACTGGCACTTTTACCTGTCTTCCGAAGCCCTGATATTAGTGTAGGTGAAAAGAATACAGTTTCTGTAATGTTTTTCTTTAACTTTTTCTTAACCCTTTCCCTCATATAGATGCTTTCTGATGCCTCTGCAGCAGATGGCTTTTTGAAAACATAGTGATAAAAGAAGAAATTGCTCAAAAATTGAGCAATTTCTCCTTTTGCCACAATGTTTTCCACTTTTAGTCATAGGTTATTCGTTTAATTATCGAGATTTTCTATTTTTTGACAAAATATGTTTAAAGTCGTCTGCTGCAGAGTTGTTGTATGAGGGAAAGGGTTAATTGTAGCGCATTCTGCAAAGATGACTTTTGAAAACCTTCTAGCAAAAGAAGAAATTGAACAATTTCTAATTTTGCCACAATGTTTTTAACTCCATTCAATTATTATACTTTCATTTATTGATATATTTCATTCTATTGCCTAGATATTTTCAAAGTCTTCTGCTGCATGTAGGAAAGGATTATTTTGGAAATGGGATGGGAGACTGATATGCACACAGGGGGGGTAATAAATTTAATGGGCTAAAATGGTCAATTTGGAGAATGAATGGGTTTTTCTTCAGGGACCATGGCCCATGGAACTGCTTTACTCTTTACCTGACAATATGGAATTTGTTCATATTGTGTTTTACGGCACTTTCAACAATTTTTCAGTTATATATCACAGCATTTCCTTCGTAAGTCACCAGTAACTACCGACATCAGCTTAAGTCGGCCCTTCTACTATCCCAATAATCCTGGGTGCCAAAGAGAGGATCAAACATGTGTCTGAATCCCCCACCGAGGCGGATGCTCTACCATCTCATTTTACATTGCATTTTACCTTGGTTAACCCTTTCCCTCATACGACAATTCTGCAGCAGACGACTTTGAACATATTTTGTCAAAAAATAGAAAATCTCTATAATTGAATGGATAACCTATGACTAAAAGTTGAAAATATTGTGGCAAAAGGAGAAATTGCTTGTTTTGAGCAATTTCTCCTTTTGTCACTATGTTTCAAAAGTCGTCTGCTCTAGAGGTGTCAGAAAGCGTCTATATGAGGGAAAGGGTTAATAAAATTTTGTCTTTCAAATTTATAGATGTTGCAATATATTATTCGATATATATTTTTCAAAGTAGGAAACCTTAACAAATGGCATATCAGGGAATTGTCTAATGGCTTTTTGAGGATATAAAAAACATAGCACAAAGTCTGCAATAAATATTTTGGTAATAAAACATCAAAATGAATCGTTGATGGGGGCTTGTCCTTTTATGGCATTTCTGTATCGTCATTTTAGTAGCATTATTATCCAGTCTATAAAGATTTCATTCCTTTTCAGGGCTACAGATAAGCAGCGTATCTGCGTAAAAACGCAAAAGAATTGAGAAATAAAGCAATTGGTTTTTAAATGACGCGTATTAAAAAGCAAATTAAAAATGAATAAAGCAATTGTTAAATTTTGGGTTGCGTACGCAATTTACATCGAATCAAATTGACCGCGTATCATAATCATTGGGAACTATAGACAACATTACAACAGCTGTTACCCGTACCGTATATATTGATCAATACTAGATGCGGAGAACCAGTCTAGTAATGGCGACCGGCTTTGTAAGCGAATGCATAAACGTAACACGTGGGTTACGGAACCAGTTCAGAAAACACCTGTTATTTCCGGTTCCGTATTTCCGGTTTCGTTTCTCGTCCCTTTTTTTCGTACAATCAGAGTGGAAAAAAGAAAAATGGCAAGTCGCGGGCGCAAAAAACGCGTAGAAAGTAAGCAAAAAACAACTCTAATGACATTCTTCACAGCTGATAACAGCAGTGAATCGATCGTGAAGAGCATTTTGATTGAGATAGTAAATTTTGTGACGGACAATAGCTGTGCGAGTTGTTCGAAAGTGAAATGTCATGCTGGTGAAAAGGTTACCAAGAAAACAATAACAGAATGGATGAAAAAATACCCATGGCTCGATGTAAATGACAAACACACGAATCTCAGATGCACACAGTGCACAAAGATGAAGTCAAAATTACTTTTAAAAAGTGTCTGGGCGAACGAGGGATCACCAAATATACAGATTTCTGGCATAATAAGGCACGATCAGAGTATTGAGCACACTAGTGCATGTGCAGAAGAGGAAAAACAGAAAGGTCGGGATATTTTGGAAGCAAACATTATTTCTGAAACCCCAGTTTCATTAGCAAGAGAAGATGCAATAGTATTTAACACTGTCTATTATGCTGCTAAATCAGAAATTCCATCAAACTCTGTAAATGGATTATTAGAGTTACTTACCAAAGTTGGCATTAATGTCAAGTATACAAACCTTAGTTGGGACTCAATCACCGAAATGCAAAATGCAATTTCACATGTTCTTCAAGATGAATTAATCAATGACATTAAGAAATCTGAAATTTTTGCAATTATGTTGGATGAAAGTACCGATGTAACTGTACAAAAAAGACTTAGCATTTGTATTAGATATGTCAAAGCTGGTGAACCGTTAACCAAAATGTTGTGTAATGTGCATGTTGATGATGGTTGTGCACATACTATTATGAATACAGTAGTACAGGAGTTTGAACGGCTAGATATAGACTTGTCAAAGTGCACTTCTTTGGCTACAGACGGAGCAGCATCCATGATGGGAAAACATAAAGGGGTAGGGAAACAATTGATAAGTAAATATTCACCCTTCTGTGTACAGACTCACTGTATTGCCCACAGAATTAACCTAGCCTGTACAGATTCTATCAAGAAAAATGACTACATGATGATCATTGATCAAATTTAGAGACAAATTCAGTTCCTTGTACCTCTTCATAAATGCATCAAGCATCAGAACACTTGCTTTAAAAAATATTCAGAAACTTCTACAGGAACCAGAGATTACAGTTAAAGAACCATATTCGATAAGGTGGCTTGGTTTGCGAAATGCTGTTTCTGCGGTGTATGAGTCTTTTGGGTCTGTCCTGACAACACTGTCTAAATTTGCTGCTGAGAAAAATCCTGTTGCAAAAGGTCTTTTTAAGTATTTTGCTTGAACATACAAAGTAGCAATGGTCATCGCCTTAGTTCTGGATGTTCACAATGAACTCGCAGTTTTAACATGTGAAATGCAAAAGAAGAATTTGCTTTTTAGTGAGATCAAGCCTCTGATGGATTCAACTCTCTCAAAACTCACTTGTTTGGAAACCAAAGACGGCGAATGTATCAGTAAAATGAAAACACAATTAAGGAAAACAGATGATGGTGCCTTTTATGGTGAAGAAAAGGTATTATACAATGTAAACATGGATAGTGAGTTTGAATCTGTTAGGAAGGACTATATTAACAGGCTAAAGAAAAACTTTGCCAACAGATTTAGAAAAGAGGACAGTGCTGTTTTTGAGGATTTCAGCAAACTGTTTGAGCCAAGTTTGGTCAATTCTTTCACTGAAGAAATTTGTGTTGAGGCTGTTGAGTCTTTGGCTTCTTTTTATGGGTATGAAAAGACAGTGAAAATTGTTAGCGGTGATATGATTGAAGGCACAGAAGAGCAGACTCGGGCCATAGATCCCTTACTAGACCCACACAAACTACAAGATGAGTGGCCAAGATTGTATGGTATGATAAAAGGCACTTATGCCACTCTCAGTACAGACATACTGTGTAAAAGAATAATTTTGCTTCACAGGACTTTGATGCCAAACATAGCCAAATTAGCTGCAATAGCCTTGTGTTTGCAAACTACTAGTGTTGAGTGCGAACGCTCATTTAGCACACAAAACAGACTGAAAGATAAACATAGGGCATCACTTGGATCAGAGAAGCTGAATACTCTTATGCTTATCAGTATGCTTGGTCCAAGTGTACCTGATTATGACCCTTCTACAGCTGTGGCCTTCTGGATGAAACAGAAGAATAGAAGGAAAAGCAGACTTTTTACTGACTTCAAACCAAGGCCAGCTAAAAAACAAAAGACTTAAGTTGTGGTTAAAATTGAATTGCCCCAATTAAAACTGTTTAATATTTAAGTTAATACATAGATCAGGTAGATCTTTTTGTTTACTATAACACAGGCAAACAGCTGTGTAATTAACTATGAACAAGTAAATCCATATTATCATTTTAAGATCAAGTAGATCTAGAACTACATGTATATTGTGTCACCACAGGAAAAATTTGTGGATAATTTTGATCAGGAAGATCATATGATTTGTAAAGATTACCCAAGATGAAAAGTAAAACTGTAAGTTACTTGAATCATTTATACTAAGTGTCTTGTGTGAACAGTAAACTACATTAATTAGCAAAACAAACATAAGAAAACGAGAATTTGCTTATTATGAGTCTCATAACAAGCAAATTCTCCTTTTCCCATATTATTGAGTAACATCTGCTTTCGCCACAATTATTTCAACTGTATTCAAAAGACATAGTTGTAAAAAAAAGCAATTAAAAAAAAAGCATGGAGTAAAATTATCTCTGTTACTCAATTTAAATAGAAAAAAAGCAATTGTCTGAAAAACAATGGGGTAAATACCCTATTGCCCCAAAAAGTTATCTGTAGCCCTGCCTTTTTGTTGATTTATGAAGCTTAAAGCAATTTTCAACATTTCAATTATATAACAACATCAAAATGATTTGTTGATTAGGGCATTACCTTTATGGCATTTCTATATCATCATTAGCTTAACAGTTGTCCACATCCAACAAATCTGCAGCAGAAAACTAAGAAGAAAAAAAATGTGAAACAAAATTTTTTAAGTGAAAGTATATTTATTGAATTGAGTTGAAAACATTGTGGCAAAAGAAGAAATGTCGGTTTCATGAAGGAAGCCTTTTTATGCGTGAAAGTCTGACATGTCGGCTTCATGAAGGAAGCCTTTTTATGCATGAAATTCTGAACATGTCGGTATCAGGAAGGAAGCCTTTTTACGCGTGAAAGTCTGAACATGTTGGCTTTATGAAGGAAGCCTTTTTATGCGTGAAATTCTGAACATGTCGGCTTCGTGAAGGAAGCCTTTTTATGCGTAAAAGTCTGAACATGTCGGCATCATGGAGGAAGCCTTTTTAATTGCGTGAAAGTTGGAACATGTCGGCATCATGGAGGAAGCCTTTTTATGTGTGAAAGTCGGAACATGTCGGCATCATGGAGGAAGCCTTTTTTTTATGCATGAAAGTCTGAACATGTCGGCTTCATGAAGGAAGCCTTTTTTATGCGTGAAAGTCTGAACATGTCGGCATCAGGAAGGAAGCCTTTTTACGCGTGAAAGTCTGAACATGTTGGCTTTATGAAGGAAGCCTTTTTATGCGTGAAATTCTGAACATGTCGGCTTCGTGAAGGAAGCCTTTTTATGCGTAAAAGTCTGAACATGTTGGCATCATGGAGGAAGCCTTTTTAATTGCGTGAAAGTTGGAACATGTCGGCATCATGGAGGAAGCCTTTTTATGTGTGAAAGTCTGAACATGTCGGCTTCGTGAAGGAAGCCTTTGTATGCGTGAAAGTCGGAACATGTCGGCATCATGGAGGAAGCCTTTTTTTTATGCATGAAAGTCTGAACATGTTGGCTTCATGAAGGAAGCCTTTTTATGCGTGAAAGTCTGAACATGTCGGCATCAGGAAGGAAGCCTTTTTATGTGTGAAAGTCTGAACATATCGGCTTATGATGATGAAGGAAGCCTTTTTATGTGTGAAAGTCTGAACATATCGGCTTATGATGATGAAGGAAGTCTTTTTATGCGTGAAAGTCTGAACATATCGGCTTATGATGATGAAGGAAGCCTTTTTATGTGTGAAAGTCTGAACATATCGGCTTCATGAAGGAAGCCTTTTTATGCGTGAAAGTCTGAACAGGTTGGCATCAGGAAGGAAGCCCTTTTAAGCGTGAAAGTCTGAACATGTCGGCATCATGGAGGAAGCCTTTTTATGTGTGAAAGTCTGAACATGTCAGCATCAGGAATGAAGCCTTTTCATGCATGAAGTCTGAACATGTCGGATTCATGATGGAAGCCTTTGTATGCGTGAAAGTCAAGTTATCAAGTACGCAGAGACTTTGACTTTCAAGAGCATCAATTTCATTTTATTTATATGTTATTAACTCTTTCCCACATACAACAAATCTGCAACAGAAGACTTTGAAAACATACCCAAACAAAATTGGAAACTCCCTTTAAATGAAAGTACTCTAATTGAATAAAGTTGAAAACATGTTGACAAAAGGAGAAATTGCTCGTTTTGAGCAATTTCTTCTTTTGTCGACATGTTTTCAAAAAGTCATCTACTGCAGAGGCGTCAGAACTCGTCTATGCGAGGGAAAGGGCTAAGCTTTTCATTGAAAGTACATAGGTTTTTAAAAACAATAATCAAATGTGATGCATATTGTTTTGTACATTCTCCCTTTTCCACATACAACACATCTGCAGTAGAACATTTGAAAACATCCAGGAAAAATATGGAAAAAATCTCTATAAATTAAAGTACCATTATTGAATAGAATTGAAACATCCTGGCAAAAGAAGAAAGTCCTCTTAACCCTTTCCCTCATATAGAAACTTTCTGCAGCAGACGGCTTTTTGAAAACATAGTGACAAAAAAGGAAATTGCTCAAAACGAGCAATTTCTCCTTTTGACACAATGTTTCCCACTTTTAGGTCGCAGGTTATCCATTCAATTAAAGAGATTTGCCATTGTTTAACGAAATATGTTTAAAGTCGTCTGCTGCAGAATTGTTGTATGAGGGAAAGGGTAGATGTTTTATAGTGAGATTTTTCTCATTTTGCAAAAATCTATTTTAAGTTCATCTGCTGCGATTACTTGTCAAATGTGTCATAATTCATATGCATGTGGGAAAAAGTTAATATCTTTTAGTAAAATATGATACCTAAATAGGCTAATATCAAAAATTATTACTTAATCATGTTCAGACTTACTGAAATCCAGATTGAAAACAATCGAACAATTTCCCCATAAAAAAAATTCCAGCAATATCTTCAAAACTTGTCTGCTGGAGATCTTTTTGAAAATATAGTGGCAAAAGAAGAAATTGCACAAAACGTGCAATTTCTCCTTTTGCCACAATGTTTTACACTTTTTGTCATAGGTTATCCATTCAATTATGGAGATTTTCTAATTTTTGAAAAAATACGTTCAAAGTCGTCTGCTGCAGAATTGTCGTATGAGGGAAAGGGTGAACCCTTTCCAACATACAATGAATCTGCAGCAGACGCTTTTGAAAAACATCTAGATTAAACTCATAATAAACCAGCTATATAAATAAAATGAAAGTATAATTGTTGAATACAGTTGACAATATTGACGCAAAATTACAATTATTTTCAGTTCAGCCTTTGATTCCTTGAAAAATATCTTTGTTAATATTTTATTACTGATCATTAGAATAAATAATTAATTTCTCAAAATAATAATCTCAAATGATTGTTTGCTATTAATATCTCCATGCCTTATCTGACCCCGTAAAATGTTTGCCATCTGATTATGGATTTTACGCCAAATCAAACTGTTGCCAATCTGATCCAATGATGGTTGTGAGAGGAAATATTGAAAATGTTCAATTTCACGGTGCAATGGTCACCGATTCTCGGGAAAACTAGCGTATGATTGTTATAAATGGCCAGATTTATCGCTTATTTTGTTGTGAATGCTAGGCTTGAATATCCATTCCATAGAATTCTGGAGAAGCAATGGAGAACGGGACTCTTTTCCTGTTACCAACGACCAACTTCTTAACAAGTCCTTGATAACCATCAACTTTCGAAACTATAGTTGGAAAAGGAGTAATTGCTCATTGACTCTCCTTCATTAAAATCATACTTTTAATTTAGCAGAAGTTACAAATTTGTCACCACACCGATTAAAATTTACTGACTTTTGGGTTGAAAATACCAAATATTGGCCTTTGGTTTCTATTTTAGTACGATGCATTCCAGAATAATTGAAAACCCTGATTATTGCAAAACGCTGCTTATTTTCAAAGTGTGCTGACCCAAACTGTAATAAAAAACAGTGGAATCAATCTTGATTGCAAAATCTGCTAATTGATAGACAATGAAGCCTTGCAATTTACGTTTTCCTACATTATGTAACAGACACTTTTTGACATATATGCAGCAGACAATTTTTTGATATCAGTCTGGTAAAAGGAGCAATTGCTACAATTACGTCAACTTCTTTCAATGATTATACTTTTCATTTATAGAGATGTTCCATAATTTTTGCCGAGATGTTTCCAAAGTTAATCGTCTTCTGCAGAATTGCTGTGTGGGGGAAAGGGTTAACAGGAACCCACTAATTGTTGAAAATAATTGTTTCAGAAAAATGTGAAAAGGAATAAATCATGTGTTAAGGACTGGTCAATACAATTACGAGAAGACATTAAAAGAATATTTCGAAAACCACTCAATTGATTCCGGGTTTGAATTGTTAATTCAGGCAGCATGTGGGACACATAATTTGATTACTGTATTATTAATTTCATGGGAACATTATCGAGGGCTTGGCGTGAAACAGTTGTAACTAAAACTGGTATTTTTTTACCAAGGTTAATCACCTCGCCATAAAGTCTTTATAAGCGTTAAATCATTTTTCTTGGTAAACAATGGAAATTTAGGTTCCATTTCTCGTTCTGAGCAATGGCACCTAAATTTGCATTGTTTACAAATGGGTCAAAATTGCCCCTAAACCAGGGTTTTCAAAATGGGTTTTTAGTTACAACCGTTTCACGCTAAGCCCTCGTTATAAACTCAGAGCTCTAGATGAGGGGTGTTTTTCTAAAATCTCCATTTGACCCTCTAACCCTATCTTGTGGGAACTCAAATGAATTGTCGCAGTGCGATGATTCTTTTGAGTACCCACAACATAGGGTTTGCTTCAATGATAACAGAGAAATTGTGAGAAAAAGAGCTGAATACCCCTCCTTATCTGGACCTGTTTAAAATGATTACCTCATATAAAATAGTTAAGATTCTTCTTAATTGAAAACATATGATTTTAATATGGACATATTAAGAACAACAACAAAACTAGAAATAACCCTTTACTACATAGCAGACGCTGTCTGTAGCCCCTGCAGCAGACAGCTTTTAACACAATGAGGCAAAAGGAGAAAATTTTCTACTCTCATCATAGGGTTTTGTTAGCTCGTCTTTTTTTGAAGAAAAAAGTTGGGCTATTGCCATACAACTCAAAAACAGTTCAACATTTTCAAATGGAACTTGGTACACATGTTACTAGGATCAATATGCATGTCTATACCAAGTCACAAAACTCTGGCTTAGAAAAATCCGGATGAGTGAGGCGCCCTTGTTTGAAAATAATATAGATATTCTGGGTAAAATATGCTGCAATTAATCTATCATCAAGGAAATTGATTATTTCTCATCAATAATTTGAGTCAGTGCTCTAATGGCATTCTGTTATCAAGTAACGGTTCTCTTATCAATTTATCAGGTAATCAGTTACAGTTAGATTTGATAGTATAATTAGTCCCATAAATTAACGAACACAATATGACTAACTCGATTGTTGTCATTTAATGATTTAGGTAACCCTTTCATTACATGGAACAATGTACTATGATGTATGCCTTTATTTGTCTCCCTACAAGAACCCACTGAATTATAGTAATAATAAAAATTATAATAATTACTTTATTTTCTGAGGCTACACATTACTATGACTGTCCCAATCTACTATATGGGCCTCGCCGAGCCACTGTAGCTCAATTGATAGCGACGTGAGCTGTCCAACAAGGGGTTGCAAGTTTGAACCCCAGCTCGGCCTTAAACACAGTAAGAAGCGTCGTTTGTCTTCCACCAATGGGTTAACAGTCTATGTGGAAAAGCAGCAATTTGCTTGGAAAGTTTGTTGTGTGGAGTACTTGTGTGAGACATAAGTCAGTGAACTGTCTCTGCAGTGATTTGACTGAAAATTTGTTGAAAACAGCTTTAAACCCCAATCAATCAATTCTATATAGGTCTCATTAGTATATACACAATGTCATTACATACACAAGAGATATAAACAATATGAGTGGTTGTTAGCATTAAGAATTTAACACTTTCTCAACTGCAGACACATTTTGATGACTTTTGAAAACAGTGTGGCCAAAGGTGAAATTGCTCATGATGAGCAATTTCTCCTTTGGCCACAATGTTTTCAACTTTATTTAACAATTTAATACAGATTTCCTGTATGTGGGAAAGGGTTTTAAGAACAAACAAACTACCTCTCATATCAGTCATGTGGAGGGCCGTTTCCTTGTCTATAGTACTGATTCGTTACTAAGGATTCTTGAATACAAAAGTTGACGCCTTTATTTAACCCTTTACCACATACATACAGATGCTTTCTGACGCCTCTGCAGCAGAGGATGTTGGAAAACATTGTGGCAAAAGAAGAAATTAATCATGATGAGCAATTCCTCTTTTTGACTCAATGTTTTTCAACTTTATTAATTAATTGTTCTTTTAATTTTAGAGAGTTTCCATATTTTGGACTAAATATATGCAAATTTGTCTGCTTGACACTTTTTGAATATGGGAAAATGTTTTAATCTTTAAAAACATGAGGCAAATATATGAGGAATATGTATTAATAAATGAAACAGTAATTATAGAATTGTGGAATAGGAAAATTGTAAATAGTAACAGGTTTACCTTGCCATTATGTTATCAAAAGTTGTCTGTAGCAGATGCGTCAAAAGGAGAGGATTTAACAAACACAAACTTCAGAAAACTAATTAGCTTGTTCTTCATCCCCAATACCCCAAATCCCTAAAAGATTATCTCCCTTATTTCCCTAGTGGTCAAATGTAAATCCATTTCAAACATGGTGTCATCTTGTATTTTGACCTTGACCATTTCACAGTTGTCTAGATTGTCGGCTTGTTTATCTTGATGGTGCAATATAGAAAGAATCCGCAGCAGGTGACATTTAACCCTTTCCCTCATATAAACGCTTTCTGACGCCTCTGCAGCAGACAGCATTTTGAAAACATAGTGACAAAAGAAGAAATTAATCAGAACGAGCAATTTCTCCTTTTGCCACAATGTTTTCCACTTTTAGTCATAGGTTATCCATTTAATTATAGAGATTTTCTATGTTTTGACAAAATATGTTCAAAGTCGTCTGCTGCAGAATTGTCGTATGAGGGAAAGGGTTAAAACATCTGTGGGAAGGGGAGGTATGGAAAATCTCTATGATTTAAAGTTTTAATATTAAATACAGTTGAAAACTTTGTGGCAAAAGGAGAAATTGCTTGCTATAACAACTAGAATATGTACATCTTATCATGCATACATGTAGAAAAATAAACATAATTATTTATACCCCCAAAAAAACAAAGTTTGGGGGGGTATATATATAGGAGTCAATGTGTCGGTCGGTCGAAAGCCATATTTTGTTGGTCAGTCGGAAGCCATGTTTTGTCCGGCCTAATTTTTCTTACAAACCACTGGTTGGAATTCAATAACATTTTACATGACGCTTCTATACCAAGAGGGAGCCCTGGTAGCTCAGTCGGTAGCGACGCGGGCTGTCAATCCAGGGGTTGTGAGTTTGAATCCCGGCTCGGCCATCTTTCTTTCCGACGATTGACAAAAGTCAATGCCACATGCGTCATTCGTCTTTCACCAATGGGCTAAGTCTATGTGGAAATGCAGCCAGTTGCTTGCGAAGATTGTTGTGTGGAGTACTGGTGTGAGAAAACCAGGAAATGCATGAGTAGGTGAACTGGCCGCCGTGATATAACTGAGAAATTGTTAAAAACGGCGTTAAACCCCAATCAACCAATCAAGTTCCATCGCCTCTCACCCCTGATCTATGTGAGAAAGTAGTCAGTGGCTTCGAAAGAATGTTGTGTAAGTACTGGTGTAGGAAAGCCAGGAAAACATGGGTAGGTGCACTGACCGCTGTGATATGACCAAAGCTGTTGAAAGCGGCGTTAAACTCCAAACAAACAAACAAACCAAGAGGAGATGTGCATATCCTAAAGGTCTTACAATTGCATGTTATTTTAAAGAGTTATGACCCTTTTACTGATTAAGTTATGGTGTAGGTCAAGGTGCTGTTTTGGGCGTATTTATCATCTAGGTCAGTGATAGTTCTAGTTTCAAAAGTTGCCGGCTACGAACATGTTATGAAGACCTGTAATAGATAAAGAGTTCATTACTAATCACAAATCATATCAGGCAGACATGATATTTTTATGGATGGCTGCCACATAAAGGCAAAGGTCCCATGACACTATGTGCAGGCCATTAGACATTAAGAGTGTATCGCCTAGCCTCGCCACAGGAAAATATACCGCATGAATTAATCAAACAGTATAGATTCTGACCATGCCATGTCTGATTGAAACAGACCTTTTGTTGAATTGTCTCTAGAGAGCTTTCTTGACCTTATTTTAAGACCACCTCAGTGGTGTAGTGGTAGAGCGTCTGCCTCAGGGTTTTTGAAGGTCATTGGTTCAATCCCCAGCCTGGTCATACCAAAGACTTTAACAAAATAGTAGTAATGGCTGCCCTCCTTGGCTTCAGGGTTGCTGGGCATAACGTCGTTAGCATAACAACCTACTGGCTGTTGTCAGCATAAATGGACCATTAGTACTAGTAACTTACCCAGAAAATGCCGTGATATAACTGAAAAATTGTTGAAAGCGGCTTAAATCACCGAGCAATCAATTGACCGAATTCTTAACTGAATGTGTATTCTGGGAAATTGGATTTTGTAAAAATGGATTGATTAATTAGAGGTTCAATGCCATTTTTAACAATTTTTCATACATCTAAAAAATTGTTGAAAGCTGCATTAAACACCAATCAATCAATTGACCTAACTTCAAACTGTTTCCCTAATACATTATCCTAAATGTGTCATCTGGGAAAATTGATGTTGTATAAAATAATTGATTAATTGGGGTTTAATGCAATTTTCAACAATTTTGTTGTGTCATATCACAGCAGCCTGAGTTCACCACCTACTCAATGTGTTTCCTGGCTTTCTAACACCAGTACTCCACACAACAAACAATCCAAGCAACTGACTGCTTTAAAGAAATTATTAAGATATTGTGTGTTAAATATATTGCTTGTTTTAAGCAATTTGCCCTTTTCCAAAAATGTTTTCAATAGGTGTCTGCCTTGTACATGCATGAAGTTTAACTGCATGTGAGTGTAAATTAACCCCTCTTTCAAACTAGCACTAAACTTGCATCAGATGACTTTGAAAACAACTAGTGGAATTTTCTGAAACTAAAAGAAAGAACAATTTAAGAATAATAGAGCAACAAGAAAACATTGTGGCAAATGGAGAAAATTCTCATGGAGAGCATTTTCTTACAATGTTCTTAAAAGTTATATGTTGCAAAGACATTACCATGTGTCTGCATGCAAGGTTGAGAATGTACAAATTGTCACAAATGTAATAAAGGTTAGGTTTCATTGTGAATGTTAAGATCGTACAATTTGTCACAAATGTAATAAAGGTTAGGTTTCATTGTGAATGTTAAGATTGTACAATTTGTCTCAAATGTAATAAAAGGTTGGGTTTCATTATGGCGAGACTCCATTGATTGTGATATGAGTAGAGAAGAGCATCCGTCAATTTGTCAATAAATGGCTGTTAAAATAATGAGTACCCATTTGTACCAATTTACCCTTCTACTACAGCTGAAGTTTTGAAAATTGTGTTTTGCAAAAAAAAGGCTTAAGTTTACTAGACTTGTTTATCAAGATATCGCTGTCCTCACTCTTCCTGGAAAACTGGAAGTTTAGAAATATTTCCAACGCATTGAAAGATCTCAGAAAAATTTAAAGAACATGTAGACAGCCTGGAAATATCCTTACATTGTTGGATGTTTCTGTGATCGCCTTTTGTCCGGCGTCCATCGTGCGGTGTGCGTCGTGCGTCAACTTCTTCTCCTCAGTAACCAGTGGGTCAATTTGGATGAAACTTCACAGAAAGCATCCTCTCAATGACCTCACCAGAATTCCTTCAAATTTTTGGGATCCATGCAGAATTCTGGTTTCCATGGCAACGAAACGAAAAAAAACTTCAAAATTCTTCATCTCCCAAACTGCTTGGCAGATTTTCAAATAATTTTTAGAAATGTTCCTCGGGTGACCCTCTATCAGATTCCTTCAAGCCAAGTTGATTGGTCGGAAACTATGGCTGCCAGGGGGTGGGGCTTATATAGCTAAAGTGAAAAAAAAATAAAAAATCAGGTGAGCGATTCAAGGGCCATCATGGCCCTCTTGTTCAAAGTTATTTTCGGAAAGTTCATCATAATTGTGGGTAATGTCTGTTAAAAAGAAACATGTTGTTGACCAATTTTAGATTGCATACAAGTTTGTAAATCTTATTATACCCCCTTTCTTTAAGAAGAGGGGGTATATTAGGAGTCACTGTGCCGGACTGTCGGTCGGTCGGAAGCCATATTTTGACCATCTTATTTCTTACAAACTACTGGGTGGAATTCAATAAAATTTTACATGAAGCTTTTATATATACCAAGAGGAGATGTGCATATCCTAAAGGTCTTACAATTGCATGTTATTTTACAGAGTTATGGCCCTTTTACTTATTAAGTTATGGTGTAGGTCAAGGTGCTGTTTTAGGGGGTATTTATCATCTTCAGTGATAGTTCTAGTTTTAATTTACATTAAGCAATATATATATGATTAATTACTCTTTTCGTGACATTATGCTTTAAAATGCATCAGGTTAGTAGGTATTTATTCTTTGTAAGGTACTATATTTGGACATCTGTAAAACTGAGCTAAACAGAATTGCAGATAAATAATAAAAATCCTCTTCCTACGCAAATGAAAAAAGAAACGCGCAAATGTAACAAAGGACATTATGCTAATAAACATATCAATACGGTGCAAAAAATACATAAAAGTCACTTTAAGTCTTGTCATGTTTGTCTGTTGTGCTGTAGATATTTCCCTAAATGTACCGAGAAGTATCTAATGATAAATTGATTTAACTCTTTCCCACACATAGACGCTTTCTGACGCCTCTGCAGCAGACGGCTTTTTGAAAACATGGTGACCAAAGAAGAAATTGCTCAAAACGATCAATTTCTCCTTTTGCCACAATGTTTTCCACTTTTAGTCATAGGTTATCCATTCAATTATAGAGATTTTCCATATTTTGACAAAATATGTTCAAAGTCATCTGCTGCAGAATTGTCGTATGAGGGAAAGGGTTACAGCTTTGTAACTACTAACTGTCTATAATTCCAAAGCAAGTATAGTCCAATAGCTCATTATGAACAATTTCTCCCATTGCCACAATGTTTTCAAAAGTTGTCTGCTCCAGAACGCTCCTGCTATAACATTGTTGATAACGGAGAAATTAATAAAGTAAAAAACTTTCTAGATGTTACCGTCTTCTACTTTTGAATCATTCCCGCATAGAGACGCTTTCTGACACCTCTGCAGCGGAGGATTTTTCGAAAACATTGTTGCAGATACAGGGAATTTACTCATGATGATCCATGTTTTCAAAACTTTATTCCACGGTTATTAGTCGCCGGGCAGAATCCCGCGACTTCTATTTTTAATAGGTTTTCTGAAATCACATGGGAGGGGGGACTATTATTAGAAAGAAACACATTTAGATGTCTTGAACATATTACAATTGTGTTTGTTTAAAAACACTAAGTAATGACACATCTAAAATGAAATAAATATTCCGATGTTTTAGGTATTTTCAGTTTCTTTATTTTGACTCGCATTTATGTTTTTTTGTTTTATTTACGAAGACAAAACGGTCCCTATTAGCTAGACTGAAATACTTTATTTTACACTATATACTACATGTAATCAAAAGGCGATAACTACAAACTTTTACGTCGCAGTCTAATTTGTTTACTTACGCGCACCTGCGTGACTCGCGATAACCAACTGCGTAGATCAATCTCCTTTGCAGAGAGCCGCTCTTTACACTCACATACAAATAGTAAATTATAGGTGATTTAAAATGTTTATTTGGTTCGAAACAAATGAAGAAAAGAACAAACCGAGATAAAACTGGTTTTAATGGAAAAATGACTTTGAACGAACACTCTCTGCCTATATAGAGAGTTTCAAGAACGACACCTCTGCGAATAAGAAAGAATCGGGTCTTTCGTACAAAATTATTTCGTCCTTGACAATTTTAAATGTGTCTTTTAATTCCCTAAAGGCATATTGCTTCCGATCTGCATATTGTTATGCATCATTGACACAAGGGCTCTCCTCAGAATATAATTTTAAAACATGAGTAGTTTGTTGTTTTCATTATAAAAAAGGAAGGAAAGAATTAAAATAAATTAACATGTTGTAGGGCTAAGTTTATGTTCGAAATTAAGTTTAAATTATACAACAATTTCAATGAGATTTAACTGTTTAGTTGATATTATATTTCGAAGGTGGTCTAATTTATAAATATTGGACTACATTTCAACATTTGTTAAAGTATGGTATAATTAGGATGCCAAGCTAATATCATTTTGAGAAAAAGAGAAAGCTCATATATTCAGCGATTTAACCCTTATCTCATTGTTTTAAAAGTAGATTGCTGCAAAGGTGTCCACTGTTTACTTTAAAAGAGGAAAGGTAAAATGACGTGCTATTGCATGCAAATCCTAAATTGTCTGTTTTGTGGTTTTATTGAAAAATAATAAAATTATTCCTTAATGAAAGCACTGTATACATACTAAGACTATGACTAATGATTGGCAAGATTACTCATTTCCATTACTGTTTATGATCAATAATTAGTTGGTTGTGTGTATGGTCAACCTACTTTGGAATGGAGATTGATCATAAACAATGAAAGGCTTCAATTATCATTCACTTCGTTGACAAAACGATGCAAGTTATGATACATTTTCACTTGACCCCACCCCTGATGTTCCAATATGCCCCTCAGTTGATAACTGTTTATTCAACTACTATAATGTTAGTGTTATGCATAACTGCACTATGGATATCCGGCGACATTGATGCGTTGCATCAACTTTCTCTTGTGCTTTCATTTAAAGAGATTTTCCATATTTTGCTGGCATGTTTTTAAAGTCGTCTGAAAACAAATTTGTTGTATGTGAGAATGGGTTAAAGCAGATGATCAGTATCATATCGTGTCACGATGAGCTTTCATTGTTTCCTGTTACTAAGAAAACCAGAGGACTTGATAAGGAGAGGTAAAATGTGTTTTTCCCGAAAATATCTCCCTTAAGCTGAATTTAACACTATGTTGTGGGTACTGACTGGGACAATTCTTTTGAGTTCCCACAACAGAAGGATTTTGGGATGTAAAATACTCTTCTTATCTTAACCCTTTCCCTCATACGACAATTCTGCAGCAGACGACTTTGAACATATTTCGTCAAAAAGTAGAAATCTCCATAATTGAATGGATAACCTATGACTATAAGTGGAAAACATTGTGGCCAAAGGTGAAATTGCTCATCATGTCAAAAGTCGTCTGCTGCTATTGCGTTAAAATGCGTCTGCAGGTGGGAAAGGGTTAAGCTCTGCCCAAGACACTTTCTAATCTATCTATAAATTAAACATTTCACTTTTAAGTTTCAAAGTTTTTTGCGGATATTTTAATTCAGAGAAAGATTATTAGAAAAGAAGAAATTGATTGCTTTTCCCACATAGTTCTCAGAAATTTGTGTGGCATCTCAAGTCTGAATCTGGGAAAGGATGAAATCCGGATTATACAGAAAATGGTGAAAAATTGCAAAAACCTGTCCATCCTCAAAACAAAAACTACAAAATTAATAGCTGGATTTACAAACCCATTAAAGGTCCAGCATGTCGATAATGGCTCATGAAAGATAGCTCACTGATATTGTTGATGACCCATAACATGTTTTTACCCTTCCCTATTTACCATGAATCAACAGCAGATGTCTTTGAAAAATCTCTGCGCAAAACAAATATAAATATGGCAAGTCTCTAAAAATAAAAATTGATAAATAAATAATTGGAAAGAATGTGGCAAAAGGAGAAAATGGTCACTCACTATAAGCAGTTTCTCCTATTGCCACATTGATTTTCAACAGTTGCTATTACAGACGAGTCAAATTGCCGGAGAAAATTGTTAGAAAGGTTTAACATATGGCTCTCTGGACCCTAATTAAGACAACAATCAGATAACAAGCCTCACTGACTCCGAATTGAGTCTGTTAAAATCATTTTCTAGGGAGCAAATGGGTTGAAAGTGATAGTCATCTTCAATGCCATTGTATTTGGAACCATCACAGGTGCATGTTAGATTGAGTTAATTTGTTGGAAAACATTTAGGCATGAATATGGAAAGTCACTATAAATGAAAGTATGATTATTTAATAGAGTTGAAAACCTTATGGCAAAATAAGAAATTTCTCATGATGCGTAATTTCTCCTTTTATAACAATGTTTAAAAAATTAATTTTTCGCAGATTCATCAAGAATCTTCTCAATATAGGGTTTGGTTTGATTATGAAGAAGCGACAAAAACTGTTAGATAAGTATCTGATTGGTCAGAAGAAAATTCATTGACCCTGATTGGTCAATTGGAATATAAATCTTATTTGGAGCTTAGAGTTTATTTCTGAGCACTGAGAAAGGTCAGAGAGTTATAAAGTGTCCAGGCCAGTGTACTCTACCACACTTAAACCTGGGTATTATCATTAACCGGTTCCCTCATACGACAATTCTGCAGCAGATGACTTTGAACATATTTTGTCAAAAAATAGATAATCTCTATAATTGAATCGATGACCTCTGACTAAAAGTGGAAAACATTGTTGCAAATGGAGAAATTGCTTGTTTTGAGCAATTTCTTCTTTTGTCACCAATGTATTCCAAAAGCCGTCTGCTGTAGAGGCGTCAGAGGCAATAGAAAATTAAAAGTATATCAATAATATCAACATTTTTATAAAGGTAAGCTTCTTTTAGGAGGTTAATCAACCCTTTCCCACACACAACAAACCTGCAGCAGACGACTTTGGAAGACATCTTGGCAAATATGTGGAAAATATTTAGGAATTTTAAAAAGTAGGATTAAAGAAAAGATTTGAAAACTTTCTGACAAATGGAGAAATGGCTCATGATGAGCAATTTGTCCTTTTGTCACACTGTTTTTGTCCAAAGTTGTCTGGTTCAGTCTGTATCAAAATGCAGCTTCCAGTGGGGGAAAAGGATTTAAAGTTTGTTCTGACCACAATGACGCTAAATAATAGGATTACATTAAGCATTATAAATATATAAATGAACTTGGACAAGCAAAAAAGAGGTCTTGTTTATGAATCTCTCGTTTGACACCACATAGCCAGCCCTTTTCCCTCATATAGACGGTTTTTGACGGGTCTGCAGCAGACGGCTTTTTGAAAACATGGTGACAAAAGAAGAAATTGCTCAAAACGAGCAATTTCTCCTTTTGCCACAATGTTTTCCACTTTCAGTCATAGGTTATCCATTCAATAACAGAGAATTTCCATTTTTTGACAAAATATGTTCAAAGTCGTCTGCTGCAGAATTGTCGTATGAGGGAAAGGATTAAATGGAAAGCCTAGTATGGGCTGCACTTTTAGATGTTTGTCAGAAGTTAACATTTATGCTTGTGAAGTCTCTGATGAGACTCTGTGTATGCACTTGCTCAACTTTTTTTATTAATTTTACCTTTATTTACAGTGATTTCCCTTAATTTTGCCAATATGTTTTCAAAGTCGTCTGCTGCAAGTTTGTTGTATGTGGGAAAAGGTTCAGTGTTTGCCAGCTCCAACGAGACCCCCCTTCTTGCCTAACGCGACCCAAATCAATTACTAGTATAATGTAATAGTTTTTATAAGTTAAAGCTCATTTTAACAATGTTTGGTAATATTGAGGAGAGTTTTGATTCTAAAAGGATTTGTTGAATGTTTCAAGAGGTATATCTGTTTCCCTTGTATAATAAGCCTTTTCCACATGAAGGCGTCATTTTGACGCATCTGCAGCAGCTGACTGTTGTATTCATTGTGTCAAAATGAGACATTGCTCATCATGAGCAATATCTAAATTTGCCAAAATGATTTCAAGCCTCAATTAATAATTATGCTAAAAATTAATTTACAGAACTTTTCCCATTCTTTTGCCTAGATATTTTCAGAATCCTCTGCCACAGCTTTGCTGTATGTGGGAAAGGGTTGTCTACCTACATACAACAATTCTGCAACAGAATACTTTAGAAATATCTTGGCAAAAGTGTTTAAAAGTCTCTCCGAATGAAGGTAAAATTATCTAATAAGAAAACATTGGGGTTAAAAGAGCATTATACATATAGGGATTTGGAACTAGCATCCCAGGTTCAATCCCCAATGACTTTCTCATAATGTGCAATTTCTCCAGCTGCCACACTGTTTTAAAAAGCTATCAATTATGGAAGCATCAGAATGTTGGAAAATTATTACATATCTTGCAGTTGTGTGTGTGCGTAACAGGTGAAAAATTGGAAAATTAATTTCGGCTGAAAAGAACAATGCAATGACATTAGAAAAGAACAAAGTAATGACACTAGAAAAGAACAATGAAATGACACTAGAAAAGAACAATGCAATGACACTAGAAAAGAACAAAGTAATGACACTAGAAAAGAACAATGCAATGACACAGGAATTCTTGTTGAATTAATGAGCTACTGTCAAATATTTAAAAGTTGGCAATGGTGTCACCATTTCCCCATTATAACTGGATGAATAATGTTTTTAGTAATTACTGTGGGAAACGGAGAATTTGCTTAGTATTTACTTATAGTAAAAACTTTTTTTTTATACTTAGAATAGAAAAGAAGGTTAGTTTAAACTTATTTATTTTAAATTGATTGCGAAACAAGCTTTAAGCTTATATTAATCACGCTCGAATATTTACCACATACAAGAATTCTGCAGCAGATGACCTTGAAAACACATTGGCGAGATCGTGAAAAATCTTCATAAATGAGGTTTAAATTATTACATAGCTGAAAACAGTGGGGCAAATTTAGGAGAAATTGCTTGTTATGAGCAATTTTTCAGCCACAATAAATTTCAAAAAATGTCTGCTCCGGAGGCAACAGAAAGCATCTGTATGTAGGAAAGGGTTAACTTTACATCAATATTGTAACCAGTATTCAAGCCTAGAAGTCCCAAATTTGGACGCAGCGCTCTAATATAAATCTGAGCGCAAAATAGTCGGTGGCAAATATATATTGGCAAACCTGAGTTAAAACTATCAATTTATCAAAATTAGACAAACATTAAGATTAAAACAGAGAGTTTGATAAAGAAAAAGTAATAAACGTTGTCGATCATCAACAATAAAGCTGCTTTATCAAATATTTTCAGCTGACTTTGAAAACATACTGGCAATTAAAATATGGAGAATTCTATAAACAAAGTATAATTACTGATAGCGTTGAAATATTATAGCTAACAAAGAAATTGTTTGTTATTAGCAATTTTTCCTTTGACCATGATGTTTTCAAAAGTCGTCTGCTGCAGATGCATCAAAATGCGGCTGCAAATGGGAAAAGGTAAGGAAAAGAAGGGATAATTACAGATATAGAAGATCAGTAGAGAACAATAATGTACCAAACTGCAAGCTGTTTTGATAAGCCTTCAATGTGTAAACAAGATAAGAAAACAAGAATGCAGCATGCAAGGAGATGACTTTCGATTTACGAGCAAGAAGTCCCTAATAACCTAGACTGGAAATAGTTTATCTATTTAGTCAATTTGGCTGCCCTCCTTGGGGCTCAGGATTAATGGACCAGTAGTACTGGTAACTTACCTAGGAATTTTTTCTGTGATATAACAGAAAAATTGTTGAAAGCGTGTGAAACACCAATTTATCAATTTAGTCAAATTATAAAAGTATGTTGGGAGTCTGGCAATCTCATTAAAACTAGAGGAATCCGCTGTGGTCGAGTGGATAGCCTCGGGGATTTCTAAACTGGGTGTCCCGGGTTCGATCCCCAGTCGCGGCACTACGGTCATGGTGGAGTTTTCTAGCCTAGTACTGGTTTGTTTACCCAGGGATCATGAATAAGTGAACTGTCGCCGTGATATAACTGAAATAATGTTGAAAGCGGCGTAAAATCCCAATAAAACAAAATGATCTCGTTAAAACATAGACCTAAATATTATGGAGTGGTTTTTGGTAATGTTGCTAACCTAATATGTGCCCTAATATGTTTAACAGCAAACCGCAATACGCGTAACAGGAATTCGATAAAGAAACTAAACATTTCTTTGCTTATTAGAGGTCGTCTCTGATTGTCCCAATCAAATTGTTGCTTACAGAATTGTTTGGTATCATCGGGGGAGATAACCTTTAATGATAAATTGATTTAACCCTTTCCCTCACATAGACGCTTTCTGACGCCTCTGCAGCAGAAAACATAGCGACAAAAGAAGAAATTGCTCAAAACAAGCAATTTCTCCTTTTGCCACAATGTTTTCCACTTTTAGTCATAGGTTTATCCATTCAATTAAAGAGGTTTTTCTATTTTTTGACAAAATATGTTCAAAGTCGTCTGCTGCAGAATTGTCGTATGAGGGTAAGGATTAAAGACCACCTGTGAACAAAGATCATACTGTTGTGTTCCCATGGTAGGTCTCTAAACACAGGTTTCACTGTACATGTATTTATTTTTTTCCACAATGAGCAATTTTCTCCATTTGCCCAAATGTTTTCAACTCTATTCATCAATAAAGCTTTTATTTATAGAGATTTCCCATGCTTAGAAGTTGTTAAAGTCGTCTGCAGCAGATATACATCTATGTGGGATAGGAGTTATATATCAAGGTCAAGTTTGGGTTAACCCTTTCCCTCATATAGACGCTTTCTGACGCCTCTGCAGCAGACAGCTTTTTGAAAACATAGTGACAAAAGGAGAAATTGCACAAAACGTGCAATTTCTCCTTTTGCCACAATGTTTTCCACTTTTTGTCATAGGTTATCCATTCAATTATAGAGATTTTTCTATTTTTTGACAAAATACATTCAAAGTTGTCTGCTGCAGAATTGCCATATGAGGGAAAGGGTTAATATTGTCAAGGTCATAGGTCATACATGTGGATATAAGAAGTTGCACGTGATGCCAAATGAAAGTGTCATAACTAGCGGAATCTTTTTATTGCCATTTGGTCCTTGTTTGGCTACGAGGGATTTTATTACCGTAGAAGGTTTGGCCTCTTGGGAAATCATTGAGACTTGTACATGGCCGTTGATAAGTAGCCCCGCAGAATGTGACTCTGCGTAATGTCTTCTGTAAATGTCAACAGAATCATTATGGAATGCTAATCGTAGCTTGTTTATTGTCACATTTTTCTTCTTAACCTGAAGCATTCCGTCAAATCTATGAAGGTCACATTTTCAGAAGTCTAGTAATGTACTGAACCCATACTCCTACTCCTAGACGTACACCATTAAGCACCTTAACCCTTTCCCACCTTTAGATGCATTTCCACGCATCTGCAGCACACGACTTTTGAGAACATCGTTACAAAAGGAGAAATTGCTCAAAACAAGCAATTTCTCCCTGTCCACAATCTAGACTTTCAAGACATTCAAGCTTGAACAATGGTTATGACCACACCTCCAAAACAATACACCTTGCTACCATACAAGTAGTCAATTTGATCATAGCCATTGCCATTTATTAGCTTGTCTGTTTTTCAAAGGGAAAACTCTCGGTCTATTGTGATACCCTTGGCGTTCGTTGTCTGCGTCTTCATCACAAAACTTTAACCTTACCTCATACCTCAAAAACAGTTACTCATATTGAAATGAAACTTGATACACATGTTCTTAGAAACAATATGCATGTCTATGCCAATCACATAATTCTGGCTTCAATAATTATTCAGTTATCCCCCTTTTTGAACAAAGTATAACCTTGGGCATAACTAAAAAAAACATTTAATACTTTCAAATGAAACTTGGTACAAATGGTCCTTGGAAGTTGGAACAATAAGCATATCTCTACCAAATTAAATAACTCTTGGTTTAATAATTATTCAGTAATGCCCCTTTTTTTTACTTAGAATAAACAGATGAGCGTTGGCATTCGCTCCACAGTGCTCGATCTTGTTACATAATTTCCGTAGTTTTGTTTTCATCTGACAAGGCTGGTTTAATGACAGTTTTATTTCTTATAAATCCATTCATTTCTTATCAAAGACATTGCAAAGACTTACTTTACAGCAGGGAATATATCCGCCAACATCCCATTACCATCAGATAAGTACAGAAAATCACATATTTATTGTTTTGGTCTAGTAAAATGGCTATAAATGCTGACCCTGGTATGATCCCATGTGGCCATAAAAACAGTGGAATAACGGAATTGAATAATTAATACAGTGACCTCACATATGGGAGTACTGATGTCATTTGAACTTAGAATATATTAGAATATAACCCACCCCCAACATGCAGACATGTTTTGAAAACATAATGGCGGAGACAGAAATTACTTATAATGATAAGAAAAAAATTACTGCTTCAGTCCAATTCAGTTTTTAAACTTTTCAATAAGAAATTTGCCTGTATGTTTTCAGAGTCGTCTGCAGCAGAAAACTTTTAAAGGATTTGACAAAATTGAGAAATTGCTCATTGTTGTAGAAGTGCTTTGGATAAATTGCTTATTTTATGTTTAATTCTTTTTATTTGCTATGTAAACACAAAATTACTATCTCCCTTACTACCCACCTCACAGGGAATGACAATGTGACCAAGAGCAAGAGAATAAATATCATATATTGAAAATGGATTTACCCTTTCCCACTTACAGATGCTTTCTGGTACCTCTGCAGTAGACAACTTTTGAAACTTTTGTTGCAAAAGGAGAAACTGCTCAAAACAATGAAATTCTCTCCTTTTCCCACAATGTTATCAACTATATTCAATAATTATGTCTCCCCTTCTCCGAAAGGGGGGACATGCTGTATTTGTAGTTATTCTTATTCTTCTTATTATTACGATTCCCCAACAGAGTTGGGAATCGTATTGTTTTTCTATTGTTTTTAGCTCACCTGTGCACGAAGTGCTCAAGGTGAGTTATTGTGATCGCCCTATGTCCGGCGTCCGTCGTCCGTCGTCCGTCGTCCGTCGTCCATCGTCCGTCGTCCGTCGTCCGTCGTCCGTCAACATTTTCTCCTCTGTAACCGGTGGGTCAACTGGGATGAAACTTCACAGAAAGCATCCTCTCAATGTCCTCACCAGAATTCCTTAAAATTTTCGGGATCCATGCATAATTCTGGTTTCCATGGCAACGAAATGAAAAAACTTCAAAATTCTTAAAAAATCTTCTCCTCCGAAAGTGTCAGGCCGATTTTCAAATAATTTTGTAGAAATGTTCCTCGGGTGACCCTCTATCAGATTCCTTCAAGCCATGTTGATTGGTCGAAAAACATGGCTGCCAGGGGGGGCGGGGCTATTTTTCCTTATATGGCTATAGTGCAAACTTAAAAAATCTTCTCCTCCGAAAGTGTCAGGCCGATTTTCAAATAATTTTGTAGAAATGTTCCTCGGGTGACCCTCTATCAGATTCCTTCAAGCCATGTTGATTGGTCGAAAAACATGGCCGCCAGGGGGGGGCGGAGCTATTTTTCCTTATATGGCTATAGTGCAAACTTAAAAAATCTTCTTCTCCAAAAGTGTCAGGCCGATTTTCAAATAAATTTGTAGAAATGTTCCTTGGGTGACCCTCTATCAGATTCCTTCAAGCCATGTTGATTGGTCGAAAATCATGGCCGCCAGGGGGGGGGGGGCGGGGCTTTTTTGCCTTATATAGCTATAGTGCAAACTTAAAAAATCTTCTCCTCCAAAAGTGTCGGGCCGATTTTCAAATAATTTTGTAGAAATGTTCCTTGGATGACCCTCTATCAGATTCCTTCAAGCCATGTTGATTGGTCAAAAAACATGGCCGCCAGGGGGCGGTGCTATTTTGCCTTTTATTGCTATAGTGAAAACTTAACAAATCTTCTCCTTCAAAAGTGTCAGGCCGATTTTCAAATAATTTTGTAGAAATGTTCCTAGGGTGACCCTCTATCAGATTCCTTAAAGCCAAGTTGATTGGTTGGAAACTATGCCCGCCAGATGGCGGGGCTTATATAGCTAAAGTGAAAAAAAAAATCAGGTGAGCGATTCCAGGGCCATCATGGCCCTCTTGTTTCTTTTTATTATTATTATTATTCTCTTTCAGCTATCCAAATTTTTGTCCAGAGCAATACTCATAAACTACTTGATGGAATTGATCGAAACTTGCAACATAGATAGATGGCAATGTGAACTTGTGTAGTTTTCAAGAATGATAACTCTGAGCCACTTTTTTGCAAAGTTATCTCCCCTTTTTAGCTCACCTGAGCTTTGCTCAAGGTGAGTTATTGTGATCGCCTTTTGTCCGGCGTCCGTCGTCCGTCGTGCGTCGTGCGTCAACTTCTTCTCCTCAGTAACCAGTGGGTCAATTTGGATGAAACTTCACAGAAAGCATCCTCTCATTGACCTCACCAGAATTCCTTCAAATTTTTGGGATCCATGCAAAATTCTGGTTTCCATGGCAACGAAACCGAAAAAACTTCAAAATTCTTCTTCTCCCAAATTGGTTGGCAGATTTTCAAATAATTTTGTAGAAATGTTCCTTAGATGACCCTCTATCAGATTCCTTCAAGCCGTGTTGATTGGTCGAAAAACATGGCCGCCAGGGGGGGCGGGGCTATTTTGCCTTATATGGCTATAGTGAAAACTTAAAAAATCTTCTCCTCCGAAAGTGTAAGGCCGATTTTCAAATAATTTTGTAGAAATGTTCCTTGGGTGACCCTCTATCAGATTCCTTCAAGCCATGTTGATTGGTCGAAAAACTTGGCCGCCAGGGGGGGCGGGGCTATTTTGCCTTATATGGCTATAGTGCAAACTTAAAAAATCTTCTTCTCCAAAAGTGTCAGGCTGATTTTCAAATAATTTTGTAGAAATGTTCCTTGGGTAATCCTCTATCAGATTCCTTCAAGCCATGTTGATTGGTCAAAAAACATGGCCGCCAGGGGGCGGGGCTATTTTGCCTTATATGGCCAAAGTGAAAACTTAAAAAATCTTCAACATCTTCTCCTCAGTAACCAGTGGGTCAATTGGGATGAAACTTCACAGAAAGCATCCTCTCATTGACCTCACCAGAATTCCTTCAAATTTTTGGGATCCATGCAAAATTCTGGTTTCCATGGCAACGAAACCGAAAAAACTTCAAAATTCTTCTTCTCCCAAATTGGTTGGCAGATTTTCAAATAATTTTGTAGAAATGTTTCTTAAGTGACCCTCTATCAGATTCCTTCAAGCCATGTTGATTGCTCGAAAAACATGGCCGCCATGGGGGGGGGGGGGGGCTATTTTGCCTTATATGGCTATAGTGCAAACTTAAAAAATCTTCTTCTCCAAAAGTGTCGGCCCGATTTTCAAATAATTTTGTAGAAATGTTCCTTGGATGACCCACTTTCAGATTCCTTCAAGCCATGTTGATTGGTCAAAAAACATGGCCGCCAGTAGGCAGGGCTATTTTGCATTATATGGCTATAGTGAAAACTTAAAAAATCTTCTCCTCCAAAAGTATCTGGCCGACTTTCAAATAATTTTGTAGAAATGTTCCTAGGGTGACCCTCTATCAGATTCTTTCAAGCCAAGTTGATTGGTCGGAAACTGGCTGCCAGGGGGCGAGGCTTATATAGCTAAAGTGAAAAAAAAATAAAAAATCAGGTGAGCGATTCAAGGGCCATCATGGTCCTCTTGTTCAATATTTTAATCAGTTTTTGTCAGAGCGATATCTTGTGAACGAATGGTCAGATATTATTGAAACTTGGAACATAGATAGATGGCACTGTGCAGTTGTACAACATGCAAGAATTATAACTCTGGGCCACTTTTTTGCAAAGTTATCTCCCCTTTTTCATTTTTTTAATAATTGGGTGATTTGAACTTGTATAACTCGATAACGAAAAGAGATAGAGACTTGAAACTTAGTACAAATGTTCCCAATCAAGTGACCTACTTTCTCATGTGTATTTGAGCTTGACCGAATACTCGTTTCTGATTGGTCGATTTTTCGGACTTGTATAACTCGAAAATGACTAGTGATAGAGACTTGAAACTTAGTACATGTGATTCTAATCAAGTAGTACTACTTTCTCAAGTGTATTAGCGCATGACCGAATACTCGTTTCTGATTGGTCGATTTTTCTGACTTGTATAACTCAAAAACGACAAGTGATAGAGACTTGAAACTTAGTACATGTGTTTCTTATCAAGTAGTACTATTTTTGCATGTGTATTAGCGCATGACCGAATACTCGTTTCTGATTGGTCGATTTTTCGGACTTGTATAACTCAAAAACGACAAGTGATAGAGACTTGAAACTTAGTACATGTGTTTCTTATCAAGTAGTACTATTTTGGCATGTGTATTAGCGCATGACCGAATACTCGTTTCTGATTGGTCGATTTTTCGGACTTGTATAACTCAAAAACGACAAGTGATAGAGACTTGAAACTTAGTACATGTGTCCCTAATCAAGTAGTAGTACTTTCGCAAGTGTATTAGCGCATTACCGAATACTCTGGGCCATTGTGTTATCTGCCCTTGTTCAATAAAATGGCAAGGGAATCGTTCGTAACTGTTGCTACAGTTACAATCTCTAGTTATTATTCTTCTTCTTCTTAACTTTTGTTTGTCCAGAGCAGAACTCGGAAACTGCTTGAAGTAATTGATTGAAACTTGGAACATAGATAGATGGCAATGTGAAGTTGTGCACCTTGCAAGAATTATAACTCTGGGCCACTTTGTTGCAAAGTTATCTGCCCTTGTTCAATATTTTAATAGTGTATACTTTGTCCAGAGCAGAACTCAGAAACTACTTGAAGGAATTTATTGAAACTTGGAACATAGATAGATGGCAATGTGAAGTTGTGCACCTTGCAATAATTATGAGTTATCTCCCCCTTGTTCAATATTTTAATTGTGAAAACTTTGTCCAGAGCAGAACTCAGAAACTACTTGAAGGAATTTATTGAAACTTGGAATATAGATAGATGGCAATGTGAAGTTGTGCACCTTGCAATAATTATGAGTTATCTCCCCCTTGTTCAATATTTTAATAGTGTAAACTTTGTCCAGAGCAGAACTCAGAAACTACTTGAAGGAATTTATTGAAACTTGAAACATAGATAGATGGCAATGTGAAGTTGTGCACCTTGCAATAATTATGAGTTATCTCCCCCTTGTTCAATATTTTAATAGTGTAAACTTTGTCCAGAGCAGAACTCAGAAACTACTTGAAGGAATTTATTGAAACTTGGAATTTAGATAGATGGCAATGTGAAGTTGTGCACCTTGCAATAATTATGATTTATCTCCCCTTGTTCAATATTTTAATAGTGTAAACTTTCTCCAGAGCAGAACTAAGAAAGTACTTAAAGGAATTTATTGAAACTTGGAATATAGATAGATGGCAATGTGAAGTTGTGCACCTTGCAAGAATTATAACTCTGGGCTACTTCGTTGCAAAGTTATCTCCCCTTGTTCAATATTTTAATAGTCATTGACAAACTGCAATGGGGAGACATATGTTTTTTCATAAAAACAACCTTTCTAGTTATTCTTTCATTTATTGAGTTTCCACATTTTTGCCAAGATGTTTTCAAAGTCGTCTGCTGTGTGTAAGAAAAGGCTAAAATTGTTCCTTAATTTTAACTTCACTTGATAGGATATTTCTAGATAAGAGCCGGATGCTTTGAAAATGTTTTGAGAAGAAAGGTTTAAAATCTTGACAACTCAAAAGTATACTTTTGCAAAAGATACCAGCTGCTTTAAAAAGGTAATGGGTAAAAAAAAAATGGATCACGATCCACACAATTAAGTTCTCAAAAAAAAAATCCTGCTTCCCTGTCATAAAACCTTTCCAACATAAAACAAATATGCAGCTGCTGACAACTTTGAAAATATCATTGCAAACCTCTTTATTGAAATGTATTTTTATCCAATTGCTTGCAAACATTTTGTCAAAAGAAGAAATTACTAATTTTGAGCAATATTTCTGGTAATGGTTTCAAAAGTTGTCTGCTACTAAGGCATCAAAAGTCATCTTAATGAGTGAATGAAAAGGCTTGAGAATATGGTCAACATTCCAACAGGTTCTCTACGTTTTTCACCGATAGTCTGCAGCAGACGACTTTTATGAAAACATTGTTGCAAAAGGAGAAAAATTACGCACAATGAGCAATTTCTTCTTTCGACACAATATTTTTTCAATTTTATTTGATAATTGTTCTTTCAAATATATATGGTCTCTTGTACCAAAGGTCCCGGGTTCGAATCCTGTGATGAGCGGGTTCTGCCTTTGGGATTTTTCCACACAAACGGCGCGATTACTGGTTAAGTTTCCAGGAAGCAGACATCGAGCGTGATTCATATAAGCTTAAAGCTTGTTTCGCAATCGATGTAAAATAAATAAGTTTAAAAAAAAAAAAAGTAAATATATATGTAGAGAGTTTCCATATTTTTGAAATGATATATTAAAATCGTCTGCTGCAGATTTGTTTTATATGGGAAAAGGGTTAAAAATATATTCTTCTTCCCTTCAACCCTCTTAAATACAAACGAAAATCGATTGGTCTTTAATGTTCAGTAAAAGTGTGGTAAACGAATATTGATGGACTCGTAATGCTTTTTCCATTGGTACCCATCTCAAATTTGCTCATTAGTCGACAAAAGTTAAAAGCCTTTGATGCAATTACATGGCATTTTTTCATGCACTTCGTATCTCTAGATTCTTTGCCTCCATTTTAGTAGCCGACAATGTTCGAATCACATTTCAAAGAGATAATTAACGTTTTATGATTATTTTTTTTGTGATGTGTGGTGAAAGACAATAGTTAGGTTTGCCTTTGACTTTCATTGAAAAGTATTATTGCAAAACTAAAAAGCATTATCTTTAACCCTTTCCCTCATACGACAATTCTGCAGCAGACAACTTTGAACATATTTTGTCAAAACATAGAAAATCTCCATAATTGAATGGATAACCAATTACAAAAAGTGGAAAATTGCACGTTCTGTGCAATTTCTTCTTTTGTCACTATGTTTTCAAAAAGCTGTCTGCTGCAGAGGCGTCAGAAAGTGTCTATATGAGGGAAAGGGTTAACTCTTTTCTCATATTCAACAAATCCGCAGCAGATGACTTTGAACATATTTTGTCAAAAAATAGAAAATCTCTATAATTGAATGAATAACCTATGACTAAAAGTGGAAAGATATCGTGGCAAAAGGAGAAATTGCTCATCATGAGCAATTTTTTCTTTTACCACAATGTTTTCGAAAGTCGTCTGCTTCAGAGGCATCAGAAAGCGTCAACTTTATGAGGGAAAGGGTTTATTGATATTTTACATGAACTAAAACCAATCAGCTCTGTTACATCAAATACTTTAAAAACAGTGTGACAGAAAGTTAACCCTTACCCATATACAAAAACATCTGCAGCAGACGACTCTGAAAACATACAGAGAAAACTATGGAAAGTCTCTTTATATAAAGTTTAGTTTCAGATCAGGGTTGAAAAAATTGCTGCAGAAGAAGAAATTGCTAAGTGTTTTCAAAAGTTGTCTCTTCTGTAGTGACATCCATAGGTGATGATACCTTCTCAGTTGAGTAGTGGTAGAGAATCCGCCTCGGGAGCAGGACGTTGCAGGTTTGAACCCCAGCCGGTTCATACCAAATACTTTCAAAATGGTAGTAGTGACTGCCCTCCTAGGCGCTCAGGTTGTAACTGACTGTCTGGTGTCAGGATAAATAGTACTGGTAACTTACCCAGGAAACGCCGTGATATAACTGAACAATTGTTGAAAGCGGCGTAAAACACCAATCAATTAGATAGATTTTCTTTCTGGAGATATATTTCTTTATCACTCTCCCCTGGCACAGTAGCCTGAATAAACGGGATCGCCTGAGCCGAGAACTGACAATCTTTAGCGCTAAGAGTTGCGGGGTTAGCATTACGACTGACTGGCTGGTGTCAGGATAAATGGACCAGTAGTACTGGTAACTTACCCAGGAAACGCCGTGATTATAATAACTGAAAAATTGTTGAAAGCAGACCAAAATACAAAAACAATCGATCAATCAATTCATGTATAAAGAGATTTTCCATAGTTTTCAAAGTTGTCTTATTTACCATAAATTACTTAAAAAATTAATGCTACAGAAGTTTTAACCCATTCCCATTTATAGACGCATTTTGACACATCTGCAGCAGACGACTTTTGAAACATTATGACAAAAGGAGAAATTGCTCAAAACGAGCAATTTCTCCTTTTGCCACAATGTTTTCAACTTTTTTCCAGTAATTTTACGGTCATTTCAAGAGATTTTCAAGATATTGAGTAGATGTTTTCAAAGTCGTCTGCTGCAGATTTGTTGTATGTAGGAAAGGGTTAATCAGGTTAACCCTCCACTAAGTGATGATAGATAGTTTTAACCCTTTCCCTCATATAGACGCTTTCTGACGCCTCTTCAGCAGACGGCTTTTTTAAAACATAGTGACAAAAGAAGAAATTGCTCAAAATGAGCAATTTCTTCTTTTGACACAATGTTTTCCATTTATAGTCATAGGTTATCCATTCAATTATAGAGATTTTCTATTGTTTGACAAAATATGTTCAAAGTCGTCTGCTGCAGAATTGTCATATGAGGGAAAGGGTTAATGATGTTTTGACATGCCCCCTTGGAACATTGAGATTTTCTTGGCTCCCCTGGATACAACTTGTTCTATGAATGGATACAGACAGTGCTTTGGTGAGAAATACAGGGCCATCAGAGCCCTCTTGTTATTGCCTTGTAGTCGAAACTCCCTAAGGATCTTTTATTACCTCTTGTCTTCTGATTGGATTACAATTTTATGATGTATACATATTGACAAGTGAGGTCTGGTGGGTTCTTCATTCCATCCCATTTACAATGACTGCAGCAGACGACATTAAACCTTATGTGAGGTTAATCTGTGGATAGTCATTGCTATTAACGGATATACATTTTGTTGCTGCAGATGAGCCAAAATGCGAATTCTCTGAATGGTTCATCATTGATGCCTCCTTTAGACTAATATTCAGCTTTTTACAAAAATTGAAGAGAAAGGAAATTATTGTTGGAATAATTAAAAATGGCTCTATGTAAGCTATTTTTCCTTTATTATCTACCGTACGGTTTGTGGTTTTTGTCAAATGATGCTGACAATTACTCTGTCTATATATTTTCACATCTTCTGCATCAAAGTTAACCCTTTCCCTCATGGTAAATCTGCAGCAGACGTCACTTAGAACATATTTTGTCAAAAAATAAAAAATCTCTTATAATTGAATGGAAAACCTATGACTAAAAGTGGATAACATTGTGACAAAAGGAGAAATTGCTCGTTTTGAGCAATTTCTTCTTTTGTCACGATGTTTTCGAAAAGCCATCTGCTGCAGAGGTGTCAGAAAGCGTCTATATGAGGGAGCGGGTTAAGTCTGTATCTAAGAAGTAATTCCCCAACAGGCAACCTTGGGAAACGGAAACAACTTTACAATATGAGGCTGAAAAAATAAATGAATGGATTTTTTTTACCAAAGAAAATTCTTCTGTACTTTTTTACACCAAATTTTCTGGACCATTTACTTTGTACTCCAATTGGGAGGAATCTACTACTTTAGATTGGTTGTGGAATTAATCCCAGAGGATATCTAACCAATTCATGATTCAGACAACTTTTGATGTCTCTGTCGGGCAGTAAAAAATTAAAAACCGCATCAATTGAGAAAAGAGGAAAATGCTCAGTGCTCCTGCTTTTTCAGCATGCTATTTGAGTGGAAATATGCTAGGCTATATAATTATATAGGCTTACCATATCTGTGTTCCACAAACAGCAAAGTGTACAGCAGACGACAACGAAAATATTTATTAGTCGCCGGGCAGAAGCCCGCGACTTCTTTGTGTTAAATGGGTTGATTGCTCATTATGAGCAATTTCTCCTTTTGATGCAATGTTTTCAAATTTCGTCTGCTGCAGAAGTGTACTGTATGTTGGAAAGGATTTTCTTAACAGCAGTCCAGTTTGAAAACATCTTTGCAACAATATGGAAAATCTACATTAGTGAAAGTATAATAATCAAATAGTTAATTTCTCCTTTTGCTACAATGTTTTCAAAGTTGTTTGCTGAAGACGAGTCAACTTGCATCTGTATGTGGGAAAGGGTTGAACTATTTTGTCCGTCTGCTTGAGACATCAAGGAAAAGTGTTGACTGGTTTTCAGCATGTGTGAGCACTTACAAACCCCTCTGTGGAAGAACTGTTTATTTCAGAACACCCAGCTTTGAAATTACTCGCTCCATCATTAATGGCTATTTGAAACCGTAATTATATTTTTTTGCTGGGGAAAAATTTCGGCCTTTTGTTAACCAATTACTGCCAATCTTTTGATTTAGGACAAAAATATGAATTTAGTTTTTTCTTGGAAATATGATTTACTCTTTGCCTCATCTGTTCATCAACACTTTTCTTTCTGCAGAAATATTAATCACCAAAGTTGAAATGAAAATATGAATAGATGGGACATTTCTGGTATGATAAAGATAATAATGATTACATAATTGTTGTAATGGTTTAATTGAGTTTATCTAAAAAGAAATTGCGGTTTTGTTCAGCCGTTTTTAAGCTTTCCCTAATAACAATGGCAACTGTAGATGATGATGCCTCGATCCTAAAAT